>CM055404.1:50095488-50108946 GCA_029228625.1 Pseudolycoriella hygida | reverse complement strand
TTTTTAGCCATTTCTCGATTTTTAATTATTTCCATATTTTTAGCCATTTCCCGATTTTTACTTATTTCCCTATTTTTAGTATTTTCCATATTTTTAGCCATTTTCTGATTTTTAGTTGTTTCACTATTTAGTCATTTCCCGATTTTTAGTTATTTCCCTCTTTTTAGTCATTTCCCCGTGAAATTACTAACCAAATTTTTAGTTATTTCCCTATTTTTAGTCACTTCCCGATTTTTAGTTGTTTCCCTATTTTTGGTCATTTCCCTATTTTTAGTTGTTTCCCCATTTTGTCATTTCCAGATTTTTAGTTATTTCCCTATTTTTGGTCATTTCCCTATTTTTAGTTACTTCCCGATTTTTAGATATTTCCCTATTTTTGGCCATTCCCCGATTTTCAGTTATTTGTCTATTTTCAATCAACCATTTCTCGATTTTTAATTATTTCCCTATTTTTGATCATTTCCCGATTTTTAGTTGTTTCCCTATTTTTAGTCATTTCCCTATTTTTAGATATTTACCTATTTTTGGTCATTCCCCGATTTTTAGTTATTTCTCTATTTTCAATCAATCATTTCTCCATTTTTAATTATTTCCCTATTTTTGGTCATTTCCAGATTTTATGTTATTTTCCGATTTTTAGTTATTTCCCTATTTTTAGCCATTTCCCTATTTTTAGTTGTTTCCCTATTTAGTCATTTCCCGATTTTTAGTTATTTCCCTATTTTTGCTCATTTCCCGATTTTTAGTTATTTCCCTATTTTTAATCATTTCCCGATTTTTAATTATTTCCCTATTTTCAGTAATTTCCCTATTTTTAGCCGTTTCCCTAATTTTCGTAACTTCCCTATTTTTAGCCATTTCCCTATTTTTAGTTGTTTCCCTATTTAGTCATTTCCAGATTTTTAGTTATTTCCCTATTTTTAGTCATTTCCCTATTTTTAGTTACTTCCCGATTTTGAGTTATTTCCCTATTTTTGGTCATTTCCAAATTTATAGTTATTTCCCTATTTTTAGTTATTTCCCTATTTTTGGGTCATTTCCCGATTTTCAGTTATTTACCTATTTTTAGTCATTTCCCTATTTTTAATCATTTCCTGATTTTCAGTTATTTCCCAATTTTATGTTATTTCCGTACTTTTTCTCTTTTAATTTCCTAGTATCCAGTTTTTCGGTTCCCAAATTTCCCAGTATCCCAGGATACCGCACTTTTTCCACACGCGATTACATTTGACACTTGTGAGATGGATAGGTTCTTGTAGCTCAATAGAAGATTTTCTTAGGTTGATGGGATACGGAAATCTATTAATTTTTAGCCATCGAACACATTACGAAGCAGGGAATTGGGAAATATTTTGAAGTCGGCGAATCAATAATAATAACACCGGGAAACATAGGTTTGCCGATACCTCGCGGAGAAATGTAACCTGAGCGAATTATGAGCAACGAAATAATATTTTCAATTTTCAGTTTTCAATAAAACTACGAATCGATGGCAGTGTGTTGTGTGAGTTAATTATTTCAAAAATGCCTTACTCTGTTCACGTTTGATGCTGCTCGCATCAACTTCCATCACCACTGTCGGTTGTGGTTTTGGTGCTGGTGGTAGTTCATCCGTTTTAATGATAATAGCATCGGCTGGTTGTTTATTGGAAAATAGGTCTAAATGATGAATGGAATGCTGTGAAATGTGACCGTCAATTTCCAATGGTTCTGGCTCCATTGGCCGAAGTGTCTCAAAGTTGGCTCGAACCTCTCCATTAGGCGTTGAACCTGAACGAAGTCGGTAAAGATACAACATTAGTGGATGCTTCTTGTCGAAGATGCTGATGGAAGAACGACAGGTACGGTCTTACTTGATAAGTCACGTGTGTCATTACTGGGGGCACAGCTAAGATCAATGTGTTCCGTTACTGGTGTGGCGGATGGTGCAGGAGGTTCAGGAGCAAAATCTAGAAAGCCCATTGATACTCCCATAATGTTACCGTTATTCTGCAAAATATTTATTGTCTTTTGAAACTTTGTCAAGAAAGAAAAATCAAAGAAAACATGCATTTTGACGACGCACAATCAACGGATCTTCCAACAAAAATTAGGAAATACCGACGTCACTCACCATTTCTAAACTTGTCATATTTTTGTTATCTTTGGTTTCTGTGCGACGAGTTAGGACTCGTTGCTCTAACACTAACACGGGTGAAGACCCATGCGGTGGATCACTTTTTGAATACTTTTGTGGCACTTCAACATTTCCAGCCACTGATTGTTCGGCTGAAATATCACTTTGATCAATCGAACCGGTTCGCTTAACTTTACCACGGATCGGTGAATTATCATTGCAATCTGTTCGCTCAGACACTTCACATAAACCTTTGATTTTTAATTGTTCAGCTGTACGTAATAAACCCTGTAATAAAAAGCATTGTCATCACATTGGAGGGTGCGTTTCGAAACACCTTGGAAACAAGAAATTGCAAAAATGAGCAGATCCTTAATTTGGTCAAATTTAGCAGAAGGACAAAAACATTTTAAAGAACAAGTTTTCAACGTCGCTAAACACCCCAAAAATAAGTGCGCCCTAAATTTGAACTATTTCTCAAAAGACAGTGAACTGTAAAAATTTTCGAAGGTTAAGATCATATAATTGTAGACGCTTGACAACATAATGCAAGTGAAGATAACAATTTCGAATTCAACATTTAACCGACAAAGCAGTATAACATTTCAAGCGAAACTCAACCCTGGCTAACTTTATATTTACTTTTTAGATGCACAAATTTGTGAGCCAAATGATTCAAATCAATACATGTAGCAACGTTCTCTCTTTCGAACAAATCATGCATATACTTCATACACAACTAAAGTTTCTTGGTTGTGTTGAGCCAAACACAGCGTTCATATTTTAACTTATGTGCTTTGCTCTATATACTCTTTCCATAAGTATTTGGAAACTTCAACATATTAAGTAGAAATTTATCCCAGCGTATTAACTGTGAGACACACTAGCACCGAGTGTTTTGTATAAAATATACATTTATACAGCATGGGGTTGAAAACCTTAGACTTTTACGAGCTACAATGGCAAAATTACAATTACGAACGCTAGTACGATGAGTGCTTCTTTTTGCCTTTACACGTAAAGTTAAATAAGTTAACTGAAATTGCAGGATTTCTAGTAAAATGGAAGCAAATTTTCGAGAAAAGTGGAGCAATTGAAAATAAATGGTAGAATCCCACACTAAACATTCAAAATAATAGAAAGTTTGTCCAACAAAAATTGAAATCTTAAGAAAAAAAAACAAATTTGGATGACATTGTCATTTAAAAATAAAGGCGCAATTAACAAAATGGCGACGTTATCCTTGAGTTATTTTATGAGATTATATCTACTTGGGTTGGGAGAATGAAAAAGAAAGGACAATTTATACTTCACATGCTTGAGTTGAGAAACTAATTGCATTAAAGTTCCGGATAAGTAACAATCCAGCGATCATGTTGCACAACTGAATCTCTAAGCCAATTTTTAATTTTTTGATACACGTCAGTGGCTGTCTAGGGAGATAAGTCATACATTACTGTGTTGTAACAAAATTTGTTTTGTTGATTTCTTTCTTCGGTGCATAAAAACTCTTATGTTTCTGCAGGATGACTTATTTATCCTCTCAGAGGATTATATCCCTTGCCTTAGGCTCGGGATACAAGTTTCCTCCTCGAAGATAAACACATTTTCCCGCAAAGGTTTAACCCAAAAAACTCTACTTTGAACAAATCATCATATCCATCATCATCCAAAATCAAAAAAAAAAAAATTCTCTTAGAGACGACGTGTATGGAGTTAGTACAAAGTTTATTTTCCTGTGACGGAACAAATCTTTCCCCTTGATATCTCCCTCTGTGAGCTAATCAATCGCAGGAAAATAAACATAAATTTGTCAGGGCGTAAAAACCCGGGGGGCGTTAAGAATACCCGCAGAGCGTTAAAAATACCAGCAGAGCGTTAATAACACTTGCAGGGCCTTAATAACACTTGCAGGGCCTTTATTGAACTCGCAGAGCTTTAATAAAACCCGCAGGGCGTTAAAAACACCCACAGGGCGGTAATAACACGCGCAGGACGTTAATAACACCCACAGAGCGTTAATAACACCCGCAGAGCGTTAATAACATCCACAGAGCGTTAATGAATGAATGAATGTTACGTTTATTGTCTACTATCTTCTAGCTGACATGGTAAAAAAAGAGTAATTATAACAAATAATGTCATAATCCTCGTTTAAAAAACCAAAAACGTTATAATAATTATTTACACAGTAAAATTACAATAACATAAATTCGAAAAATAAAAAATAAAATAAAGAACAAAACAATACGAAAGGTACGAAGTTGAAAACAACAAATAATAAATTGAAAACATTTACAAAAATCAAATATCACAAAAATATCGCCGTAAAAGGCTGTCGTCAAAACCGTTAAAAGAGAAGGGATAGAGTCCAAAATATCGCCGTTAAATGATGTCGTCAAAATGGCTAAGCCAAAAGGACTGGAGTTATCAAAAGTCAAAAAGAGAGCATGAGATGTGCAGTCGGGAAATAAAAATTAAGTTTCTGTGAACAAGAAATAAAAAAACACCCGCAGAGCGTTAATAAATAACACGCGCAGGGCGTTAATAACACCCACAGAGCGTTAATAACACCCGCAAAGCGTTAATAACACCCGCAGAGCGTTAATAACATCCGCAGAGCGTTTATAACATCCACAAGACCTTAATAACACTTGCAGGGTCTTAATAAAATTCGCAGGACTAACACCTGCAGGGCCTTAATAACACTTGCAGGACCCTAATAGAACCCGCGGGGCTTAAATAAACCCCGCAAGGCGTTAATCCACCCGCAGGGCGTTAATACCACCCGAAGGGCGTTAATAACATCCGCAGGGCGTTAATAACACCCGCAGGGCGTTAATAACACCCGCAGGGCGTTAATAACACACGCAGGGCGTTAATAACACCCGCAGGGCGTTAATAACACCCGCAGGGCGTTAATAACACCCGCAGGACGTTAATAACACCCGCAGGGCATTAATAACACCCGCAGGGCGTCAATAACACTCGCAAAGGGTTAATAACAATTGCAGGGCCTAAATAACACTTGCAGGGCGTTAATAACACCCACAGGACGGTAATAACACTTGTACGGCCTTACTAACACCCGCAGGGTGGTAATAATACGCGCAGGGCGTTAATAACACCCACAGATAGGGAATTCAACCGGTAAATTTTTTACCTGTTGATGCAACGGTAAAAGATTTTAAATTTACAGCACATAAAAATGAGCAAAATGACATCAAGACCATCTACCTTTCTCTTTTCTTCGATAATGATTATTGCCCTGAGACAGAAAAACCCCATTACGTGTCATACGGTCGTGTGCTTATAAATTTACTTGTTTTCAAGTTTCAGCTGTTTTCAAGGTCTGCCATAGAAAAATACATTGAAAAAAGAGATAATGTCGATTATGTTGAAAACAGTATAACAAGTAAATTTAAAAACACGTGTTTCTATAATAAAAATTCTTGAAAATCCGACTCGAAATGTCACGTTTCTTCGTATTTTTTACTATCAATGGCTAATGTACCTGGTTCCTGGATGAATAACTTTTAGTGAAATTTTGTGGCTCAGGATAACAATATGTATCAAAATAAAATGTTTGTTCAGGTACTCTTTTACACTAAAAGAATATGAGAAAACATGAGAATTCTGAAGACATTTCATTTCTTCAAACAGTGGAGTAGAGCTAGCAATACCGAATTAATTTACTTTGACAGGTTTCGATTTTTTGGTAAGATATAAGCTTGTCAGAAATGGTGCGAATTTTCGTAATATTTGCAAAATTTAAGGCAGTGGAGGCCGGTTTCCATTCAATTCGCCGTTGATCACTTCACCGCCTTATACAAATCTTGCGGTAACAGGTGCGGCAAGTTCAAATTCTTCAAACAAAACCAATAAAGATTTACATTTTCTCAAATAACATTAACATTCAGAAAAATGCAACCTATCAATGAAATTTCTTGCAATTTCAAGCTATTTTGTATAAAGAAGGACTCAGTGAAATAATTGAGGTAGTCTTTATGTCATTTTCTTAAAGGAGTCATTCGGTTGAGTAGTAAAGCGCTATGTGTCATTTGTAAAAAATGGGTGTTCAGTTTGTGAAATCGTCTCTACGTCCAATACCGATACCATCCGTGAAGCTAGACAACCATTTCCGTAATCCACTGCATGCTCCATGCTGAATATTTCTTGAGAATATAACAGAACCCACGTTCCTTCAACACAACGTCAATTATGTGAACAAACATCTTTCAAAGTAAGAAATGAACAAATTTTTTTTGATTTATTTGAAACGGCGAAAAGCACTGTCGGCGAATTAATCGGTAACGAAATAAATGTCGGCTGTATGATCGTTCGGCGAAAAGTTACAGCGTCCGTTATATGTTCGGCGACGATATACACGTCTGAGGAGAGAGTGACGGTCACCCCACAAGACATTTCAAATGCGAATAAAGTTTATCGGTAATTTTTGTTCAATTTACCGCCTTTACCGTTTACCGACAAATGAAAAAACGTCGGTAAATGAATTCCCTACCCACAGAGCGTTAATAACACCCACAAAGCGTTATTAACACCCACGGAGCGTTAATAACACCCACAGAGCGTTAATAACACCCACAGAGCGTTAATAACACCGGCAGAACGTTAAAAAAACCCACAGAGCGTTAATAACACCCGCAGGGCGTTAATATGCACCTGCAGGGCGTTAATATGCACCCGCAGGGCGTTAATAACACCCACAGAGCGCTAACAACACTCTGGGTGAAATTTTCACATTGCTGAAAATAAACAAAAATTTTGCTTGTCGGTTAACCAAAACTGTTTTTACAAATTGGCAGTTCTACTAAATTCTGTCCTGCTGGGAGTTACTAACTATGCCTACGCATAGCAACGCGAAAATGACAGATGAAAAATCTTGCTGATATGGCAACACTAAATGTCATTGATAACTTTCGATTTATGAATGAAATTCTGGTTTGGGTAATTCGAAAAATTTCCCCAACTCTGACGTTCGCATATCTTCAATTCAATCTCATAACAAAAGCTTTACTACGTTTTTTATCACCTCTCTAATAACACCCAGTAAGGGCTAATGACAATTCAACGAAATATTTTCTAATTTTTGTCCTGGTACAACATGTGTGGACATGTCATATTTCCATTCCATATTTTTCGTTGCAGACAACAAATGGATCATCCCCTACTTTCGTTACAGCAAAGCATACTAATTCCGTTATTTCGTTCAAATCTAATAAGGATTTGTGACCGCATGAGAATTATTTTCCCCCTACTTTTATTTTTGAACATTAAAAAGTAAAATCCATCGCGGAAATTAATGAACACACATTCCGATGTCTACCATTCAAAAAATTGAAAGAGATGCTCAGAAAGAGGTGGAGATTACCGGATGGTATTTTTAATTTCATTTTACCTTGGATTTGCAATGTCTATTTTCGAAGTGAAAAGCGAACAATCTATACAACAAAAGTCATAGGTGGTAGAACTACCAACCGGTCACTCTTTGCATGAGATGTTTCCGTTGTATTATTTGGCGATTATAAAATTGTAAATACAAAATCTTGTCATTGAATCATATCTGAGAATAATGTGATTATTTTACATTTGTTTTCACCGAGTTTTGCTCATATATAGAATAATAGTGTTGTAAATAGGTCAAGGCAGTGCGTATACTAAAAAAAGAAAATATACAAAACAAAATACAAAAATAAATAAAAAACGAAACACATAAAATAAAAACGTCATCTTTCGAGTGTTTCGAGCAATAAAGTAAAAAAGTTTATCGTACTCAATATATGTACGATACGAGCACACGAAAACACATATTCAAGGAAGAGGGAACAAGAAGTAGTTGTTATGATAAATAAAAACCGAAAATCTTTCCATAACAACAAAATATATAAAACACATTTTCTACGTAAAGTACTGAAAGCATTGCAGAAAACAGCATGCTCTTGAGAAAATGGTATAATGTATAATAGAAAAAGGGATTCGTAATTGAAAATTCCGTTCATACCCCTTTTCTTTACACTGTGTTATGCAATGAAAATATACACAAATATCTATTCCCATTAAAGACGATTCAATAGACCTGGAAATGTAATGTCAGTGTCAGGATCACACACAAAACACATTCAACAAGTTTTCCCTATTTTTAATATGATAAAATATGTGGGACGAAGTTATAAAAGAATTTTTATTACACTCCATGTATGCAACATTCCCGGTAATGCAATTTTCATACATGGTTTCTTGACAAATTAGGTTTTTTTCGTATTTTCTTTTTCGATTTCATAATAAAAGATTTTTATGGAAATTGTCCAATGAACTGAAAAATAGTATTTTGTTTAACTTGTTATTTAACAGTGTGATTCTAGTAGAGATTGATAAATGCCGCGGCCATCGAGACCTGAATTACGCTATTCAATTACGAGAAAAACATGAGATTTTATAGAAATTCTATTGCAAGGACCACAAAACAAATCTTTTTCACACGCATGTTTCATTCATATATTAGAAACGATCTACTGGAAAATGCGACTGGAATAATCTAATGCAAAAGTCTACTGCAACAGTTTTATGAGTCAACATAAAATGGTGATGGATTTTACTTAAAACGAACTTTTTCTGCCACTATAAGATCGCATACGCTTTGATGAACGTAATAAGCTCTTGAGTTAACTTTGGGGACAATACAATCGGGGTTAGAGTAAGAAATGTTTCATACAAACTTCAACAGATGGCAGCTGCAACCATTTCCGTTATAGTTCGCTAGTCCAATCAATACATCTAACCGCACACAAATAGATACGTCACCATATCAAGGTGCATGACTTGTGTTAAGAAAAGCCCCAGATCGAGTTATTCTAATTTAACGAAAGTGTCTTGCGGACAACCCTTTCAAATCATTTATCGGTTGTCGTTTGTAAATACCCAATCGACGATTTGTTGACGTTCGCCACCGGAAAGTCACAATTGTATTGAATCTTGTATCGAATGGCCGTGTAGACTGAATTTTCATAATTTTATATACTTTTAAATCTGCCTCATTAGAGATGAGCGGGTAGCCCGAAACTTCAAAAAACCCGACCCGAATTGTTTTTTTCGGGTTCATGGGTTTCGGGTTTCGAAAATTTTAATCGGGTCGGGTTCGGCCAGGGCCGGGTTTTGAAACAGTTTGGGTTTCGGGTTTCGAAAATTTTAATCGGGTCGGGTTCGGTCCGGGTCGGGTTTTGAAACAATTCGGGTTTCGGGTTCCGAAAAAATTTATCGGGTCGGGTTCGGTGCAAGTCGGGTTCGGTCCGGGTAGGGTTTTGAAAAATGGTCGACCCGCTCATCTCGATGCCTCATCCTAAATTGCTGAGGACATTTTTCAGTCTATACGAACAAAGCAAACCAAAAGAAATTAGTTTACTACAAGCGTATAGGAAGAATACTATTTGTAAGTAGTTTGTCGGTAAATGTTAAGAGCTTAGAATTAGATTATAAATCGAACGTTTTTGATGATTATTTCTAGAATTTTAAAGTTCTTTCAAAATTGGCTCGAAAATCAATAAATCATTAATGTGAATTTACATTACATCGTTTTATTTGGGCCGATAGCAAAGTACTGGAAAAAGGTAGTAGACCTCTGGTCCAAACAACTTGACTGAAGATTGGCACTAAATGCCGAAATGTTGATCTCTTCTAATTATCTCCGTAACGCAACTGTTCTAGATGTGTTAATGTCTGAGCGTCAAAATAATTCAAATAAGATCTTACACGTTCATAGTAAAAGTAATACGTAATGAGTTGTATCCTAAGATTGAACCTTTTTTAGTTGGAATGGCTTTGTGATGCACACACTAACAAAATTGTAAGATTTGTAAGATTTAAAGATTAGTTTCGACGCAAAGATATTTTCGATGTTTTTGTTCAAGATTTTAGTGTGGCGTTGGCTTATGTCAAAATATACAGTATTTCATGACGAATTTTGTAATATACAAAGCGACGAAAAATGGAATGCTTGTCAACCATGAAATTTCGTACACTCTGACATACAGTCAATTTGTTTCTCTTTTACTTCTTGACCTGCTTATATGGACCATTTCATCGGTATTTTTACTTTGTAAGTCATGTAAACGCTCTAGAATTTGAGTGTACATAAAATGTAGTTTCACTCACTCAATATGAAAAATATACTATTTTGCATAAAACAATGGTAACTCAAGCAAATTCGTAATGGTATCGCAGAATAGCAAGTATTGTTGAAAGGGAATGCTGTGTTTTATCTCAATTTATTATGAATAGTGCACTAAGACTGAATGAAATGAAATAGTAGATTATGCACATCTTGCCAAAATTGTTGTTTTGACGTGTGGGCATTGTGGCCCTAGTAAATTTGCCCTAGAGGGGTAAGTTCGAGATTATCGTTCTAGATAGATAAATAATGTTCCCTCTTAACATACCGATGAAATTCGCCGTATACGAAGTTAAAGGTTGTTAATTTGTTCGTATTCGAAATCGAAGGAATCAAAAACATTAATCACGCGGTGTGGAATTATCGCGTTAAGACCCATAACTTGTATGCTAAAATATAGTCTACCTTTAGGCGCTCAAATATTATGTTTTCGCTGATATCAGTGGACAAAGACGCAGTTTCAAAAAAGTAAGTCAGAATTTCCCTTCCTAAAAATGGTACCTTTTAATAGCAACTAAACTTATTTTTTGGGATCCTACCTACTCTGAGAACGGCGAAAAAATCGTCAAAATTTGCACAAAAACTCGTCGTTCTGAGACAAGGTTCCATCCCAAAAAATAAGTTTAGTTGCTTTTAAAAGGCAACATATTTAGGAAGGGAAATGCTGACTTACTTTTTTGAAACTGCATGTTTGTCCACGAATATCAGCGAAAATATAATATTTGAGCGCCTAAATGTAGACTATATTTTAGCACACAAGTTATGGGCCTTAAAATTTTATTTGACGAATTTAGCGGGTGGTCCTTCAATTCGAACACCGAACGCATACTCACACAGACTTTGTTGTGAAAAGGTCAACACCAGCTGATGCAAAATAGTCAGAGTCAGAGAAATGCTAAGTTGTCACCACTGTGCCTGGATAGAATGCGCATGTGAAAGACATTTTGGTTTGCATGGAACCAACATGTCAAATTACATGCATTATTGAGAGAATTCTCTCCCAAAATATGTCTGTCGACATGCACATTTTATCGATGCACAGCGGTGCCACTTAGCAAAATAGTATGTAAAACAAAACTATTAAATATGTTACTTTCAATAGATGGCGCTATGTTTGAGATGTTTTTGCTCTAGATATTAAATATTGTCAACATTATTTAGCCTTGCAAAAAAAAATCAAATTGATAGAGTAACCCGTTACTATTTTTTAATTAGAAACGATAAACTCTGCACTAATTTTTTGTTAAGATGAAAAAATCTGTGGTAATTTCAGAGCAGTGTTTGGCCCTATACTAGCGTAATCCAAAAGACTTTTTACAACGTTTTGTTTCCGCCGATGAAACATGGTTCCCAGAGACAAAAGAACAGTCCAAACAGTTGACTGCTCCCGGAGAACGTGAGCCGAAGAAGGCAAAGACCGTACCATCGGCAGGAAAGGTGATGGCGACTCTTTTCCATTGGGATTCCCAAGGAGTGATTTTTATTGATTATTTGGAGAAGGGCAGAACAATAACAAGGCTCTATTACTCTGAGTTATTGAACCGACTACATGAAGAATTGCAGAAAAAATGTCCTCGTTTGGCAAAGAAAAAAGTGCTGTTTCACCACGACAACGCAGCAGTACACAGTAACCACAGCCTTTCTCTTTCCAAAGCTGATCGCCGCAACGGAGGCCTATTTTGCAGATTCCGACCGATTTTACTTTTTTGACGGGATCAAAAAGTTGGAGCACCGCTGGAAGAAGTGTATAGAGCCATATGGAGACTACGTCGAAAAATAGGTAAACACTTTTTTCAAATGAAGAAGTTTCATTCAAAAAGTACCACCTTTTTCAACCCACCCTCGTAAGTCGCCGTCGCACTGAATGAATTTCAATTGAACGTCATTCATAATTAAAAAAACTTCTTCTGAAAAGGTTTACTTCTTTGCTTTATAGTGTTCATATCGTACCATAGTTTACAGTACAGAAACTGGCACTAAATGAAATGAAAAGTCTTGCTTGAAATTTCTGAGAATTTGTGGGATGTTTCAACAATAAAATTTCCCACAAAACAAGGTGAAAACGGGAATTTTTCGAGCAATTTTTTGTGTTTAAAGCTAAGTAGAGACAAGTTTGAAATTTGACACTCAAACAAAAGTCCTCATCGCGATCTGAAGTTTTTCCATTCAGAAGCATTTGGCGAACATCGTCTTGTAGACAACATTAAGCATTCGTATTTTTATTTTAATTTATTTTTATTTTTATTTTAAATTTGTTTATAGACCAATTAACAGGCGAGGCCCAATAATAAATCAGTCTTATACAATTTATGAAATACAAAAATTAAGAAAATTAATTAGTGAAAAGAAATTAACATATGAAATGAAATAGCAAGTAATTGAGAATGTCCAAAGGATTAAGTCACCAGTCGAATTTGTTCACCACCAATTTTTTATACATAGTAGCTCTTGGATCAATAATCTTCAGTTCTGGGAAGTAGTTATCATGATTACGCTGGAGTCTGTATATAGGAGAGTTTCTTTGATAATTAGTGACCATACGCGGAATGTAGAAAGTCGACTGATGTCTCGTGACTCTGGCTGGTCCATGGAAGGAGATACGTTGAAGAAGTGAGGTGTCGATGAGTCCATGAATTATCCGGTGAAGTGTTATTTCATCAATTTCCAGACGTCTAGTTTCAAGAGAGTGTAACTTCAAATGTTTTAATCTCAAATGATATTGCGGTCTTCGATTAGAGATACTGAATTTGAAATAAAACATTCTGGAAAATTTTCTCTGCACCTTTTCGACTCGATCGATAGCATTCACGTAACATGGATTCCATATCGTTGAACAATATTCGAGCCTATTCCTGACAAGTGTGAGAAATAGTAGCCGCATGCTGGCTTGACTTGAAAAATATTTACCGCAGCGAAAGATGAAACCTAATGTCCTGTAGGCTTTACGGGTCATGTCACTTATGTGATCATTAAATGATAATTTATCATCCATAATAATTCCCAAATCTTTTTTAGTGGAGACTCTTTCTAGGCATTCGTTTTCGATTTTATAGGGAAAGATTATTTTGTTACGGCTGTGAGTGGTAGACATCACTGCGCATTTATCAACATTCAATAGCATTTTGTTTTTTTTACACCATTCAACTACCTTAGAAAG
>CM055404.1:50072920-50094988 GCA_029228625.1 Pseudolycoriella hygida | reverse complement strand
AAACAAAGAAAGAAAGAAAGAAAGAAGAAAGAAAGAAAGAAAGAAAGAAAGAAAGAAAGGTTTACCAAATTGACTAGTTAAAAATATTCGATTTGAGTCCATTTCCATACAAAATAGCAAAATTGTTTAATTCATATCTTCGGAACGACTGAACCGATTTTAATGAGTGAAAAGGCACTTCGGCCTAAAATTTTCCGTAGAATCCGGGAAAAATATTTTCCGGGGGGTACGTCGCTCGGGGGGGGAAGTCAAAAAGTTCCTGTATATATGTTCCTTAGTCTACGAAAAAATTTCTTGTGAATTTTTTGGCGTGTAAGACTTGCGTCACGGGCGCATTGCTACCGCGCGCCCATGATCCTTAGTCTACGAAAAAATTTCTTGTGAATTTTTTGGCGTGTAAGACTTGCGTCACGGGCGCATTGCTACCGCGCGCCCATGATACGACGAATTTGTGCACGAAATAATATTCGCATTACTCTGAGACGTGGTTCGGAAGTCACGTTAAGCCGGTGGCCCAGACAACACTTGTTATTGGATGTAAAAAGCTGTTAGTGGAGTCTCTAAAATACAAATACAAATTTTGTATGGATTTCACGATCGATTTCATGCCACGCGGAAGTGACCACTGGGCTTTACGGAGGACTTTGTTCTGAAAAAAAAAACATCGCAAATTTGACATTTTTGCGGCGCACTCTTAAAAAGCCGCTTTTAGTACATGACGTACGATGGACAGTCCTTGCGTGGATGGTTCAGACTGGACATGTGCGCCGATCACTTAACGTTCGCCGGCGCGTCGCCGAAAAAAGGCAACGCCAAAAGCACGCCGCCGCCGATTGCTCTTACTATACGAAAAATATCGTAAAAACTACGAGCTTACAGGATTCATCGATTCATTATACTTTTTTGATTGTAATGAAATCTCTTCCATTGCATTTTAGGTTTATGCGCCCAACAAAATTAGCATGAAAACTTTGTCTGCAATTTTCTGAGAATCTCATTATTCAGTTAATGGAATGTTTCGAAATTTTGACAAAGTTTCCAAGCTAATTTTTTCATTAAACAAAGAAACTGCGTTAATCGTTTTTGGATCGTATTAAACCTTCCAATAGAAAAAATGAATTTGTCCAATAAAAATAATATATGTCCAATAAAATAAATGTATTTTTTGTAAAAGGAAAATGGTCATTCATCATTTTTATTGAACAAAAATGATTTTTTATTGGCCATTATTATTATTATCGGACCGTTAATTGGTTGAAATTTGTCACGTGATTTTTTTCACTAAATAAATTCCTTAATAGAGCGCCAAACGGAGTACTTTTTTGAGTGGAAACCAGGGATAAGCATTTCGTATTTCATGTTTTCTTCAATTTGTGATAATTTTTTGTTAAAGACTGCCAGTCTATACTTAATATGTCGTTGGTCCTAATAAAATTTATGTCCCTGAATTTTAGCACAAGAAAATTTTTCAGGTGGACTTGTTGATATCAGTTGTTCTGTTACTAGGTAGCGGTAGCTAGATTAAGAGGTAGGTAAATTAAGGCTTTCAGTTTTTATGTAACTCAGCAGGATATTGTTATTCACCGGAGAATTGTAATTCCAGGTGAACCGTGGTTTCCGGGGAATCGTGATTCTAATGGAATCATGATTTACAGGGAATCGTTGTTTCCGGGTAAGTCCAAAAGAATCTTGTTTCACGGAAATATAAATTCCCGAAAAATCAGAATTTTCAGAGAAATCGTAATTCCCGGACAATTGGTCGTGATGTGTAGTTCCATCCCTATCGCAAAATTCTTTTCAGTGCTGAGGGCGTTAGTAGTAACTATATGACGAACTTTGCAATAAAGCCGCGAATTTGCATGGAGTCGCTAGTAGTAACTATATGATAATAACGTAAACAAATATGGCTGACATCACGACCTATTTCAAAACATTTTCATAATATAATGTGCGCCTAAAATTTGAAAAATTGTGATCTTGTCACCAAAATTCATCAGGATATCGTCTACAACATTCAAATTTTGAGTTAATTCATTCAAAATTTCAACTTAAGGCCCATAACTTGTGTGCTAAAATATAGTCTACATTTAGGCGCTCAAATATTATATTTTCGCTGATATCCGTGGACAAAGATGCAGTTTCAAAAAAGTAAGTCAGCATTTCCCTTCCTAAATATGTTGCCATTTAAAAGCAACTAAACTTATTTTTTGGGATTGAACCTTGTCTCAGAACGACGAGTTTTTGTGGAAATTTTTACGATTTTTTCGCCGTTCTCAGAGTAGGTAGGATCCCAAAAAATAAGTTTAGTTGCTATTAAAAGGTACCATTTTTAGGAAGGGAAATTCTGACTTACTTTTTTGAAACTGCGTCTTTGTCCACTGATATCAGCGAAAACATAATATTTGAGCGCCTAAAGGTAGACTATATTTTAGCATACAAGTTATGGGCCTTAATTCCTATTTCAGTAAGATAAGTAAGTACTGGGAGTGCCATTAAGTGGCGCCGCCGCCGATTGAAAATCCCAAATACGCCGGATCGATTTCACGCCGCATTTCTTTCATTTCTTTCAAAATGGCGGCGTGTGTCAAAATCGGGCACTGCGCCAAATTTACCAAATAAGGCAAAAGCGGATAAGGATGTTGAGTCTATTATGAGCTACAAGCAACGCTACAGTATTTTTTTTTAATTTGTACCGATTTTGCCTTATTTGGTAAATTTGACGTAGTGCCGGATTTTGACACACGCCGCCATTTTGAAAGAAATGTCACACTGTGCGGCGCAACTAGACGTTCAGACTTTATAGGAATTGAACGTAGATTATGTTTTTCAGGTTCCGGTCTTTACTGCTTTTAAAATATTTTGAAAAATTTTCATTGATATGAAAATCAAATCCATGAAAGGATTCTCAGAGCATTGTTAGGATTTTTCTACAAATTTATTGATTCTGTTTAAAAAGGATTGGACTTAACACAACAAAATATATTCATATTACGAAGCAATTCATAAGATAAATATGGTTATCTGCATGTCTCTTTTGAAGGTTTAGAATGTTTCGCTTACAACATGAAAGTTAAGAAAGTTATGACGGAAAAACATATCCTCGACTTTTTCAGCCAAAACAATCCGATTTTCTTCTCATAACAGTATCAACTTTCGTGCGTCCCACACATATACAAAAAAAAAAGTAATAAAAATGTAAATTTGAAATATCATGCGTTTCAGGTTGAAAATGTTGATGAAAAATAAAAGATTGCTTCAAAGTGACAAAGCTTCTTCACAGTCGCTGTAGTGCATTGCATATTCGTAGTACGGTTGTGAATTAATGTTGATAATAATTCATAACAACTTGTGATAAGTTAATTAACGGAACAACAATAATTCTCATTTATTATGCTCGGCTTGAAGCGCATTCATTGCATGTCAAAGTTATCAACCCTGAGCTGATGTCAACAAACTTCTTAAAAGAATTAAAAAAGAATTGTAATCTAAACTTGATTAAAAATATTCATAACATTGTAAAGTTTCCTGCTGACGTAAGTGAATTTTGTGCCCAACCAAACGAATTATATACACAAAATTAATCCAACATTTTTTTATCCTTATTTACCCGATAAAAGTATATACGAAAAATTATGTACTTGCGATGTACATAAATACAATTCAGTATTACAGTTACATAACTACAGATAGATAGTCGTAATAACGATTCTTATATAAAAATCTATAACCCCCTCCCCCTCTCCCATACAACATTTTGCAATGCTTGGAAATACCGCAGCTATCCGAAACGTCGTCGCAGGATGAGTATTAGATTGAACTTACACACCAAACTAAACCATTTTCTGTTTTGTGCGAATCGTTGATGATGGGGACAGGAAGAACAGCTAAACATTTTATATTGAAAGCGTACAGAGGTAGAGTGGGTGATGTGACTGGGTGGTAGATGGATAGCTGACGACGACGATGGTATGCTTCGAATACTATTTTGTGCTTTTTTTTTTGAATGCTACGAGACTGGGAAAGTGGTGCAAATCGGAAAACTGAGATGTATGTTTGTATATAACTTTGTTTTATATAAGTGGGTGCGAGTTTTGTGTTTCGTGTGGTGGTGAGGCGAAAATATTTTTTTCTGCCCTTGTAGACTATTGAAGAAGACCGGGTTTGCGATATAATTGTTGTGTATGAGAAACATGAAACACAGAAAAATTTCTAGCGCTTTTTTAGGTGTGGTTATCACATTTTCGGATATAAATCGGTTATTTGGAATCGAAAGTGTCTGACCCATACGGGTGTCACTTATAATAAAAAGCTTGTATACTATCCACGCCGTACATTTTTTCTATTGCTGTATACTTCACAAGTATAATAGAATGGGCTAAGCACATAAGAACCGAAGTACTACAATCGTAGGATGTTGCACAACGCCCATTCAGTATGCTCGTGAGACAAACATTACGTACAAAGGGTTCATAAACAGTTTTTCCGTTTCGCAAAGTTTACTAAGCACAAATCAGAAGATTTCAAATGGAGGGAATAGAAAAATTTCCTTCCACACACCTGCACTGCACAAAAAATTACTTTAGAGAGAGAATCATAAGCCTGTGCAACTTCTTTATTTCTCTTTTATCTCTCTTTTCGCTTGTGCTTTGTGCATGCAAATTCGATTTAAAAGTGGAACGGTTAAAACGAAACGTTGCATAATCTTATGATTCTCCTCTTGTACTTATTGCTTGGAGTAACAATTGCAATTTTGGAACTTGGTCACATCTTATCGATGTGCACGCTCCCGTGACTATCTTGATTTATGTTTTAAAAAGAAATTATTTCAACAATGGACATATTCAAATGTATAAATACAGACCGTAAATAGAAAAGCTATGCAAGGGACACGTACGCATCAGAGTAGATGTGGTAAACAGAATTGATGTTGCAAAAAGACTCGAACGTATCTAATTTAAAATACTGTCTTAACTCTTAAGTATGTGAAATTATGTCCACATTAAGGTGGATTGGAAATTGCCGAAAAGGCAATATTGAAAAAGAAAAGGTGTAAAAACTTCTCCAAATCTTCAAAAAAAAATCCAAACCAATTTTTGTGCTAGGGTCGATTTTAGAATCAGCCTAGAACACTAAGTAGAGGGCTCTGACCCGTGACCCATATTTCTATGGACAAAAAGTTCCCGTCAATTTACTCCAAAAATAAGTAAAAAAAATTTTTTGGGGTGCAGCTGACCTTAGGACCGACCTATTGCCCTAGACTCACACTTCAATGAAACGAATGATTTGCAACATTGGCCCTAAATTTATTCTTGAACATAACCAAAGACCCGTACGTATTAGAATAGAATATCTAAATATAGAAATAAAACAATCCAACGTTTTCTGTTCTTTTATAACTATAAGAATTTCAAAGATCCATATAAATTACCCAAGGTAATGTCAAAGGCTCTACCAAAGTACATCTCAGACCATTCAAATCTAGAAATGGCTATATCCAAAGATTGGACCATTTTCCCCTAAAACACTGAAACACGAGTTCTCTAAAATTTTGTTCTATACAACTTTGCCTTTGGAATCAACCCTCTATCTCTTACAGTTCTAGAGATATAGGTCATCCCTCTCAATTCTAGAAGTGATCATATCCCAGGATTGTGGCATTTTTACCCAAAACCCTGAGACACGTGTTCGCTAAAATGTTACGCTCTACAGCTTTTCCTTTGGAAGCAACTTTCTACCTCTTATAGTTCTAGAGATATGGATCATCCCTCCCAGTTCTAGAAGTGGTCATATCCCAGGATTGAGGCATTTTTACCCAAAACCCTGAGAAACGTGTTCTCCAAAATTTTATTCTCTACAACTTTGCCTTTAGAAGCAACTTTCTACCTCTTATAGTTCTAGAGATATGGATCATCCCTCCCAATTCTAGAAGTGGTCATATCCCAGGATTGTGGTATTTTTACCCAATATCCTGAGACACGTGTTCTCTAAAATTTTATTTTCTGCAACTTTTCCTTTGGAAGCAACTTTCTAACTCTTATAGTTCTAGAGATGTGGATTATCCCTCCCAATTCTAGAAGTGGTCATATCTCAGGATTGAGGGATTTTTACTCAAAATCCTGAAACACGTGTACCCTAAAATTTCATTCTCTACAACTTTGCCTTTGATAGTGAATCTCCATATTGCATAGTTAAGGAAATAAAGACGAAAAACTGTTTTCGTATATGGCCAAGAAACGTGTGGGCATCGCGGCTCGAGCCGAAGGCGAAATTCGTTATGTCCACACGTCAAGATAACAATTTTGGCAAGTGGTACACATTAGTACATTATGCACCGCTGTCCAGGATGCTCTATTTTGACGGTTTGGAGGTTATATCCGAGCCGAAGGCGTGGGAAATAATCCAAATCGTCAAAATAAACCATCCTGGACAGCGGTGCATATTATACAGTTTTATCTATCGAGAGCAATATATCGAGTTAAACAGTTTTGCCCTTAAGTACGAGATTATTGCTCTAGATAGATAAATTATTTTATCACATACGCGCGTCGTTCGGATGTCAAATTATATCGACTAGGGAGTGTAATATGAAATTTCTCTATTGTTCTATGTTGTCGTCCCCTTTTCGCTTATGTGATAAAAAAGAATACACACTTGTCACGAAGAGTCTTGTTGAACCTCGACTGCTTCGTAACAAGCGTGTAACATTTATTATTTACCGAGAACAGATATATCGAGATAAATGAAAATGCTCTAGAGGGGAGGGATTCTTTTAAAAAACTACCTATGGGGAATCAGAAGTATCTTCAAGTGAACTTTTTTATATATGTATAGAAAGGCATTGGGCCCTAGAAGCCAAAAACACTTTTAAAAAAATTTGTGCTTGGTGCTTGGGTGGATTAGTGGTAGGTGATCAAAGTCCAAAAACAAGCAAATTTCTTATGGAAATTTTTCCAGTTACACGTAACGAATATGGTAGTGTGAGACGTCGTTGGAAAGCTAATTTCACGTAGATTCGGGTCACAAAGGGTCTTGTAGAGTTTTAAATCATCTGAACTAAGATATGAGCAGTTAAAAAAATGAAAAAAGAGACTTTTCCAACTGCTCGTATCTCAGTGTAGATGATTAAAAACCTTATAAGACTCAGTTTGGCCCGAAACTACGTGTAATGAGCTTTCCAACAACACCTCACACTACCATATTACGTTTACCTAGAAAAATCTCCATAAGAAAATTGCATGTTTTTGAACTTTGATCACCTCCTACCAGCCACACAAGCATCGTTGAATTTTTAAAAAACATTTTTTGGCTTCTAGGGATCAATACCTATCTGGGCACATATAAAAAAGTTCGCTGGAAGATGCGTCCGATTTCGGCAGGCTGTTTTTCAAAAGAATCCCTCGGGATAAAAAGGTTAATGAAAATCGGAATAGATTTGCTCGAGTTGCATACAAAAAACTTTTAGAGAGTACAGACTCATCTGGACAGACTTCAGGAATTCCGGACACCATCACATCTGAAAATCTGGACATCCTGACAGCTGGACATCCTGACAGCCGGACATCCTGACAGCCGGACATCCTGACAGCCGGACATCCTGAAAACCGGACATCCTGACAGCCGGATATCCTAAAACCCGGACATCCTGACACCTGGACATCCTGACAGCCGGACATCCTAAAACCCGGACATCCTTACACCTGGACATTCTGACAGCCGAAGATCCTGACATCGGACATCCCTGACCCACGTCAAGCGAATATGATACTCATTATCAGGTTGCGGCGCGGACAACTCACTTCATACAGACAAATTCAAATAATCCCATGCGCTAAAAACAGCTTAAGACACAATAACAACATGACATCTGGACATCCGGACAGCGGAGATCTGGACATCCGGACATCGGAGATCTGGACATCCGGACATCGGAGATCTGGACATCAGGGCAACGGAGATCTGGACATAAGGACATCGGAGATCTGGACATCAGGACAACGGAGATCTGGACATCCGGACCCTGACTTACGTCAAGGGAATAATATGATATGATACCCAAAGTCTGATGGCTCCAGACAAGATATTATTCCTGCAATCATATTGCATTCAACCATAAGTAAGGCCACCCATAACTGAAATTTGAATTATTTCAAAACAATATACTGAGAAAAATATCTACAAGCAACGTCGGAGTTGTGTTTATAATATACACCGCCGACGTATTATATATGTGGTGAATGTATTTTCAACCTTATTTAAGTATTGTGTAGTATGCCATACATAACGAACGCGTTATGAGCTCACATAATACGTGCACGGCATTCGTAATACGTGCACTGTGGATAAAATACGTCGGCGGCGTATATTATAAACTCAATTCCTACGTCGCTTTTAGATATTTTCCTCAGTGTACGTAATTACGTGCTATTTTTGCAACCTTGATATTAGAGAGTTTGGGCAAAGCCACTTATAGCTTAATTTATATACATATAGCTATTTGTTGTGAGTTATATGTTTACGTTATAAGTTTACGTTTAGTTCATAGCCCATATCAGCATTGTTTCTGATCCAGATCAGTACTGATCAGTTCCAAAACTGATCCGCATCGGAACTGATCAGATTCAAAACTGATTTGGATTACTGTACTGATCCGCATCAGTTTTAAAACTGATCATTACTTCTCCGGATCAGTTTTAAAACTGATCATTACTTCTCCGGATCAGTTTTAAAACTGATCATTACTTCTCCGGATCAGTTTTAAAACTGATCAGTACTGATTCACATCAATTTTCAGAATAATCAGTACTGATTTGTATCAGTTTTAAAACTGATCAGGATCAGTTTAAAAACTGATCATTACTGATCCGGATCAGTTTAAATACTGATCAGTACTGATCTGGGTCAGTTACAATACTGATCAGTACTGATCTGGGTCAGTTACAATACTGATCTGGACTATAAGCTTATAGCTTGTACCGTAAACTTGTAGCTTGTCAGTTATAAATTATAACTAATCGTAACGTAAACTTGTAACTTTTAACGTAAACATATAACTTATTACTTACAGCTATATGTATATGTTATAAATTTGGCTATAAATCGCTTTGCCCAAACTCTCTATTATGTTTACAACAAACATATTATGATTGCCCCGAACAAATGTATAGTGGCTGAGAACATGAAAAAAATATTTTAAAAAAAATATATTTCATTTCACAAAACTTAGTCGACCGCGATGAAAACTCAATCGACATAAGCCTCAACAAGATCTAGACTAACGAAAATAGAAATAAATCCTATCAGGTGATTCATTCGGAGTCTTACAGTGAGTCGAATTCCAAAGTTGATTTAGAATAAATAAATTTCGGATTTGACTTTGGATCTTTTCAGCAGTCAATCACATCAGATTATACTCCCAAGAATTTCAAAAAATTCGTACGAATTTTCACAAGAATTTATTTCTCCAGAGAAATGTGGATGAATGATGGAAAAAATTTTCTTCCGTGAAAAGGAAACATGACACACCCATGAGTCAGATAGAACCAACAACAGATTTGAATTCAAATTGGATATAAAATTTTTCAGCAAATTATGATGATATTCAACTACAAATACAATATCTTTTTTAGAACATCGTTAATTATGCGTCAATCAAATCTCCAAAGAAATTAACGAATATAAAATGAAAATAAATAAATAAAATCCTACTTTGTATCTATAATAGTCGATATCAATGTCGCTCTCGTAGTACGGTTTTATTTCATATTCGGTGTAGGTAACATTTGGCTCCTCTTTGTATATCTGAGTTGGTGCATAGTCGTCTTCTATCATCCATTCTGGTTCTTGTTTAATCACTAGTTCCTCCATATTGTTATCGATGCTATTCCTAGGTTAGCGAATCTGTAAACAATTTACTGCTTTATCTACTGCAACCGAATTTTAATTAACATTTGACTACATTCACGCTAGCGAAATAACGAAAACGCAACACCGTTGATAGTAGGAACAAGAACATGAAGAATTTAAATTTTTTTTCTCATCTATAAAAGTTAATATCAAACTATGTCTACATAGATAAAAGTTTTAATTGAGTTTTGAATGAAACTGAAGTATATCTGATCGTTTAAGTTTAAGCAAAAGTGAGAGAGAGAGAAAAAAATTTGTTTCATTACTTAAAGGAAAAGAACTTGTTTGTTGAAACTCATTCACAATGTTCATGGATCATCGATTATAATGGCATGCCCTAACAATATCAATAGTCGCTTTATCTTTTTTTTACGTTCTCTGTTTTCTTTGTTCTGATGCTCAGACAATGTCCGGCCAATTACATCAACTGGCTACATGGTTTTATATCGCTGCTGTGTATATGCTTGAAACATTATTGGTTGTAACATTATTCGTATCTTAATAAACGTTTAGAACGGAATACACGAATAGCAATCAATAACTTGCAAAATAAAGGTTTTTACCATCGAAACATTTAAATTTTTGTTACATTAATTAGCTGAAAGACAATACTATACCGTGAGACAACTCAATCGATGAATCAAACTCACAAGACGCCATATCCCATGAGGAAATTCATTTCTAGAATCTAATTAATCGTAGGATCTGTACACACATTACTTTCACAATTTTTAGGTATTTTTAACCGCCACCTCCACCCCTTTGTACATCATCGTACAGTTTTGATGACCTACCCTGTAGTGTACGTTCAAATTCGCAGAATAGTGAACTAATTTTCACCCTTTGCTAATTTACACAACTCACATAAAGCGTTTAGAAAAATGTCAAGATTTGACATCTGCGTTAAGAGGGGAAGGGGTCTCAAAAACACCAACCGGGAGATGGGCGGTAGTAGATAGTCGGTTCATGAACGGTTCCTGAGTAAAATATGCATTTAAAAGTTATTTACGTTTTAGTCGGTAGTCAGCAGTTTTTTGCAAAATAATTGTCAACTTGACATCAGGATGAGCATGATCACTTTGTGTATTTGAGCCATATGAAAGAACGCAGCCTGATGTCAAAACTTCTTATAAATTTCTTCTATGACAGCGTGGTCTAAACCCCTTCGATCGCGCTGTCACGCTAGCCCCGAACACACCCCCCCCTCCCCACGGAGCGTAACATACTTTATGAACGGCCTCTAGTCACCTCGAAATTTCAATTTGAAATTGGAACAACGCTTTTGGATTATCTTGAAGAGATATTGAATAGCATTACCGAAGCCTAAAGTGGCACAAGGAATCTTTTTTGTCGTTGTAAAAAAAACGGATGATAACACCCAGCAATGTAAATGTACTTATCATTGTATGTAGCACGAAATTAAATCAATTTTCCACGAAAGAGTACTTTCTACACACGTTTTATGGAAATGTTGTGTCAAATCGATATATTTGCATAAAATATTTAACGTACCCCGTGTTCCCATTACGCAGGCATAATACAAAAAGCATTAGATATACGTCGTCGTTATCATTATCGTTATGGATGTGCCAAAAATCCGTAATGAATTATTTAAAAGGATGATTTATTACAATAAAAAATTAATTTGGGACCAATAACTTGACGAATGACGTAAATTATCGTAGTTTGTTCTACTTGTTTAAAAGCGCGCTTCCAGTAGAGATAGAGCCTGGCATCCTTGGCTATTTATCCATCGAGACTGGGACTACGCTATTCAAGGACGCTATTTTATAAGAAATTCTATTACAATGGAAAATTTCGGCCCAAAACGGATCTTTTCCATCGACTTGTTACATTCACAAGTAGAGGATTTTACTGGAATGTCTCACGACTTTTTAATGTAAGATCGTAATGGCTTTTACAACAAACGTTTTTTAGTTTAAATGGTTCTGCGATGTGCATACACTAATAAAATACGTTAATTTACATAAAAATCTATTTTAAAGATTCGTTTCGACACAAAATTATTCTCTTAATTTTTATTTCAGTTGAATGGCATTCTTTTTAAAAATTTTTCTTTTATTTAGCTAATACAACTGTGTTTCCACTTGGAAACTAGCCCGAGGCTACTTTTACTCATCGTGATACGAGATATCAAATTATTTCCAGTGTGTTGTATGCTATTTTACTTTACGAGTAAGGTAAAGGATTTTATATGTGGTTTTCTAGACATTCCCTTCCAGATCCGTACTAACTCTCTCGAGTATTTTTAGGACAATGACAAAAATATTCGCAAACCATTGAAATTGGTATAAGAAAGTCGCGATAGAGTGTCCCGAAATTTCAATGGCCGAATTATAGTGGATTCCCCGATGAATCATCGAACATTGCACTGTGAATCATCGGTGATTCCACTGTGAATCATCGCTGATTCCACTGTGAATCATCTGTGATTCCACTGTGAATCATCTGTGATTCCACTGTGAATTATCGGTGATTCCACTGTGAATAATCGGTGATTGCACTGTGAATCATCAATGATTCCACTGTGAATCAACAATGATTCCACTGTGAATCAACAATGATTCCACTGTGAATCATCTATGAATCCACTGTGAATCATTTATGATTTCACTGTGAATCATCTATGATTCCACTGTGAATCATCAATGATTCCACTGTGAATCAACAATGATTCGACTGTGAATCAACAATGATTCGACTGTGAATCAACAATGATTCCATTGTGAATTATCTATGAATCCACTGTGAATCATCTATTATTCCACTGTGAATCATCTATGATTATACTGGGAATTATCTATGATTTTACTGGGAATCTTTTATGATTCCACTGTGAATCATCTATGATTCCACTGTGAATAATCTTTGATTCCACTGTGAATGATCTATGATTCTACTGTGAATCATCTATGATTCCACTGTGAATCATCTATGATTCCACTGTGAATCATCTATGATTCCACTGTGAATCATCTATGATTTCACTGTGAATCATCTATGATTCCACTGTGAATCATCTATGGTTCCACTGTGAATCATCTATGATTCCACTGTGAATCATAAGTGATTCCACTGGGAATCATCTATGATTCCACTGTGAATCATCGGTGATTCCACTGTGAATCATAAGTGATTCTACTGTGAATCATCGGTGATTTTACTGTGAATCATCGATGATTTCACTGTGAATCATCGATGATTTCACTGTGAATCTTCGGTGATTCCACTGTGAATCATAGGTGATTCCACTGTGAATCATCGGTGATTCCACTGTGAACCATCGGTGATTCTACAGTGAATCATCGATGATTCCACCGTGAATCATCAATGATTCCTCTGTCAATAATTTATGATTTCGCTGTGAATCATCTATGATTACACTGTGAATCATCTATGATTACACTGTGAATCAACTATGATTACACTGTGATGAACGATCACAGACGGATGAACAGGAAAGGTGAAAACATAAAGTAGCTATCGATACATATTAAACAATTGACATGGGCCGGATTAAGATTTGCTCACAATTTGATACTCTGCACAGACGAAGAATTATGAAGCGTGGAACAGGTGAAGTATGGGGACAGATTAGATTTACCTGGCCATGCTTTTTCTGGATTTGATTCGATTTGAACTTGAATCATTATTTTTCGACTTAACTTAATCTCAGTAATTTCAGAAATGTCCATGTTGTCTAAATGAAATCAATGAGATAAAATTAAAAACAGGTCAAGTCAGATCAAATATAAATTGGAAACAAAAAATCAGGTTCAGGTCTCGAAACATCTGATCTCTTCCTAGTCTTATTTTGTGTGTTTCTGAATTGAATGGAGTGTTTTTCATTAGGGTGTAACACGCGTGTGGAAATAGTCAGTATCCGTGGTTGATACCGAGAAATAGGTAAGCCAAAATCGTGGATACCGGGAAATTTTTGAAGTGACTGGGAACAAAAATGAATGAAAAATCGGGAAATCAGAAACCTGACCGGGAAATGTATGAGAATTTACAAACTGAAAATTTTTCTAGGGTAATTAATGTCTAATCTGACCGAGAAATTTGAAACTTGACCGAAAAATCCAAAAAACAGGCCCATAGCCAGGTTGAAAAGACGCTTTTAGCGCAGTTCAATTTTGAATTTTTCACTGCGTTACAATCGAATTTCGTACGATATATTCGTAAAATCAGCACACAAAAAATATATTTTAATAGTGCCATCTTGTGTCAAATTATTCAAGTTTCAATTAAAATTCAAATGTCGTGCGGACTAAAAGTGTCTATTGATAGGGGGTGGCGGCCCCCTTAAGTGTCATTGGAAAATATGAATTTAACAAACGATTTTATTAAGAGGCTGTTCACAACTGACGTACGAATTTTCCGACCCTTCTTTAAATTACGTACAAATTTGAGGAATTTAAGCACCTAAGCACCCCCTACCCCCACCCCCCTTAAAAAAACTGAAGACTATTCTTTAATGTCATATGTCGTTCAACACCACTTCAGGAAGATTCATTAAATTACCTCGTCAGTATTGACAAAACATTAAAGGGCTCATTATATTGGACGCGATGCGATTCGTCTGTGTGAAAGCTCAACTTGACAGAACAAACTTTTTTTTTGTCAAGTTGAGCTTTCACCCAAACCTTACGCGTGAAAAAGTGAACACTTTTCTTTTTTTACGTACGACTTCACTTTGACCCACCTCCCCCATAGTACGCTACCGTACGATTTCTGGAACCCTGTACGTCATTTGTGAACAGCCCCTAATCCCTTTTTGACCTAGAGTTATTCAATGTCAAATTTTTATTTACTTCGGAAAATTCCAGGGTGGCGAAGCAAGTGCCAGGGGGGCGACGCCCCACTCGCCCCTTGCTACGGGCCTGCCAACAAAAGTCACCGGGAAATGTGTTTTAATTTACCGGGAAATCAATTTTCGGTACCGGGCAAAGACATTATTTCCACACGCGCATTGACGCTTTTGATTTTAACAGTCTATACTTCCACACAAAGTAAATCTTTAAAATGATAATTTGAGGTTACATTGTCGTCGTATGTGACCGACCCCATGAAGGAATTATAACTGTTCGATTATTGAAGGGAGTGAATAAAAATCAATTCAAATTAAAAATAATTTTAATTGGGTGACTGGTAGCATTGGTAACAGCTTGTCATGGCAATGTTAAAACAAAACATAAATGGAGTAAACAATGGACAAAATGTTTAATTAAACTGACCTAACCATCCTCATGTAAGATCTGTACGTACAAAAAATATATTCTCTTAACTTAGTGGCCTTGAAGTCAGCTGATTCAACACAAAAAATGTGGGTTCCATAAAATAGCAAAAGAAAATAACAATAATGTGTAGAGAAATGTTATGTTTACGAAATTGTTAACGAAAAGGAAATCCAAAGATTGTGGAATGGAGTGTGTCTCACTACGTGGTGGCTACATTGAATAGGTGCAGGCATATGATTTTCTGCGGTTATTTTTATGACTTTTTTTTGGTATGAAAATGTTATTGCTTTTCCGTTTTATATTTATTTCGTCGTCTTATAATGAACGAAATATATTGCCGATTGGCTATTCATATTATATGGCTATAAAGGTGTACGAAATAAAGTATTATTGTGAAAGGTGTGTATATGTTACCTATTTGTTTCTTGACATTGAATTTTCCTTTGATTTTTCGCTGTACGAACTTGAGAAAGGAAAGTTTGTCCCTTGGTAATTTCGAATTGCATTCGGATGTGCCAGACTTTTTTTATTCTTTATAAAAACCTTTTAATAATCTTTGAAAACGCAAAACGTTGGTATTTTTCTGAGGAAAAATCATGACCAATTTGTGCATTAAATTAAGTTGAATAGACTCTCTAATAAGCAAGAACATGCAAACTCGACTGGTAGCATTGCCTACATTAGTGCAATACAACATTTGCATCAGTCAATAGTCGTGACAGTTGGAATTATTTTACAAACGAATGAAAACGCTAATTTTATCGGAGTCTTACTAACATTTAGTTCATGTTCATCTTTTCCAATCTGATGGAAGACTAACCAGCGAACCCAACCAATAAAATTCACACAGAAAATCATTTCCCACACAAATCGAATTTTGAATCAAAAATAAGCGAAAAAAAAAAATTTTTTTTTTGCTTTTTTCTCAGTAATACAAACCTCGGTTTTAATCCGATATTTTGAGAGTATACGTAAAAATATACAAGATGATGAAGATGCCCGGTGTTATAAATAATAAAGTTTTCTTGCGATATAAGCTGGAGATGAATGTGATGAATAGATGTATCGTGTATTTTCTATATACAAATCCTTAACCGTGACCAAAACTCTTCTAAAAATGTGTATAATGCAAGTGAAGTTGTAGACCTTGAACCCGACACGCTATCTTTCTCGGTTCTTATATAGCTATGTTGACTATATGAAGCATTTTAAGCAAGTCTTTTCTTCGCTGCATCCGATGCATACATAATACAATCGCAGAACTCACAAAATGCACTGTTGCTCTAACTTGTATGTGTGTTTCGGTTTAGTTTTATCGATGCAAAAGAAACAAATGAAGAATGATGTAAAAAAAAACCGTACGAATAAAAAACTGATCATGAATTTTTGCACAAGTCTTTGCAAGTCCAGTTCTCAACTATTTGGTAACTTTGGACGCTAATGGATACAGAATACATTTTCTATAAAAAAAACATCTAGAATCACTGTTACATTCTCTTTTTCGGATTAGAAATGTAAGCTTTGTGTTGGAAAAAAAAAGAATTCGTTCAACTTTAAGAAACATATATACAACACACCGGTTATTTCCGTCTGATATATACTCACTTCACGACCAAAACCAACAATTAAATGATTCGCCGGTTATAATAAATTTTTTATTGAAGCCGTGATTTGGTAAAATGTATAAAAAAAATATATAGCGCAAACAACCGGTTTTATGGATCGTCGGTAAACTCAACATTATATATTTTTCTATATAGACAAGACACGCATTTTTTTATCGAATTCAAGACGCAAACTTTTAATAGAGAATGAATTATTTAATATTCACAAAGAATATTTATTGAAAATATGTACATTTGTACATATATTTATATGCGGCTGGTTAACAGAGCCTGTTTTCAAAGAATTCATTTACCGAAAAGTCCCAACGAATTCTGAACAAGTATGTACCTTCTTTGAAAATTCTTCGAACTTACAGCTACGGACAAATAATTTTCAGTATTTCATTCAATCAATTGAAATGTCCAAAATTAGACTATTGAAAAAGGATTTCTGGGAATCAATTAAAAATCGCACGTTGGGAATTTTCGGATTTAAAATTCGTTAAAATAGCCCCTGAGTTATATGCATAATTTTTTTTTAACATTTTATTAAGCGAATAGTGTTTTCAATGTGAAAGGTCATTTACATGTCCATATAGACGGTTTTCGTTTGGATCCATATAATGTATAAAGCACCGGGCGGACAGCGCGAACTCCAATAGAATTAATTCGGTTTGAATAACAGGGGCGTAATTCAGTCGTTTTTTTAAAGAATTTTTCTTTCATAGTTCAGTGGACTAGAGCTCTACTCATTGTTTGGAATGCCTACAAACATCAAATACGGTTAGTTCAAAATACTTGAACTTGTACAATATTTCGATTAAGTTCTTTTACGTGCGAACGAAAATGTAACGCGTGGGTTTATTTCCAGAGCGTATCATTTTCAACCGCATTAGTTGTACCTCATAAACTATATTTGTTAAAAGAGATTTACTCAAGAAAATTAACTTCATGCATTTTCCTTGGACGCCCACATAATTTGTAGGATAATCTAAGAACGAAAGTGGTTTTTCTTTCGAAAGAGAGTGGAGAATGTAACAAAGTTAAGTAAAACATTCTGAGAGAAGGTAGAGAATAGTTCAAGTGAAACTATAATAAGAGACTTCGAAAATATACACAAAACATATGCAACGACCCGTACGTAAAGCCTTCACGTGCGAAAAGCCTCGATGTACCAAACTCTTACTATTATCATAAATATAATGCGCATCAGAATGCATAGTCAAGTTCTTTTAGAACTATCAGAATTTCAACGACTCTCAGAAATTACCCAAAGTAATGTCGAAAGCCCTCCCGAAGTACATTTCCTGAACTCTGACACCAATCACGCGTTGTCTAATTTTCTTATCCCTCTGAGTTCTAGAAGTGGCTGAATCTCAGGATTGGGACATTTTTCGGGAAAACCCTGAAACACGTGTTTGATAACATTTAATTCTCTACAACTTTGCCTTCGGAAGCAACTTTCTTTCTGTCATAGTTCTTGAGATATGACTCATCTCTACCAATTCTAGAAATGGCTAAATCTCGGGATTGGTAGGCTTCTGGGGAAAACCCTGAAACACGTGTTTGCTAAAATTTACTTCTCTACAACTTTGCCTTTCGGAGCAACTTTCTATCTGTCATAGTTCTTGATATTATTGTTAGATTCTTGGACTATTGCGGCGTCCAAGAATCTAAGAACAGTTACACAAACGGTGAAGAAACAAATACCAACATAGTTCTTGATATCCCTACCATTTCTAGAAAAGGCTAAATCTCGGCATTGGGACGTTTCTGGGGAAAACCCTGAAACTCATGTTCGCTAAAATTTAATTCTCTACAACTTTGCCATTGGAAGCAACTTTCCATCTGTCATAGTTCTTGAGATATGACTCATCCCTCCCAACTCTAGGATCGCAACGTTTCTGAGGAACACGTGTTCGCTAAACTTTAGTTCTCTACAGCTTTGTCCCAGAAAGTAGCTTTCTAACTGCCTTAATTCTAGAGATATCTGAGAAAAAGTCTCACCTACCCCCAGAAAACTATGTTTTTGGACACCTTTTCGACCATATTTCCGAAACTACCCGATCGAGTTTGCTCATCTTTGAACTTGAACCATGGGACATATGTACCTTTCAGCGAAAAAAAAGTTCAGAGAGATCGGGGCGGCCGTTTCGAAAAAAAAGTGGAGACGGGAAATTTTTTAAATATTGGATGTGTGGGAGCCCTGAATTTGTAGTAAACGTATAGGACCTTCGTACTTCGTACGGGTCCAAAAATAGAGCGATTCTGTGTTGTGCGATGCATTTTTATATTTATTGTTGTTGCAATCTTCTAAAATTATTCAAAAGTCGCTAAATGAAATGATCCTGCGCCAGTTATGAGTGCATTCGGAAGTATTATTGTGATTCAATCGGGAAAAACTGCGTTGGAAAGCGCACCACCCTTAGCGAAATGCCTCCTGTTATCTATCTATACACTTCTTATTGACATTTTGTCTTATTTCAACATACTTTTGTCTTCCCTTCGACATGACGTTGTTGGACTACACTGAAAATTCTTGGATTTTCACGTTAGTTGTACGCTGCATATAAGTGATATGCTGCATATATATTAGTTGCAAGTTGTATAATATACCCACATGCAGCATTTCGTATGCTGCATGTTGGTATATTATACGACTTGCAACTAATATATGCAACATATCACTATAGATATGCAGCATATCACTATAGATATGCAGCATATCACTATAGATATGCAGCATATCACTATAGATATGCAGCATATCACTATAGATATGCAGCATATCACTATAGATATGCAGCATATCACTATAGATATGCAGCATACAAATAACGTGAAAATCCAAGAATTTTCAGTGTATCCAAAATTGTAGTTGTAGATTCAGTTGTGTGTGTGGATGTGTGGAATCATATTCAGCTACGAAAAAAATGAGTAACGCCACTGTCAGGGGTACTTTAGATTTTTATTGATCCGTATAAGCGGACGATGCCTGAAGAAAAGAATGCTAACCTAGATCTATTGTCTGCGGGAGGATTTACTAAATAAATATTTAATAACTACACACTTTGCAAACAGAGAAATAATTCTGTAGGGAGCAAAACCCGGTCTATTCCAACTGTCAAAATGACGTATTAAACGTCAAATATTTAGATAAATAAATATATTTTCAGTCCTAGGATGAGAAACCGCTGTTTTCCGTCCTATGAAAAAACGAAAAAAGCTGTTAAGACGTCAAAAAAGCTGTCATTCTAAATGCTCGACTATTTTGTAGCTTTGACGTTTAATACGTCATGTTGACAGTTGGGGTAAACCGGGTTTTGCTCCCAACAGATTCAAATGATCAGTTTATACCGCTGCACCAGATAGAGGTAGCATGCTGAATGACAGTTAGGTTAGATGGGAGACTAAATACATGCAATTCATGCATAGCACAACTGTCATTAAACAAACCCCTTCTATCTGGGTGCATTGATAGGAAAAATCAAATAACGAAGTAATTCCCAACTTCTTCAATCAATGCTGTAGGAATCATGTTAAATTGAATGTTGCGATTATTAGTTTCTTTTGGGGTTGGCTAAGGCGAGGCTTCACAATGCACAGATATGTTTGCATGAAATTTAAACTGAAAAAAATATATGTTATGTGTTATCTGACACTTCCAATAAATTAAAGTGGGTCCGGTTCGTGCTCGCCATGAACATGAACAATTTCGTCACACTTACGGCCGAATTTATGAAAAAAATCATTCGTTTGATGCTTTAAAATGCCTACACCCGTGTTTTTAATGTATAAGAATGAATATACATGAATGGTTTATGGTGAATAATTATTTTAAATTGAGTCTAGTAATGATGTGAAAATATTTCTTTGGTGAAATAAAGAAATTTGTTACAACCAAATTACTAGACTTTGATGAGAGGATTGAACAATTTCATTTAAAGTGGAACAACACTTTATGTAGAATAGAACTGAACGCAAAAGAAATAATGAAAAATTGTCGAAATTATTCGTATGGAATCTTTATCGCTGTAAGCATTTACCTCTTCTGGGCAAAAATTATACAAACGATATATCCTCATCCTCATTTTTCGGGCAATTTATTATAACAAGTAATGTAAGAATTCATTCATGAAAATGATGTTCTGTTGTTCACTTTGACTTGTATGCCTTCCTGTCTATTTGTCTCCATTGACAGCTCATATTATGACGAGATTTTTATATTACCGTCACATACTTTGAATCAACGTCGTGGTTGTTAAAGCAAATAAATAAGTTTAAAGGAAAAGCTAATTTTTTTAAAATTATTTATTTCTTTCAGTCTTCTGAACGGCTACAATGTAAGGAATTTCAATTATGTTATAAAAACTTATAAAAAGGGCTGTTGTATATTGTTGAACGTGTTTGTTCATATGCAAGAATGATTGCATAACAACAAAAATGATATACAAACTTTTTAAGGCTTGCAAATATTTTGTTGCTCACATGTTGTGGTGGTGCGATTGAAACCATAATACCAGCAAGGGTGTGGAGCTGTATTTTAGCAAATACCTAGTGCGAAAATAGCTTTTTTCAATTCCTAACGTAATTACGAATTTCGCCAAAAATTCAATGATACAAATTCTTTTAACAGTATTATATTTTTGAAGCGAAATTATGAGAGAGAAATGGTATTTCTGAAATTAAATCTGAAAGAAAATTTTAACTCCACGACTGGGACCCGAACCCAGAATCTTCACCTTTCCGGGGTGCTGCTCTAACCAATTGAGCTACCGTGGACATTTTCAATTCAGATCTAATTTCAAACCGTTGCTTACATACTAACCCATGTATTTGTAGCTAAAGCTAACGCATTTATCGTTCTCACGAACTACGCGCGCTTTTTTGCCACCTACAAATACCTGTGTCTGTTTATTCTCATAACTGCATGTCCATTAATTCGTATTTGTACTTGAATGTCGACATCAATTCGATGTCATCTAATTGTACAGAGATACCGCTATCAACACATTGCTGCATTGATCGCATAGGACAATGAGAAGTATCTCAATAACAAAGTCAATTGAAATCATTTTTTCAGTTATCAGTGACTGAAGTGAACGAAATTCGAGCATTTAATTTTTGAAGCGAAATTATGAGAGAGAAATGGTATTTCTGAAATTAAATCTGAAAGAAAATTTTAACTTTCCGCTGGGATTACTGTCGAATTACCTAATTCTACTCAAAATTCTCTTGCAAGACGTTTGGAGAATGGACCTCAAGTGGGACGAGCAAATATCGTCAGAAACTTTAGTCAA
>CM055404.1:50042339-50072420 GCA_029228625.1 Pseudolycoriella hygida | reverse complement strand
CATATGGGCGGTAGCTGGGAACGGCTGATTAGATCAGTGAAGTCTTGTATGTACTTTTCACTTCCGACAAGCACACCAGAGCAGAGACGTTAAGGAATGTTTTAAAAGAGGTCCAAAACGTCGTTAATTCTCGGCCATTAACCTTCATCCTATTAGAAGTAGAAGATGACGAAGCTTTAACGCCCAATCACTTTCTGTATGGAACGTCAAGTGGAATGAAAGCACCGTGTGAAATTAACGTAGACGGCGAATACTTACGGAAAAGCTGGAAAGAGGCGCAGCGTTTAACGGAACTGTTCTGGAAGCGATTCCTAAGGGAGTACTTACCCAGCATTACTAGGCAAACGAAATGGCACAAACAAGTTAAGCCAATATCCGTAAACGATTTGGTACTCGTCATCGATGCGAAAAATCCGAGGAACACTTATCCGAGGGCTAAAGTATTGGAAACACAGGTCGGTTCCAATGGCCAAGTGCGAAGAGCCAGGATCGAGTTAATTGCTGAAGCGAAAATCGGTCGTGATGGAAAGATCAACAGGTTACGAAAAATCGATCTGTGGAGACCAGCCCACAAATTGGCCGTGCTCGACGTTCTTTCCCAACCAGAAGTCAGTTTCGCGAAACCAGAGACGGATCGCAAAACGGGTGGGAGAATGTTGGAAACGAACGGTAACACTAGTATTCGACGTAGTACTAGAATTGCAAATAGATCGGTCAACACGGCAGAAGTGGAGAAATGTCATGTTAATTCCCGGAAAAAGAACTAGGTCAGTAACTAGGTCATTCATTAATGTATACAATCGCAACAAAGTCAGCTTAAGTTAAAATTTTCTTTCAGATTTAATTTCAGAAATACCATTTCTCTCTCATAATTTCGCTTCAAAAATTAAATGCTCGAATTTCGTTCACTTCAGTCACTGATAACTGAAAAAATGATTTCAATTGACTTTGTTATTGAGATACTTCTCATTGTCCTATGCGATCAATGCAGCAATGTGTTGATAGCGGTATCCCTGTACAATTAGATGACATCGAATTGATGTCGACATTCAAGTACAAATACGAATGAATGGACATGCAGTTATGAGAATAAACAGACACAGGTATTTGTAGGTGGCAAAAAGCGCGCGTAGTTCGTGAGAACGATAAATGCGTTAGCTTTAGCTACAAATGCATGGGTTAGTATGTAAGCAACGGTTTGAAATTAGATCTGAATTGAAAATGTCCACGGTAGCTCAATTGGTTAGAGCAGCACCCCGGAAAGGTGAAGATTCTGGGTTCGGGTCCCAGTCGCGGAGTTAAAAAAAAAAATTTTTCTTTCAGATTTAATTTCAGAAATACCATTTCTCTCTCATAATTTCGCTTCAAAAATTAAATGCTCGAATTTCGTTCACTTCAGTGATTTCATTTAACAGTATTAGAACTACACTGTGAAAAATATCTACAAACGACGTAGGAATTGTGTTTATAATGGGGAAACTCACGACAACGAAATTATAAGTTAATTTCTTAACTTTTTAACATTCCAGCTCTGTCAAAACCATTGAAAAACCTATTTTTTTGATAATTATTAGCTGAAAATTAGCATTGGACCCAAATGTTATTAATGAAATCCGTAGATCGGATGTTTGCCAAGCGATTGGCATATAGTTGGAAAAAATTGTTTATGATTCTGGATGGATTTAACCTAAATGTCTATGAGTTCATGTTTGTCTTTGAATTGTGTCTAAGAAACACATTCAATTTTTTCCAGCTGTCTGTCAATCGCTTCGCAAGCATCAGATCTATGGATTTCATTAATAATATTTGGGTCCAATGCTAATCTTCAGCTACAAATTATCAAAAAAATAGGTTTTTTAATGGTTTTGACAGAATTGTTTGGAATGTCAAAAAGTTAAAAATTAACTTTTAATGTCGTCGTCGTGAGTTTCCCCAATATACACCGTCGATGTGTTATATATGCGGCGAATTTATCAACCTTATTTAAGTACTGCGTAGTATGTCATACGTAACGACCGTGTTATGAGCTCACATAGTACGTGCACGGCGTTCGTAATACGTGCAGAGTGGATAAAATACGTCGGCGGCGTATACAATTCCTACATCACTTGTAGATATTTTCCTCAAAGTAATGCTGGAACAGATCAGGTCTGACCTGTTTTATTTCAGGTTGACGTGAACTTGAAGTCAACCTGAACTTGATTTTTCTAGTTTCAGGTTCAATCTGATCGAACCTAAAACTGAAAGTTTAACTTCAGTTTCGCAAAATGCAGGTCAAATTCAGGTCAAACCTGATACCTGACCTGCTTCGAGCCTTAAGTAGAACCTGAACAAGACACAGAAATTACCCAATGTAATGTCGAAAGTCTTCCCGAAGTACATCTTTTAAAAAAAATGTCGAAAAATTTGTGAAAATGTGAAAAGAAAAATTTGGTACAGGGGGAATCGAACCACCGCATAAATACAGTTTACACGCGACGGTGCAGGAAATTAGGGTATTTCGCCCTTTTGCATGTAAAGTTGTATTGTGTACCTGTTTCGGACGATGTTTTTAGACACTTTCAAGTTTCTAAGCACAAACAAGTTTGCTTTACAGCGAAGATGTTTCGAGCAAAAAGTTAAAAAAAATTTTTGGTCGAAACAAATTTTAGTTAAACAAAAATGTAATTCCTCACAACTTTGTCTTTGGAAGTAAACCCTATATTTCATTATGATTGAATTGACTGAATTTGGTACACTCACTCTATGGGCCATTGTGCCCTAACTACTCTGATTTGCACTTTGTGGAATCAGACGCTTTTTTGACAACGAAACCATTTCTTGATGTCCTTGTCGAGATATTTGTGAAAAAGTTTCAGAAATATTTATGCTTTTGGACTTTTTTTGTCCATATCTACCGATTTGAAGTATACATACTCGACTAAACACCCGACCCGAACCTAAACCAATTTGTCGGGTCGGGTTTTTGAATTTATTTTTTTGTCGGACTTCAACTAACAAAACCCGACCCGAAAAAATAAATTTATTTTCTCCATTTCGAGTTTAAAAATCTTGCTAACGTTTTTGGTTTTTTTTAAGGAGGGCAATGACTTGTGTCATGGCTACTCTTTTTTTACCATGTATGCTAGCAGATAGTAGACAATAAAAGTAAATATCAAGCAATCAATCAAAAACATAAGCTTCGCGCATATTCATCTCGATTGGAAATTGCCGAGAGGGCAATGATGAAAAATCCGTCCGAAGAAACGGTGTAAAAAAGGCCTTTCAAAAGTACAAAATTGACCCCCAAATAGACAAAAATGTACATCTCAATTAATTCTACAACATCATTTTTATTGTCTAGGAGGCCTTAGGACCCAAAAAAAATTGTTGAATAAACCTAGGGTCCTCAGAAGAGGCCTCGAACAAATACTTACGTAGACAAAATATTTCCCTCCATTTTCTCTACAATATAGTGGAATTTTTTTTGTTTAGGGCAGACCTTACGATCGAACTAGGGCCATAAGGACATGCCTCGTACACATACTTCCATAGACAAAAATGTTTCCTTCAATTTGCTCTGCAACATAGCAAAGAAAATTTTTTGGTTAGGGCCGATCTTAGGACAGACCTAAGCCCTAAACAGAGGCACTGGGTCCAAATTTGTTTTTGAATACACTAGTCTACAGAGGTTTTGTATCTTTCCTGTCTGTCATTGCCCAATGTTAGGCTTAGTGTGCTGTTGCAGAATATGGCCTAGTTGAGTGTCCATCACCCCTGAAAGTAGAGTAATTGGAGTCCAAAGAAAAATGTAAGGACATTTTCACTTAGTCATTATTATATGTTACTCAAGTTATATGTCACGTAAGTATGTACGGGTTACTAGTGCATAGTCGGGCCTACAAACCTATACTAATATTGAGATAAGTCTTACATATTATGATGGATTCTGTATGGATCAGAAAAGTGAACTTTTTCTGACGTTTTGGCCATGGTTGGAAAAGGGCGTAATTTCTAACTATGGTACTCGAAGTTTCCATTTCAAATATTTTTCGAAAGATAGAGACCCAATCTTGACACACACCTTTCGGTCAAGAAAAAATTCGAAAATCGGAAGAGATTGACTCGAGCTTTGTACGAAAAACATGTAGAGCGCTAGCAGAAGCTCGTTTTTAGTGCCCCAGCTACATTTACGAAAATATATTTTTGCATCAAATAGAATTTTGTACTTCTGCGCAGGTTTTTGCAGTGTTAAAAAGCTGCGCAGAAGTACAAAATTCTATTAATGCAAAAATATATTTCCGTGAGTGTATATCCTAGAGCCCAATCTCAAAAAAATTTCTTCTACAAATTGTTGGGCTTTCATAGACCTGACGATTAAAAAACAATTATGACAATCGGAAAAGATTTACTCGATTTATGTACAAAAAATACGTATGGGCCTAGAATAGACTCGGTTTTAGTGCCCTAGCTAAGTCCAAAGACTCAAATTTAAAAAAGTTTTTTCCATAAATTGTCAACCATGCCCAGTTCTTTCAAACAAATTTTTGAAAATCAGAAAAGATTTACTCGAGTTATGTAAAAAAGACCAAAAACCACTTAAACGGCCCTAGCTCGCCGGCCCTTGGGCCGACAGTGCCCAGATTCAATTCCATGAAAGATATTTCAATTACCTTTCAAGGAAAAAAAGTTTTTGAAAATCGGTTTAGTTTTTTACGGACGGACGGACTGACGGACATTGTTTTTACTGTTGATTCGTCATCTGAGGACCATGATCGATGCTCCACCCCCTACTCCCGGGTCGAAATTGGTGTGGTTAAAAACGTCGTGGTAAACGCATAAGACCCCTTTCGTTCTTCGTACGGGTCTAAAAATAAAATACAATTTTTGGTTTAAACATGCTCACGTCTTTCAAACCAGATTTCTAGAAAACATCATTTCAAAATTCGACGGAAAAGGTTGTAAAAAGTTCTTAAAATGTTTATTTTAGGTGATTTTGCCAAATCTGCATAGTGGAATGCAAAAAAATTTCTAAATATTCAACTAAAAGAAATAAAAGACCTTTGTACATAAATTGGAATCAGGTAAGAGAGCAAGTAACAGAATGAATTCTGCTGTAATAAAACATAAATTATTACACTAATGATTTAGCCATAAGGCCTTAAGGTAATGCGAGACCTCCAATACATTCTGTGTTGCAAGCGGTGTCAATGGGTTTAGAGTTTTGAAAAATATATCGATATGATGTATACTAATTAACACAAACACAATTTAATGAAGATAGAAATACAAATAAAGAGTGAACACACACCCACGTGTTGTATACCAACGGTTCAAAATTGGATTTGAAATGAAAATGTCCACGGTAGCAATGGTAGAGCATCAGCCCGGCAAGTTGAAGGTTGTGAGTTCGTGTCTCACTCGTGAACATCAAAAATTTTTAATTCAAATCCAATTGCAAATATTTCTAAAATTTATCTAAAAAAATAAATAAATAATTCGTCGCGGAATATAGCGTAACAATTAGAAAATCATTTTGCTTCACAGCACACTAAAACTATATTTGAAGTCGTGGCACATTTGGATTGCACAACCAACAACAAACGCCGTGGTAGACGCATAAGACCCCTTTTCGAAGAAATTCGTTCATCGTTCTTCGTATGTGTCTAAAAACCCCTTCCCTACGCCCTCGATGTGAACGTCGCTATTTCACAAACCTTAATATGAAAGTAGAGAACTTGAGATTGCCAACTAAGACAGCAACCAAAACGGCTACGATAAATTTGTATGGGACAAATTTCTAAAAGCGTCTGGCCTCTTTGAGTTTTTTCCTGTTTGGTCACCCTATAGAAGTGAACAACATTTTATGCTTTGAAACGAATCAGAATTTTGAAAAAAACGTTTTATGACTTTGGTGGTAATGACAGGAAAATTTGAGTCATTTTATGGGTCACTAATGTTAGGGTTTATGTTGTTACCTGTTGACGAATCTGAAGGTCTCTATCATGTCGGTAAGTCTTTGAAATTCATAAAATTTACAAACCGTTGTTGAGGAAACAGACAGGGCACGCAATAAAAAAATTAAAGAAACCATGTCTCTGTTTGACTGATTCCTGTTATCATCTATGATTTTATCATTTTATGATTTCCTTTTATCATTCTCGACTAATGGCCGGTGTAAATTTAGGAAACAGGACATTTATTGCTAGACCACTTTTGTGAAACTTTGTAGATAACAAATGTATTTTTAAATTAGCACGAAACGCACAAATTTTAAAGATCTCAGAAATTGACGAAATTTTTGATGCGTTTGAAAAGTGCATTTTTAGTAAATGCATAAAAAAACTCATTACCAACCCAACATGCGAAAATCAACTCGACTATAATGGATTTATTAGTCGAGGATATTGTGAATAACGTAAATAAATGTCCTTTGTCACCGAGGATGAAATCACTATGGAAACAAAAATGCAAGTCATTCAAATGTTTCTTTTTTGATTATCACTCACGGTCATAAAAATTTTTTATCATTCTCGACTAATAATGTACATATTACATTCATTTGAATTTAGAAAACAGAGTAACATATGACACTTATTGGTAAACTCGACTATTATGGATTAGTCGAGGCTATTATGAATGCTCGAAAACTCGACTAATATGAATATTATAAGTAGCGGCTATAAATGCTCGTATTGTACGAAAAACAACATCCAGCCATCGAACTACAGAGCAAGCGACCGAATTTGTCCCGGCCTGAAAGCTTATTCAGAGTCACGGAAATCAGTTGCAGCACGTCAACGAATCATAAATCCAAAAGTTAATCTACCCACCAAAAGGATGATCAACAAGAATGAGTACATTGTCGCTCCTACTCCGACCCCACTCACCAAAACTTTCAGTAATGTCATCACGAATAAGGCCAATCGAGCCGACACCTATTATGACACCCAAACTGGCAGTAAATCATCAGATAATTTATTCACTACTGCAGAGCTCCTTCAAATTTTTACGAATGCAATTGATGAATTAAAAAAATGCCAGTCGAAAATAGATCAGATCCAAGTGATCGCTAACCTCATCAGCCATGTCATCTAAGCCATTAAACAGATTAAAGCTACTACAGTGGAATGCGCGGGGAGCCACCACCCAATCAGTAATCACGCAAATTAATCATCTGGTGAACGAAGAGAACATCGACATAGCATTCATATCTGAGACCTATCTAAATCCAGAACACAACTTCGAATTGACAAATTATACAATTTATCGTAATGACCGAACCACCCATGGTGGTGGAGTCCTGATTGCCATCCGAAACAACCTCGAATACAAACGTGTCAAAGATTACAACACGACAGTGGCAGAAAATATTTCGATCCAAATAACCATAAACAAAATACCAATGACGTTCACTTCAACGTATGTGCCGAAGTATACGAAGAGCTTCAAGAGTGACATAAACAAGATGACACCAACCAGCAAGAACTACATTGTCGTAGGAGATTTTAACGCCAAGCACACATCCTGGAATTGTGTAAGGAACAACAGAGCTGGCAAGGTACTGTTCAATATGTTGCATACCAATGACTTTTTAATGCATTATCCCGAAACACACACTCACTTCCCACACTCTGGCTCAACACCGTCTACTATCGACTATGCCCTTACAAATAATCAACTTATTTTTTCTCATGTCTACACCATGGATGGAAAATTGCCTAGCGATCACAACCCGGTAATTTTTTATTTGGAGGGTACACCTAGCGAAACGGTTCCGGACGCCAGACCCGTTTACAAAAAAGCGAACTGGAAGAATTATGCTGCTTTTATTGAAAATCAACTCAAGAACATTGATTCATCGGCAACAAGTACTACAGAAATAGACGATTTGGTGTTTAGATTTCATAATATTATTCGAGCCGCCGAAGCAGAAACGATACCTTGGGAAAGTCCAACATATAAAAGAAAGCTGAAAGTTTCCGAGGAAGCCATCTGCGTCATCAAACTCCGGAACTTAACAAGACGACATTGGCAGCGTTGTGCAGATGCCACCATAAAACCGTTATAGAAATCCTTAATAAACGCCCAAGACAAAGAAATCAAGAAACTTATTCGCCGTGACTTTAACATACGGTGGAACAAAGCCCTCAAATCTATCAAACCAGGAGATGGTAAGCTGTGGTCGCTGACAAAGAAGATGATGAATACGAATAATAATCGAATCGAAGCTCTCAACTGTGATGGAAGACTCAGCTCAACGGACGATGAAATCTCTGAAAAGTTGGCAGATCAATTCATCAAAAATCATTAGCGACCTTAAATGATCAGCATCCGAATGATGTTAAAGTGGTTAGAATAGTTCGAATCATTAATAACATTCATCCCTCGTCTCTTGATTGCACAGCTCACCATGTCAAATTCCCCGATGTAGCACGTGTAATCTCGAAGCTGAAGGTCAAAAAAGCTCCTGGCCTCGGTAGGATCCCAAACATTTTATTAAAACGACTGCCAACTAGCGCCATACACACACTGACAAAAATCATCAATTGCTGCATTGATCAATGCTATTTCCCTTCATATTTCAAAATCGCCAAAATCTCGCCGATCCTAAAACCATCAAAAAATCCGAAGCACGCCGCAAATTATCGCCCAATTAGTCTTCCCAGCTCCGTAGGAAAAATAATTGAGAGATTTATCTATGGCGACCTTAGCAAGTATTTGACAGAGAACTCAACCAACAATCCTAAGCAATTTGGTTTTCGAGAAGGCCACTCCACTGTCCACCAAATCAAAAGACTAGTGAACATCATCAATTACAACAAAGCAAATAGAAGATCAACGGGTATGGTACTACTGGACATTGAAAAAGCATTTGACTCCGTATGTCACGACGGCCTTATATTCAAGCTCCACAAGATCGGTGCTCCTTTACCTGTCATCAAACTGATCTCGTCGTTTTTGCGTGATAGAAGTTTCACATTTGTGTGAACGGAAAACAGTCTTCACACAGACAAATACCGGCAGGCCTTCCACAAGGTTCCGTGATTTCTCCGTTACTGTATGCCATCTTCACATCGGATTTAAAAATTCCTTCCAACTGCGATGCCGGCTACTACGCTGTCTACACGGCCATAATTTCATCAGCAAATCGTTCGAATACGGTCATCAAATCCCTGACAACAGCCCTATCACGAATCGACAATTATTTCAAGAAGTGGAAAATCAAAGTCAATAGCGAGAAGACTCAAGCGATACTTTTCAAGTTCAATCAGTCAAAAAAGCGAATACACAACAACTCATTTTCAACGGTTCCACCATTGACCTGAAGACCGAAGTCAAATATCTTGGAATGTTAATCGACCATAAGTTAAACTTTGGCGGACATATTAAGGTCTGTCAAACGAAAGCGATGAATTGTTTCAAATCAATGTACCCGATACTCTGCAAAAAATCGAAATTATCTAGTGCCAACAAGTTGATTTTATAGAAAACAATTATTTGACCCAAAATCACTTATGCTTCCCCGGTATGGAACACAGCAGCGAAAACCAACATTGACAAGCTTCAAACTACCCAAAACAAGGTTTTGAAATGTATTCTAGGAGTGCCAAGGAGATTTTCTTCAAGCACCTTACATGTAATTTCTGGAATAGATCTTATTGCCGACATGATCCACAAACAAACGGAAGCATTCAGAAAGAAGTGCCTGGCTTCTGAATACGAATTGCTCAAGCGTCTCTACGACTAATGCGTATAAAATTTTTCCCTGAAAATTTTCATTCCATTTCCCCATAATATTTTCATTTCTTTTCCCTTAATTTTCCTTCTGTTTCCGTTGTTTCTGTTTATTTAATTTCTGTATATAAAAAAAAAAAATTGTGAGGATTTTGATAGCCGTTTTTTGCCTCCAAATCGCATATTTTTTCAAGATATCCTTTACTTTTTAGGATCAAGAATCAAGCTAAGAATCTTTCACATGCATATGCAAGATAGAAAATAATCATGTCGTTGTAAAATCTCTGATTGTTCTCGACGATGATTCATAACTAATATGTAATCTATTTGTAAATAAAGGCTTAGACTATTAAAAAAAAAAAGTAGCGGCTATCGTGAATGTTTGTTTTGATTGGAAATAATGGTCACACATTTACTAAATGACCTCAAAATGTTGTCTGACAACAATGCATGGAAAAAATTAAGTTTTTATTTACAATTTCTCCCCATTTTTAATGTTTGTAGATATTTGCCCATTAAAACTCCAAATCGAGGGGTGGCGCACTTCATTTATTCCATTTATTCTTTTATTCCATTTATTCCCATTTATTCCATTTATTCCATTTATTCCCATTTATTCCATTTATTCCATAAACCACAAAAGTGTGTCACCCCTCGCTCCAAATATTTTGCAAAACAATTCTTTTTTTGAACCTTGAAATTTCAGTGCAAAGCATACTCATCAACCAAAGCGTATTTGATTCAAAATTAATAATTCACATGAAGAGTATATTTTACTTAAATTGTTTTGTTTTTCCATTATTAGTCGAGAAAAATTAGAAATCCATCTTGTACCACATATGTCTATTATAGTGATTGGTTAGAGAAAAGTCCACGGGCGCCGCCCTAGGACTTTTTTTTTATTTAATAGACCTGTTTGCATTAAAGGCTCGTGGCTCGTACATGCGGTGTACATAAATCTTTTAAATCTATTGAATCGTACAACTCTACCAAGTAAATCAAATGAATCAAACAAAAGGATATCAAAGAAAAGTTCAATACATAAAAATCAATTAATCAAAACATAAAAGAAATCAAGAAACGAAATTTATAGCAAAAAAAAAAAAAAAAATTTTTTAAATTATACAAAAATATTGAATTTCAGCTAATTTTTACATTTGAGATCAATACCAACTGTTCCACTCATTTTTCTTGCCAACGTTGTCGGACTCTAAAGAACATTTGAGGCGGCGACTTTCGGAATTTAATAATTTCGAAGTCTCCGCATCAAACTTTAATCAGAGTCGCGTTTTATCTGTCTTTACCGACAACGTTATTAAGCAGTATGATAGTCTAATGAGTTTTTAAATTGACTGAAAAAGTGATCTTTCAGTTTTCTTTTAAATGTATTTACGTTATCGATTGCATGAAAAGTTGCTGGGAGTTCGTTAAAGAGACGGAATCCGCGATTAGAGATCGCTTGTTGCCCGGAGTGTGGTCGTGAGAAAGAAGGGTGAAGGAGATGACAGTTCCTCGTGAAGTGATTGTGCATTTCTGAATTGACTCGGATTGTAAGATCGTGCTTTATCAAGTCATTTTTCATACGTTAATATCGTCGTTTGATATATGTTGAAATACTCGATGGGTAAGATGGAGGAATTAAAGTAATTCTTCACCGATTCACTTCGCTTTAGTCCGTGTATATTACGGAGCGCTTTTTTCCGTAGAAGAAGTAACCTATCCATAAGATACCGGGGTGCATAATTCCACACAGGATTTAAATAACTTAGGTGTGAGTGAACGTAAGAGAAATACAAGTTGTACAGAACCGACTTTAGTAAGAACCACCTCAGGCGTCTGAAAATGCCTATAATAGGAGAGACCTTTTTGACAACCTTGGTTACATGGTCGTCCCAAGTAAAGTCTTCATTTACCATCAGGCCAAGGTACTTAACTACTCTAACTCTCTCAAGGACTGTACTGCCACAAGTCAGTCTGAACGCTTCAGGTGAATCTTTAAAGATGACGTAGTTCGTTTTGGCTTCATTGACGAGTAAAGAGTTTCTCTTAGACCACCTCGATAATAGTTATTAACTGCATTGGCTATGTAATTCAGTTGTAACACATCTGCGAAAGTTTGCGATATCCGAGCCAAAGGCGAGGTGTCGTAATCGCAGATGTGTTACAACTGCATATCATAGCCAATTCAGTTCAAAATTTTAATGCATAAGCGAGCGGTTTGTTGAAAACACACCAAAAAATTTCACATATTTTCCACACGTTCGCTTTGACAACAACAAAGCGGCCATGTTTTTCGTTTAGTACGATGAGAGCGTTTCATACGTTACACAGTAACTAGATTTACATGGTTTCGTGCAGCTTATAAGTGGTTTCGTGCAGTTTACACAGTTTCGTGCAATTTCGTGGCATTTATTTTATGTATACATTGGCGATGAACCGTCAATGTAACACAACAATACCGCTCGCTATGCATTAAAATATCTAAGTCGCGTTGCATTACTTGCATTAACTTTTCTACTGCTTCTGCTGCGTACTGAAACGAAGTGTCATCTGCGTACAGGTAGACATTTCCCCCAAAACCTTCGCCAAACAAGTCGTACAAAAACACGATAAACATTAGCTGACCTCCAAAGAAGAACCGTTTACCCCACCTACCCTACACTAACAAACTGCTTTCTGCCATTAAAATAGCCCTTAACTTTTCTCTAACCTCGCACTATAATGGCCATAATGTGGTACGAGTTGCATTAATAACTATTGAAATATGATTGGCTGAGCTGACACTTAACGTAATTTCATAAAGTACCAATGATTTCAGTTGCGATTGAAGGAATTCAAGTGCAGTTGTATAATAGTGGTTTTATTGTAATTGTCTGCATGAATTGTAATGAATGTAACCGGAATGATTGAAAAATGTTGTAACACACACAATAAATGGATGAGAATGACTGTTTCATTCCTAGGACGGAAAACTGCTGTTTTCCGTCCTATTTTAAAACAGAAAAGCAGTTTTCTGAACCCTTGGAAAAACGTATGTTTTTGACTAGTGTGATTGCAACCCTTGGCTTCGCCGCGTTAAAAACATTATATTTTTCCTCTAGTTACGTAAGTTACTATTTTAAAATGTCTCTCCATTTTTAATAGGCGATTTGTCGAAAATAGGACAAAAATTAGACTAGTCACTAGACTGTGCCAATTTATTATAATGAACCTGACCTGGCCCGAACGGCTGCGAACCCGGTTGCCCTTGCGGATTCCAAAGACACACCGTGCCGCACATGCTAAAAGATTTTACAATTTTTAAGTTCAACGGAGGAGTATAAGAAATTCCTGCCCTTACTATTCAAGTCGTGAAGTGGCTGGACTTTTTCTTTGCATTATGTTTTTCCGCCCTTACCGTTTTTATGGAAATGTTTTTCTTTTATGTTACTTTACTGAAATTGTGCAATAGAGTTAAATACCGCACCCTCAATAAATAAATGAATAAAGTCGAGAGCGTAGCAAGCAAATTTTTTTTTCTTACGTTGGCATGTGTTGACTACTTTGTGGTCTATTACCATGAGAGTTTATAAAAAGTCTATCAGCTTTTTCATTCCTTTGAGCATTTTTTTCTTACTTTTTTCCAGTTCGTTAAGGTTTTTAGCGGGAAAAATGTTGAAATTAGATAACCAGGAGGAGACAAAATTCCCTACATTAAAAATGCTAGCTTGGTTTTTGAAATAACGACAGAAGGCAAACATTTCACGTGCTTACACTGCTACATTTTCGATAGAGTGGGCTGTCTGGTGAAATTTACTATAGACTCAAAGATTGGCTGCCTAGATGGTGAAATTAGCAAGGCTTTCGAGCTCAATGAGGGCGTTTTTTTTTAATAATTCGTTTATTATCATTCCTTGTCTTTTAATGTGTGGAATACAAAAAATACTTTGACTAGTAAAATGATTAAAATACAAAATTGAGAACAGGACCAATCATCTTCTTGGAAAAGTTGTCTAAATGTATGATAATTGTCTAATTTTTAATTTAGCTTTGTCTTATTAGTTAAAAAATAAAATTAAATTAACGTCACAGTAGGGTTTTTTGACAGTTAAGATGAAAGTAAGGGGATATTACATTGAATTCACGACAGTTTTTCATAACCTCTCTCACTACCTTTGATTTAAAAGTCTTGATGCATGTCAACTCACGTATGTTCTTACAAATACGATTGTATTCACAAGTTGGTTGCTTTAAGACTGGATGTTTGTCTGAACAGTAAATGTCTCGGTAAATGTCCTTCAATCTACGAGTCTGGTAATGGTGTTTTCATTACATCGAATACGAAACTTGTATATTTCTCTTCCCAAATGAGACGCGAAAATTAAAAAATTCAACTCTCAGTAGGCCTTAGAATGCTATGGGAAGCGAAAGTATTTTCGGCCCTCTAAACAGAGGTGCGAAAATAAACAGAGGGACGAAAGTACTTTCGGTCCTCTAAACAGAGGTGCGAAAGTAACTGATACAACTAAAAACTTCGACACTTCATTGAGTTTACTTCGATCAAAGTGTAACAAATCTGTGAGCCGGTGCTACCAAGATTTTTTATGCGGAATTAAACATGATATTGTTGACGAAGGAAATATTATTTTTTTAAAATTAGTTTTGTCTTTCTAGTTATGTAAGGAAAAACTGCAATATTCTCGTAGTTCTTGTTATGTGAATCTCTTAGTATTGGATGTGTATCATGAGTTTTGGATGTGGATCATTTCGCATGAGAATCACAATGGTTATTTGTGTACATGCTATGGACGATTGATTTTAGGCAATTTCGCGAACTAAGCAGGTGCACGCACATACAATTTTCACTCAGCATGAAAAATAACGTTCATGCCTGTTAGGGCTACAACACGCGAAAATGTTTAAAACCACCGGCTAAGACAGACATGAAAATTAATATTGCATGCAATGAGCCGAGATCCCAATAGTTATGCCAAGCGCCTAAATTACGAGAAAAATTCTGTAATTTATGCCCAGGGCATGAAAAGTAATTTAAAAAATGTCCTCATTTTCGTCCCCGTTGCATGTAAAACATCATAATTTTTAATTTCTATATGCTGTTGCTGCTATTACTGCAGTGATGTTTAAATCGTAAAAATTCCAATGAATAAATTATTGACCTTAGTTGAATTGATTAATGAGTAAGCCTTCGTTTCGAGTTGCATTTTTTAATTTTCGCGTCTATTTGGGATTCGAAAATTACAAGATTTGTATTCGTTGTAATGAAAAGTTGTGTGAATCACATGTGACGACGTAAAAAATTTCAACCTGTGCGATTGCTGCCCTTGCCTTCGGCGCGGGCTGCAAATTTCGCACACGGTTGAAATTTTCACTTTCGTCCCTTGTGATCCAAATAACTAATATCTCGAATGAGTCTGATGTAGAAGTTGTGTTCTGTCAGTGATTTGACAATTTTGTGAGATGAGTGACTCGTTCCACCATCGCCATTTTCTCAATTGGAAGAAAAGAATACTTGTCGTTCGTCAGGGTTGTTGTCTTTCCCCGCTTCTGTTCATAATTTTCATGGACAAAATCATCAAGCGAGGAAACTTGCAGGGAAATGTCGAGGTGGGTGCGGTAACAATGAAAATTTATTTCAGTCCTGGCCTATGCGGATGACTCGATTCTGTTAGCAGATAATACCAGGAATTTGCAAGGTGGGATTGACTGCCGGAATGCTGCATGTGAGGAATACGGGATGAAGATAAGTGTAGGGAAAACTAAGGTTATGCATGTCGGCAATTTAAATTGGGAGGACTTCGAACAGGGATCTGAATCTAATTACTTAGGAACCATTTTTTCAAGGGATGGCAAGTTAGTTAGGGAATTTGAGAAAAGTAGGAAAATAGGAAACGCTGTGGCCAGTCAATTGAGGTCACACGTGTTCAACAAAATCAATTAAGTTGCGAAACGAAGTCTGCTATCCACATCCACAGGTCAATTTTCAGGCCGACGATTCTGTACGGTAGTGAGAGTTGGTTTGACTGCGGATATCTCGTTCATGACCTGGAGGTTTCTGATATGAGGGTTCTTCGCAACAAAGCAAAAGTTAGCAGTGGAATAATCATATTAGGAACGGCGACATTAGGGAAAATTTACAAGAGGAGGCGGCAAGGGTCAGTCGTCTCCACTGGTTCGGGCACGTTTAAAGGATTGGTAATAACAGGCTACCGAAAAGAATCCTGAATGCACAGGTACCGGGTGTTAGGCTAAGGGACAGACAAAGCAGAAGCTTTCTAGATTCAATAAAATCAGATTTAGAAATTAGGGGACTTTCTTTGGGCGACGATAGTTCATCATTCTTGGGTTTCGGCAAAAAGGCCTCACACCGAAAGGTAACTAATATGGTCTATAAAGTTTGATGATGATGATGATCACAGATTGGCTTTAAATGAACACGTGATGAGGTCAGGGCGTCGTCCCAAAATCTTTTTGTTTCAGCCAAACCGCAAGTCGACAAGGTGTTTAAAAGACGTCTAGAAATGAACTGGCAATTTTGGAAAGTTTTACTAACAAAATTTGATATTTTCAAGTTTTTATTTTTAAATTTCACTTCAAAATAAATTCTTCCAGTCGCCGACCTTTTTTTTCGGCCAGCCTGCACGAGATCTTCAGACTAGACACCGATAGAGGCAGATTCTCTTTGAAATAAAATAAATGAACGATTGTGTCTTTGTGGCTCCACAAGTTTTAGTAGTTAAATTAATGGCTCAAATGAATCCAACAAAAAAAACATTAATTATTTTATTGGGACGAGAAATGAAACAAAAGCACTAGGTCACTTGTTACGCTCAATATTATGTCACCATTTCTCTCCAATAATATTGCTTGAGTTAAATTTTTAAAGTTGGTTCCCTTTGTTGCTTTGTTGATGCTCGCAGTATCATTTAGAATTAAATTTTAACATTTATTTATTTACTAGCATTGTTACCCGGGCTTCGCCCGGGATATGGTTTTTAAAACTAATAAAAATTGTTCGGTTTTTTTATGCTAGAGCCGACCTATAGACCGACCCAGGGCTCTAGGTTGGACCCATCTATACTTATGTAGGCAAGAATGCTCTACTGAGTTTTCTAAGCAACAAAGCAAGAACATATTTTTTAGGGCAGTCCTTTGGGCCAGCCTATTTGCTAGGGAGCATCCAGGAAAACAAAATTTCCCCCTATTTTCTCTTCAACACAACACAAAAATCTCATAATTAAAGAAATATCCGTGAAAAATCATCAAGTCACGTAGCGTTAGTTAGGCGCATACAATGGTCCCTGCCGGTTAAAACTACTAAGCCGATTTTCACCAATTTTCTTTATTTTCCTTAAGTCCATATATTTCTTTCAAAACCTTGAAGAGAGATTTCTGTGCTAATTTCGTGGAAATGTAAGCGAAAATGTTTCATCAACCTTCTGAAAACATCGGTGTATATTTTTGTAGCAAATGGTGTGTACTTGGATTCCTTTTTAGACTTCTTGGAGTATCGTAAGTTTCGATTGTTTAACTTTATTTTATAATCTTTTTTTGAAGATATTTCTATTCAAATATATGTTGAAACATAATGAAAGGAATTTTTTGGTTAAAGTCGGACGACCCTACAACCAGCCTTGGAACTAATATTTTCATCAATACAACAAAAAGAACTTATACTTCATCAAACAACCACATATGTTATACCGTCTTGTAGCAAAATTAAGGTGCACTATATGAAAGATGCATCCATCTGCATCTCACTACACCTTACTGCATCTTTGTGCACCTCACTACACTGCACCTCACTGCATCTTGGTGCACCTGACTACTTCACACCTCAGTGCACCTCAATACACTTCAGTATACCTCACTGCAATTCATTACACTTCACTGCCTTTCACTGTACCTCACTGCACCTTGACGCATCGCAGTACACCTCACAACACCTTACTGTACCTTGGTGGACCTTTCTCCACCTCAGTGAGGTGCAGTAAGATGCAGTAAGGTGTAGTGAGGTGTACCAAGGTGCAGTTAGGTGTAGTTAGTGAGGTGCGGTGAGGTGTAGCGAGGTGCAGTGACATTTTGGATTTTATATTATAAATTTTATCAATAGCCGAAGCCCCCGCACTGAAAAAACATAAATTGTGAGCAGATCCTGAAGTGAACTCAGTCGACCCGTCGGAGTCGGTAGTCACGTCTGCTGATCGTCATTCCTTATTAATTTATAGATATACATTTGAAAGCTTAAGTTATACAGGAGCGAGGGGTGGATAAACGTCAATTTCATTCGAACCTGTTTTTTTTTTATTTTTTTTTATTTTTTCTAGATTTTTTTTAGTTTTTTTTTTTTGTTTTTCCTCGTTTTGAGCCTGTTTTTTTTTTGTTTATCCACCCCTCGTACAGAAGTCAATTGAAATTAGACGAAAACAGAAATTGAAGTTGAGAATAGTCTGTGGAATAGTCTCCATCCGTCTATATAAGCCATTGGCTTCTATTGCACCTAAAAGAAGTAGATGTGACCGATAATGTCATTCTTTTCTTCAAAAATATTTTATACAAAAATTTTGAAAATAGTTCAAAATAGTGAAAAAATGAATGTAAAAAAGAGATTTTCGTTCCTTCCGAAAATAGTTGGAAATAGTGAGTCACATGCCGCCCTGTACCTATGAAGAATTGCTGACTTAGCAAATGGGTGAGTGAGAACTAACGGCTTATCGGAAAGTAACTGGACAAATTTTAAAATGCCAATTTTGATTTTTGATTGAAATGAATTTTGTTCAATGCTTTGGATTATGGAAATGTTCTTCAAATACAACAGAAATGTCTTTTAAATTACAGCGAATGGTCCATTTTCAGCGATTGTTTTTAGTTTTTCTTCAACGCCGTTCATCATCCTACAAATTAAGGACATGTCAATCTCCTTAACCTTTATTTTAATTCTGCGAATCAAATTGTCCACTGATTTAGCTTCCCATCCACTTTCATATACCTTACCAGCTAAAATACCCCAAAAGTCTTCGATGGGACGAGCTTTGGGAACGTTGGGAGGGTTCAACTCTTTTGGCACGAAACGGATGTTTTGAGCTCCCAACCATTCAATGGACTTTTTTGCATAATGGGCACTTGCAAGATCTGGCCAAAAGATCCAAACGTACTTTTTACGGCTGCTGTCAATTAGTTTTTTCACTTTTGGCAAACATTTTTTGATGTATATGTCTGCATTGACAGCAAAACCCTTGGTGGGTGTGATGAAGAGCTTTGAAAAGCCAATCTTCGAAATGGCCAACCAAACAAGGACCTTCTCCTCAAACTTCTTTTTTCCAGCATACTTGACGTTATCTGGCGTGTTCTGAATGTTTTCAGTATAAAAACCTCGATTTCCAGCCATAGACGAATTGGAGAAAGTGAAATACTTTTCGTCGTCAATCACCAACATTTTCTGGCGACCATTCAAAAACTTTCTAAGTTCTTCGCACTTTTTTGGAATTTGCTCGAGCTGTTTTTTGGTATATTTGGGTGCTTTTATTCGTTTACGATATTTGATGCCAACCTTTTTCAAATTTGCACAAATTGTTGATTGAGCAACGTTAAAATTACGTGCCAATTGATTTTGAGAAACACCAATCTTGTCAACATGGTTTTTCTTCAATTTTCGTAACGAATCTCGATTGAATTTAGATGGCCGGCCACTTTTTGGTTTTCTTTCGAATGTGAGGTTAGCCCCGAATCGTTTGATAACTGCATAGATAGTTGATCGAGGTATCTTTTCGTTCAAAAAATGCTTGACGACGTCTTTTTTTGGCCTTAATTCTAACATCGAATATATTCGCTTTCGAAGGTGTTCCATTTCGGTGACTTTCATCTTCAAAACTGGGAATTTTTTAATTAGAAATGATAATGTAGACACAGTACAACGTATTTCAAATAAAAAATTACAAGTTCATTAATATTTCATAACTGTTCTTGACATTTCAAAATTAGTCCAGTTACTTTCCGATAAGCCGTTAAATGCGAATAATAATTCAAATTAAAGTACTAAACGTGTGTAACTTAAAGCGTTAACTGTTAAAAATGTTTTAAATGATTGTCACCCTATAAGAATATTATATTTTTTTTAAAGTTAAATCGATAATTACATCGAAAAAACGACACAGTACATAGGCATACTGGCAATTCCTACAAAATTTACGAATTCAGTTGTCGTTACATTTAATCCGTAAACATTTGTATGAGAAATGCATTTTCAATGAATTTCATTATCTCAAAATGTACAACAATTGGACGCATTTTGTATAACAAGAAACCAACCACTAAAAAGCAACACTCATACATCCTAAAATCGTAAAAATAACGACAAAAAAGCTTAAAGTGCTTCAAAGATAGGCAGAGAATAGGAAAAAGATTTACGACCGCGTCCAGTCAAAACAGTTCACACACCATTCACATTAATCTCGAAAATGATTTACCTGAAACCAGATTTTATGCAAAAGATTTGTTATCCATTAATACCGATTCATAAAAATTTTCGTCACATCACTTCACATATAACAGTTTGGTTCGAGTAGTAATAAAATAACGTTTTGCTAAACACAGACTAAACGATAATTGTTTGATTGAAACATAAACAAAACAAATTGCAAGTCAAATTCAAATATCAGTATATATTGCGTTGCCTGGAAGTATTCAACAAAAAATATAGGAACTGAGTGTCTTGAATCAGTTCAATATATAAATCTCACAACAAATTTCTTTATTTCTTCAGCATAACAAAAACCTACGGAAAATATTAAATCGCGCCTCTAGCGGGCGAGGTCGAACTTGAAATGAAAGGGAATGTTCGAGGTTTGCCTTTAGAATCGAATCGTATTTTAACGCACGACACAGACGATCGAACGAAGCCGGTTTAAGGGGTGTACTGTGTGTTAGTGGCATGTACATAAAGTTCTGATGTCTCTACTCATGAAATGTATATATTTAAAGCAGCGTAAAGAAGAGGGTGACGATTAAATATACCACACTAAGTGTGTGTAAGCCAGGGATTGACAACATTTTCATTTCAAGATTGAACGGTTAATGCTTCGACAAAATGTAATGTGTGTCAAACCAGAGAGAGATTTATAAAATACAAGCCATTCTCTCCGTTGATAATTTGTTTGTGTGTAACATCACGCGCTCTTAATTTCACGCCTACATTCTTAAAAGGACAATTTATAAATAAGATGCTTCTAAATTTTGTGTAGTCAACTATTTTATAATTTTATATGTAACTTTTAACTTTCATGGGAAACAGCTGTAAGAATTGCTTACAATTCTCTCAAAATTGGGACAGTAGCCTACCATTTTCATGCGTGTGTTCTAGAGCCCGTCCGAAACTCGAAGAAAGCCCCGAATTGGTTCGGGTTCGGTTCGGGTTTGATTTAGAAAAAAAATTCGACCAGCACAGCAATAGTGTCTTCTATGTAGCGTTATCATTTCTCATATTTTATTATCTCAAAACTAAGTTCACATATTGACCGTAAGCGAAAATTTCGTTTAATCTAAAACGTAGAATTAGGTTCGTCTCAGAACTAAGTGCATATTAGGGTGGAGCGTTTTGAACTTTTGATTTTTAATTCACAATGGAAATGATTTTCCACATCCCCCAGGGCCCCCAGATTACGAAGAATTGAGCTTGGAGTTCAAAATTTTCATTTTGATCACATTTTAGAGGAAAAACGCCCCAGCAGAAATTGTAAACTAATAAATAATTCGTACATTTTTGTAACTTTTGGCCTCAAATCTCATAAAAAGTATTTTTTACGTCGAAAAAATTTTTTTTCCCCTTTTTCGAAGATTAAACAATATCTTGTGGGTCCAAAGATGAAGTTTTCATCCCAGTTGGCACTTAAAGCCTAACCAAATTCGATATTTGAAGCGCACATGTCTGAATCCATTTTTAACGGTATCTCATTCCATTTTCTTTAAAATGACACTCTATGACACACTATCCCTGACTTTTTCTCTGAAGACACCTATAACGTATCTTTCAAAACTTCCGCGCAGTGACTGCTTGGAAAAGCCTTTACACGACAAAAATTCCCTACTCGGAAATCGCCCGTTCGGTACCCTTAAAACGTCAATTAAAAAAAACGGCTGATATATTCGTAATTTGGGGCCCTGGGGGATGTGGAAAATCATGTTCATTGTGAATTAAAAATCAAAAGTTCAAATGCAGTGCATATTTTACACACTTCACCTTTTTCACCAGAGCCTATTTTCGAGAAAACGTTTTCGCGAATTTCGTGAATTTTCTCGAAATTTTCTTGAAATTTTCTCGATTTTCTCGGAACTTCTTGAATTTATAGATCTTGGAAAAAGACTACTTTGAGAGCAAAAATGAAACCAGATAGTTATTCTATTTGCGGGAAATTTTTTAAAGAAAATCAAAAAAATTTAAAAAAAAAAATAAAAAAAACATCCGGAAAATCGAAAAATTTTAAGAAAATCGCGAAAAATTCGAGAAAATCGAGAAAATTACAAGAAAATCTCAAGAAATTCGAGAAAATCGAGAAAATTTCAAGAAAATCGAGAAAATCTCAAGAAATTCGAGAAAATTTTAAGAAAATTGAGAAAATCTCAAGAAGTTCGAGAAAATTTCAAGAAAATCGACCAAAAACTAGGATTTAAAAATTTCCTACATTATCGAGAAAATTTACTAAAATTGAGGAAGAAAATTGTAGAACTGGAAGATTAAAAAGTGGCACTTGAAGAAATTAATTGCTTGTAATAAATATGAAATCTGCCCTAAGTCCAAGCGACATTTTAGGGAAACGATTTCTTTGATAAACTGGAGGAAATACTACAAGCTGAGATTCCAGTGTTAGTTCGCAATGTCCTTTTAATGACACCGATTGATCGATTGTCAGCATTGTGCAAGGATGTAGTCATCCTAATCCTCTCAGTAATCATCCTAGTTGTAAAGTGCAATTTCAAACTTAAAGAGTTTTTATTGATTCACCCATAATAGAATGTAGTCATGAAAAAAGAAAGTTTTAAACAATGTGATTTCAATGTTGATATAGTTGCTCAAAACCAATCAATCAGTCAGTATTTGGGAAAATGTAGAAAGAATCAAGGAAAGTTTGTAATTTCGGTGGGTCTCAAATTACTTATAAACTTAGTGGTAGGGACATGTCAAAAGCTCGTTCCTACATCTTCGGCTGCTGGGGTCGCCACCAGCGAGACTTCAGAATCTGTCACGGATGATGTTCCAGGTCGAAAATGGCTCCACAAGTTCTTCAGCACGCGATAACAGTTTGGAATCAAAGCAGAAATTGCTTGGTTTGTTTTCTCGATCGCTATGTTTGTACCTATTTCCTGAACAAAAACATTTCTTAAAATTTCATCGCGCCTTCAGCTTCTCCATTGTCACAAAGCGACCGATCTATGACAGATTCACCTGATGAATTTTCTTCTATGACTCACAATCAAAGTGAGGAAGTACCAGACGCAGCAGTCGTACAGTAGAGGGGCACATCAGACTCAGCACAAACCTCCCCTGATTTACAGGAAATGCCAGACTAAGCGAAAATATCTTCCAACGTACAAGAAAGCTTAAAACAAGACGAAATTGCTTCTGTCGTACAACAATTAAGACCAAAAAAAACCAAAAAATTTTAAAAGTGAACGAAGCAGTTCTACAATTACATTTTTCTTCCTCAATTTAGTAAATTTTCTCGATTATGTAGGAATTTTTTTAATTTTATCGTTTTGTCAATTCTCTTGAAAATTTCTTGAATTTTTCCCGATTTTCTTGAAATTTTGTCGATTTCCTCGAGATTTTCTCGATTTTCTCGAAAATAGGCACAGAATTTTCTCATATTTATCACTTTGAAAGCATTAGAAATTCGAATGACTAGTAGGGTAAATGCACTAGTTATCGGCCATGTGGTAGCGTCCGGCCAGCACAAGTAATCGGCCATATTTCAATGCGAACTAGTGAAACTACTATGGTTTGGCCGGAGATTAATAGATACATAGCCCATGGCCGATAACTGGTGCATTTACCATAATAGGTTTTTGCGATATTGAGATTTCAAATAAAAGTAAACAAGTTTCAACATTTTAAGATTCTTTTTCATCACAAACAGGTCGGTTCATTTACGAAACTCTACATTTGAAGCAAAGCAAGTTTGTTAACACATCGGGCATGAAATACATCACTTCCTTATAAAAATTTAGTATTTTGAGCGAATTTATTTACTTTCGCTAGTGCGAAAAGATCAGTCATTTTGATATCAAAGTTCGAAAAAATATTTAAAGTGCAAATTTTCGAGTTAGAATACATTTTTTCGGAGAACTTTTATGTTAAGTTATTCTTACCGCTTCCGGTACCTTAGACTGGAAGAGCTTATAAAGACGCCGATCTTCAAATATGTTGTTACAATTGAACTTACGTTTTACTCGAAAAAACAAAAAACACACAAAACAATTTCCGCGTAGTTATTGGTATCTAATCTCTGTAGTCTGTCTGAGACAAATTTCCTAATATCAATGACTACAAAATGTTGAAAAAAAATTTCTCAGAAAACTAAATAAAACTATCAAACAGCTATCGTATTTTAAAGTGTACGACCCCTGAGGATAAGTTATTTATATACCACATTGTACGTTGCCAATACTCATGCAGTGGTACTTGGAATTCCGACACATAAACGAAGTAAAATGCATGTAAATAATATTTCAAAAACAAGCACTTGTGTGTGTTTAAGCTAATGGCAAGTATAAAAAGACGATACGGAAAGGGACCACATCGGGGAGTTAAAGGGCTCTAACAATTGCTACTGACGAAGATGGGAACATTTATGCAGTAAAGTATATAATACAAATTGAAGAATGTACAAAACTCTTATAGTTGATGTATGTAATAGCGAGAGAAGAAAACGCATTTATGAGTACAGTATATTATGTAAAATTACTTAGATTCATTCTCTCTGAGTGGAGCAGCGGATATTCTGAATGAATAAATTAAATGTTTGTAAAAATAAATAAATAAATTCTTTAGGTATGTACGGCTGCTCGCATATGCTGAAAGTAGCATCCTCAAGCAAAAAAGGGCAATTATGAACATATTTTAATAGCTTCTTTTCAGTCTTAACAAGCGCTAGCGGTAACACTTGACATAAAAAGCACAAACTGTCTACGACATTTTTTACGTGTCTTTTTTATACCTGTACAGTACATCCATGCGTATAGAATGTTATCAATCATGACAATGCGGCTAAACCATACTTTAAGACTATGAAAGAATACTAATTTTTTTGCAAACAAAACCAATTTTGTTGAATCGCTAATAATTTATCAAAAAATGTCTAAACATGAATGCTTACAGGCTCATGTCATGATGTTGGTGCAGTCGAACAGAGAAGTGAAAATTTTAAGTCTACGTTTTGGCGAACATAAATTTAACGAATCCAACATGTTGGGTAAGTCAGGCCCCTTGAATGGTTATTCGTTTTCAACATTAGTTTATGCCGCTTAGGTAAAATACAATAAGATAACATATGCAAGGGACCCGTACGTATCAGAATAGATGGGGCAAACAGAATAGATGTTACAAAAAGGCTCGAACGTATTGGAAAGTTTGTCCATTGGCAGCCAAACACAAAATCAGTCAAACGACAACAACAGCAGTCGTAGACAACTCAACAAGTTATGGAAAAAACTGGCAAAGAAAAAAGCAAGGCTAGTTTTCTTGTTGAAAAATCGTCGTCAGGAAATATGTCCGAAGTTTATAGGAGGTAAAGTCAAACACCTGCTAGCAAGATTTGAAGATAATCACATTCCGATCAAGATCAAAGAAGAGTCGACCAAATTGAAGATAAACATACAAAAGTCTCTACTGAACATGGAAATATCAATTTGCAACAAAGAAATTAAATTTCTATACAATGAAATCAAAAGACTGGAACCGTTGAAAAACAACGCTCGCCAATCGAAAACGGAAACTCAGCAAATCTTCTCGAAAACTTTGGAAATAACAAACCAAAACCTGCACAAAAAGTTCATAAGGCTAAAAGAATCCCAGAATCACCTTAAAGATATCAAATATGATGACAGTTTTATAAAAAACCTCTCGGATGTAGAAATTCCGCAAGAGGTCATGACAATACTTAGTCTGGGACCAACATTTGCAATCAGTCCAAAACAACCACCAATTCTCGACATTGCTTAGATAGAAGCAATCATAGCACAGGAGATCCCGGAGGAAGCACGAAGGGAAGTGAGAGGTGAAACATTGTACACGCTCACCAAATTCTCCAAACAAAAACAAAAACTAAACAGAATAGAGAGACATCTTCAGAAAGCATCGATAACAGCCGCAAAGTTCATCAAAGAACACCGACACCCGATGATTTCTAACAGCGATAAGGGGGGAGTCACCATCATATCCCCAAAAAAGGACTACTATGACAAAATACGGACACTTCTCTCGGATTTAGAAGCCTTTACGCCTCTATCATGTGACCCAACAGCATCGATGGAAGGAAGAGTCAACCGTTTTCTCGACAAACTACATCATACACGTCACATCACCGACGCCGTCAAGAAAAACATGAAGACGTGGAAGGCTATTCCGCCACGACTATTCGGGCAAATAAAGTACCATAAGCCTGGGAACCCGATCAGACTAATAGTGTCCACAATTAACACGGCAGCATATAAATTGTCCCGCTTTCTGGCAACAATCCTGCGAAGATCGTTCCAAGCAAAATACAATGTGAAGAATGCGCAGCAATTCATCAAGTTTACAAGAACGAAGAACGTCACAAAAGGCAACGTCCTGGTATCATACGATGTGGTCAATTGCTTTGGCAAGATACCAGCCCAAAAAGCACTAGAAATCATTGAGAGAGACTTTAGATTTATCGAAACGAACACACCGATTCCGAAAAAAGAGTTTTATGGCAATGTTGAAGATCTGTCTGAATGAAGCAAACTATTTCGTGTTTGCTGGCAAATTTTACAGACAGAAGAAAGGGATGTTCATGGGTTCGTCCCTAGCACCCATACTGGTAGAGAGAGTCATTGAAGACATCATCGACAAAATGATAGTAGACCTGGAACTGTCACCTGATTTTTGGTCGACGTATGTGGATGACCATATAACATCAGTCGCCAAAGACATGCCACATAAGATACTCAACCAACTCAATTCGTATGACGAAAATGTACAATTCACAATGGTGATCGAAGACGCAGTAAGGAAATCAATCGAATTTTTAGATCTAACGGTATTCAACGAAGGCGAAAAACTAACAACAAAATGGTATCACAAGCCAATAGCGTCGAATCGCATTTTAAACCACTACTCAAGACATCCAAAGAATATGGTTACCAACGTAGCGAAGGCATTTGTTAAGAGAGCCCTATCGTTAACTCACAAAAAGTTCCACAGAGAAGTCAAAGAAACAATAAAGGGAATTCTGATAAAAAACAATTTCCCGGAGAAAACTACCAAAACCCTCATCAGTCAAGTGTGGAACTCATCAAACAGAAATGTGAGTCAACACCAAAAGTCAACGTATGAAAGAAGCTATCCATTCCTAAATTTCACAAATACATTGAATGAAACAGCACTTGCATCGAACTTAACAATTCCAGCTACAACAACAGCGATTACAACGACTCTAGCGGACAACCAACAAAAGACAATGGAACAAAAAAAGTACGCCGGACTGACCTACATTCCTGGACTAACGGAGCAACTGTCGAGGCAATTAAAAAGACACGTTCCAAATTTAACAGTCGCACCGAGACCACCCGACAAAGTGTCCAAACTGTTCACGGACCTGAAAGAAAAGCTTCGTCCGGGATAATGTTCGTGTGTAGTCTATGGAATACCGTGTGGAAAATGTCCCAAGTGGTACTATGGAGAAACGATATGGTCGGTTGACAACCGCTGGAAGCTTGGACATGCAAAAGACCTACGAAACATTAAAAATAAACCGAGGAAGACAGCACTGGTACATCACACAAGCTCCACCAACCACGAGTTCAACTTTGAGGGTGTGAAGATCATGAAAAAAGTGAGGTCAAGAAGAACGTTGAAGATACATGAAGCCAACCAAATACTAATGAACGAACACATAGCAGTAAATTTCAAATCCGACGCGGAACACGTTTCACCGGAATTTTACAACCTGATTAAGAAAAGTAAAAAATCTCGAGTTGTAAACAACGCCGGGAGGAAACAGAAAGTGAGCGTAGCCGCAATTTTTGATGACGATAAAATAAATTAATAATTGTCAACAGAAAATAAACAAGAATTAATAAGCGAACAAGACACTCTGGTTCGCCAATAAAATTGGAAAAAAGTTTTAGTTTTCATCTGTGATAGTTTACAATTATTAAAAATTTTTTTTTTTTTTTTTGCGCATGGTTGTACAACAAAGGTGCACTGATGAGTCTTATAAAGACGAAATCAGCTGTAGTTTATTGAGTGTCGAAAGTGTGTTGAAGGAAAATAGTGTAATAACTTCGGAAAGTGTTTCTAATGCGTTTTTTAAATTATCGTTTTTCTAAACTTCGGTTTTTAAATAAAAAATTTTTAGTATGGAACTATAAGGCGTAAGAAAAATTCGTTAGTAATTTACAATTATTGTACAGTAAGTAAGAAGAAGCCATAAGTGCTTAAGAAAGAATGTTTAGTTTAAGTTCTCTGTAAAAATTTATTATCTTTTAGCCTGAAGATGGTCGTCGCATACGACCGAATGCAAGTGGAAGACAATAAACTGAAAACATAAACAAAACGTTTTTTTAAATTGATCAACTCCAAGCGATACAACAAACACAAATATTAAACGTATCTAAAATATCTGTCACAGTTTAACGAGACTAATAAATTTAACTCACCGATACACTTGGAGGCCATACATAAATGACGTCCGGTCGTAAGGGGGGGGGGAGGGGTATGGCAAAACCGGACGGATTCGGACGGGGGGGGGGTGTATGAGAAACGTGACGCGCAGTGCACCTGATAGAATAATGATAGAATAACCGATTTCAAAAAATACAAATCGATACCATACGATTTGTATTATCCGTCGGTTAAGACTTGTTTGGATAAACGAATTTGTAGCAAATGTGGAAAATACTTCTCAGCAATTAATCAAGTCGTCCTGCATATGAAAGTTTGCGAAGCGCTGCTCGACGAGCTAACGAGATGATGGTTGTTATTTCAAACGCACAAATACTTTTTGGCGAGACGGGACAAATACGGGAACAGAGTAGCTTGATTTTTCCACCACGTTAATGAATCCTCTGTGATTGGAATTTTCAGTTGACTGTAGTACAAATCAAGTTCATGCGTTGCAACGTCAATTACCTTCGCTTCATCTTCGTTTTCTTCGAACAGCTCTTCAAGAGCTGACTTCTTTTTTGTCAGTGCTACTTTCAAGCCATCGTTGTCGGATTTCTCAGGCTGATTCAACAATCGTAATTCATCAATTTCTCGTCTTAAAATGACTTCTAGATCCAATCTTCGGCCATCCTTAAACCTCGGATCCAAGTAAGCCGCAAGTTCCAAGAGAGACTTTTCTTCAAGATACAATTGTTCAAAGAATTGAAAAATTTTCTTATTTCGAAGCATGTGATCCCGTTCACGGAACTTAAACTTTGTATTTTTGTATTTATATTTTAGAGATTCCACTAACAGCTTTTTATAGCCAATAACAAGTGTTGTCTGGACCACCGGCTTATCGTGACTTCCGAACCACGTCTCAGAGTAATGCGAATGTAGCGTCTTATTCAATTACTCCAAGAATTGTTAGGCGCATGATTGTTATCTCGCCTAAATGTAGGCTTAGATATTTCGTACACAGATTCATCGTATATGTGATTCATTCAGTGTGTATGTCGTTATGGGCACCAAACATACCACAACTACCCAACTTTTGAAGCTTGAGTGAACTTTAGGACGTTATTAATGCGCTACACTTCATAGAAAAATTGGCAACCACAAACTTGAATTGGTCGATTTCCGACCACCATCTGGTTGGGCATGAAGACGGCATTTTCAAACACGGAAGATTCACGTTCTTTTGACAACTTTCAAGAAATCTCTTAGCGTTGCTGCTGCGAGACAAAACTTAATTATCGAAATATCGATATTGATATTGATATGCGTTGTCGATTATATCGATATTTTTTTGATTTGATAACATCATAAAAATTATCGATTATCGATAATCGATAATCACAACAAAAACCCTTTTAAAAGAGAATTGTGACGCAAGTCCTTCTTCCTCCTTCCAAAACAACTGATATCAATTTGGGGTGACGCTTAAAGCTTTGAAACGCAAAAATTCTTCATCATCATCATCATCA
>CM055404.1:50019468-50041839 GCA_029228625.1 Pseudolycoriella hygida | reverse complement strand
ATCTCTAAATTGTGGAAAAGTATTCCAATATAGTAAAAACCATTCGTGGGTAAGCACAACAGGCCCATTGGCGGCCTAGGTGCAGGAGTCCCAGCGGCTCCACCCACCAAATCTAATCTAATCTAATCTGGTGAGGTGCAATTCATCGCCTTATTGCATTCGGGACATTATGCATATTATGTCCTAGCTGCCAAAGTGTGATACCCTCTTGCAATAAGCTATCGTATTTTATAAGGGATGTAGTTTGATATCTTGCACTACGGTGAGCAAAAGTCCCTCGAGCTTACGTAATCGGATACTTTCACTCTCCTGTATTCGAGATATCAATTAACATCCCTTTGACCCTATTGAAGGCTCATGTGATATAAAATTTGAAAAATTTGACATAAAAGGCAACTAATTCATTTGTTGCAGATGAAGATCAAGTGAGAGGCAAATTATTTCTTTTGCATAATACCACGTGAAGGGCAATTTATTGATTTTACAAAATACAAAATGTCCCTAAAGTTGACAGTATCTCAATGTGCTCTACGCATTTGATATTCTCAATTAACCAGCGTCGCAGGATGTTTTGTAAAGGTCATTAACAAAATAACACGTGAAAAGCATTTCATTTCTTTTACAAAATGTCGTTAGAGGCAATGTATTTCTTTGCCGGAAGTCAAGTGAAGGAAATCTATTCCTTTTACAAAATCTCTGGAGAGAATTATTCCTGTTTAAAGATGTAAAGTGACAGGCAACTTTTTCAACGCGCCGCGAAAAGAATAGTTGACATAATTGATCATCATACACTTTTTATGGTGTTGCTTTTAGGCTTTCTTCGGGAACTGAAAAAACTTTCGGCCCTCTTTAGAGAACCGGAAATATTTTACTTGTCGATTCCAAAGCTCAAAAAGCTTAAAACTCACTTCTTTACTTGCTAAATTGCAGATTACAATATGATAAAATTCAGATTTTATACGGAGAGTTTACCGATAGCGCTTATTTTCCACTAACATGTTGTTTAAATACTATTACTACAAATTTTTGTATACAAAATTTCAGTATTCTCAGTATTCCAAAATAAATTAGTTTTGTATTTCTTTTCTAAATCTACAGTTGATTGACCTATTCATGACAAATAGACCTGAAAAGATCTTGTTCTTCAATCAGATTTCTCATGGTCTTTCCCAGCACGACATTTTACTAGGATCATATAGCTGCGACAAGCAGCGCGGTGGTGGTGTGCCTCGAATGAAGAGAGACTATCGGACTATGGACATGTCTAGACTGTTCCTTGACGCATCATCTGTGCCTTGGGATACCGTATACAACTCCGCTGATGTGAATGTTACGCTCAACTCTTTTAATGCAAATCTTCTTAATTTGTTAGACACACATGCACCTTTGTCGCCAATTCGTAATCAAGCTTCAATTACATCTACTGCTCCCTGGTTTACAGATAAGATTCGTCGCGCTATTCTTGAAAGGGACATAGCTGGACTAGCTTATAGGCGAAGCGAGGTGTCTAAGGAACATTTTCAAAGGTTACGAAATGTTGCTACAAACCTGATTAAAAAGGCTAAGTTTGATTACCTTCACCCGAAGTTTGATACGAGGTTAGGTTCGAGGTCTCTTTGGCGTAATCTGCGCGACATTGGTGCAGTGGCTTCAAGTAAGGTTAAGCCAGGATTCAATGCAGATGAATATAACGCCTATCTTACGTCTCGTAGAACAATGGCGGCGCCGTCGGTGTCAAGCTCCCCTGTGACGCGACCTCTCGGAGCTGCTTCCTTTAGCTTTATAAACGTGACTCAACTTGATGTTGCTAGAGTAATCTACTCTGTCAGATCGAATGCTATAGGGCTTGACAATGTGCCTCTTGTATTCATCAAGATTATTTTACCATTCGTTGTTCCAGTGCTCACGTATATCATCAATTACATGTTTTCGTCCTCAACATTTCCATGTACCTGGAAAATCTCGAAAGTGTTGCCCGTCCATAAGAAATCTGAACTGCGTGGATTGGACGATTTCCGTCCAATTTGTAGTCTAAAGTATTTGAAATTCTGGCAAAAGAGCAGATTGTTGCTCACCTTGATGAAAATAATTGTCTCAACCAGTTCCAGCCTGCATTTAGGAAAAACCATAGTACCACCACCGCTCTTCTTCACGTCTCGGATGAAATAAGGCAATCCTTCCAAAAGAAGTTTCTGACCATTTTGGTCCTTTTGGACTTTACAAAGGCTTTCGATCTGCTTGAGCATAGTACTTTGCTTTCGAAATTGACCTTCTTCTTTGGATTTTCCTCGTCAGCTACTTCTCTTATTCGCAACTACCTATGTGAGCGGTTCCAACGTGTTTCCATTGGCGAATATGTCTCTGAACCTCTCCCCAATACTTTGGGCATTCCGCAGGGTTCAGTACTTGGTCCACTACTATTCTCTCTATATATCAATGACCTTCCGAGTCGCTTGAAGAACACGTTGCATCATCTTTTTGCAGACGACGTCCAGGTGCAAAGGGTAAATGCAGACCTGCGTGCGGTCTGCCAGTGGGCACGCGAAAATTCCCTCGTACTGAATGCCACCAAATCGCAGGCTATTATTTTTTCAGATAGTGATGAACACTTCCTAGCCCCACCAATTACCTTAGATGGCATCGTCATCCCTTACACATCCACGGTTTTAAATCTTGGTGTTACCATGGACCAGGCGATGTCATTTAGGAACCATGTGTATAACCTGTGCTCTAATGTTTTTGGCCGACTGCGTAGTCTGTGGCCGAACAGCCATATTTTCCCATTGAAAACAAGACTAGCGCTAATAAGAGCGTTAGTTATTCCGGTATTCACTTATGCTGAAGCTGTTTACTCCACGAATCTGCGAATGGGTGATATACACTCACTTGAGCAAGCGTTTTCTGCTTGTGTTCGCTTCGTATATAGGTTTAGACGATATGACAGTACTCATGGTTATAGAAATCGTTTGTTGGGTTGTTCGATTGTAGATTATCTCAAATACAGACAGTGCGTTCTTGTACACAAGCTCGCACTTAGGAAGACCCCTAATTATTTACACTCAAAGCTACGTATGGGCCGGACTACGCGCTGCCGTCAGTTCCTTTTGCCGCGGAACACTTCGACTCAATATAACCGGTCGTTTTTTGTACGATCTATATCTAATTACCTCTAATGTGCCTGTAGACATCAGAAAATCTAATTCAATTGAGCGATTTAAGATCTTGTATCTAAATCATGTTATTGACGGCGCGCCGCGGCGCCTCTGCTGGTACTTAAATGATACGCGGCTGATGACTGTCGGTCTATCTCAATTGTGCATGTGGCATTCATGACCTCAGTACCTCCATAGCCTAACTGACTGTCAGAAAATCAAATTCAACTGAGCGATTTAAGGCCTTGCATGTAAAGCGTGTTGTTGATGGTGATGACACCTACCTACCCGGAACTTAAAATAAATTTGTCAAATGGCTGTCGATCTATCTCAGCAGTGCATGCGGTATTCATGACCTTTGCTACCTCGAGAACTTACCTTTTTTTTCAGAAGTAGTGAAATTGCTCCTAATTTTGAGACCTATTCAAGCGTAGTTTTTTATTTCAGTATCGTTCTGTTTGCATTGTTATCTGTCAGTATCGAGCAAAATTGTATATATTTATGTTATTTTTACTAATAAATAGTACTAATATTGACTATTTGCAGTGAGCTGCAAATAGTACAAATATTGGCTATTTGCAGTCAACTGCAAATAGTGTCTTTATTGACTATTTGCAGTCAACTGCAAATAGCATAAATATTGACTATTTGCAGTCAACTGCAAATAGCACTTGCCTTCTTCGGACGGGTCTTTCAATATTGCAATTTGGCAATTTCCAATCCAATTTAATGTCGACGTAATTTCATACATTTATTTTGTTTGACACATCTATTCTGATACGTACGGGTCCCCTGCATATGTTTTACTTATGTCACCGCGAAATCAGAACGGAAATCGCTATGGAAGGTTTTTATAAAAGATATAGACATCAAAAAATCACGAAAAGTAAATTGTAGAAAATCTGTTGAGTCTTTAGGGCTGTAGTGTCCTTAGTGTGGGCCAAACTCACGTCACGCGACCCTTCACGATATTTGGTCGTTTTTCGTGGGTATTTCTTTAATGATGAGGTTTTTTGTGCAGTGTTTTAGAGTAAAAAGACGCGAACTTTTTTGTATGGAAGTATGGGTCAGAGGCCTCCTCTTCATCAGTTCTAAGATCGGTCCTAGGACAAAAAAAAATTTTTTTAGTGTGAAAAATTTCTTTTTAGTTCTTTCTTCAAACTTTTTCTTGAAACTTCTTTTTAAATTTTAGGCTTTTTTAGGGGTTTGTAGAGGGTTTTCGCGCCTCTGCTTTGGACGGGTTTTTCAATATTGCCCTTTCAGCAATCTGCAATCCAATTTAATATGGACGTTATTTCACTCAAGAGTAACATCTATTCTGTTTTTCACAGCTATTCTGATGCGCACGGGTCCCTTGCATATGTTTTTGTCTAGGGCCGACCTTAGGACCGTCCTAGGGCGATAAGAAAATGTTTCGGACACATACTTCCATAGACAAAAATGTTTCACTAAATTTGCTCTACAACACAGAAAAGTGTTCTTTTAGTTAGGGCCGACCGATCTTAGGATCGACCTGAGGCCCACTTGAGCCCTAAGTACAGACACCGGGCCCAATTTTTTTTTGAATATAATTCGGTACTCGGGTACCTCTCAAATAGAGAAAGAATCAACAAAATCGGTTAGGATTTACCCGATTTATGTAAGCAAACACGTTGGGCCCTAGTTTTAGGGTCCTGGCTGAGTATAAAAGCTTCTAATCAAAAATTTTGTTTCTATAAAATGTGAGAAATTCCTAGATTTTTCTAGAAAGATAATCAAACTTATCCTTCTAGGGCAAATTTACTTATCTCGTCATATCTGTTTTCTCGATAGATAAAATAGCATATGCACCTCTTTCCAAAATTGTTATTTTGACGTGCGGCATTATGACCACAATGCCCCACAGGTCAAAATTTTGGCAAGAGGTGCATAATTTACTATGAAAATCGGAAGAGGTTTACTCGAGTTATGCACACGTAGGGCCGGCTCGGGCCCCAGCAGAGTTCAAGGACTCAAATCCAAAAAAGTTTCTTCCATAAATTGTCTGCTATGCCTAGATCTTTCAAACAAACAAAATTATTGAAAATCGGAAAAGCTATGTACAAAAGATCAAAAACCTTTTAGGCGGCCCATCTGCAATACCAAACCCACTTTTGGTACTATCTTTCAGAGGAAAAAAAGATTAAATTTTACTCGAGTTATCGTGTTTACGGGCGGGCAAATATTTTTTTGCAGATTTGGCATCTATGGGCCATGATCGATGCTTTCCTCCTATTCCCCCCACTCGAATGAATCGACTGGTTACAAAAGTATAGTATGTACACAGAACTCATCGTTCATGTATCACAACATGACATATGTCATTCTCTCTCGCTACGGACACCAAACACCACAATTACTCAAATTCAGATATTAGTACAATGTGAATAAATATCTATACAGAATTTCTGCCGTCGTCGTCATAAGGGAAAAAAACTTATAGAAAATTAGTGAGAAATTTCACTGACTTTCAGCGAGTAATGCTGAACACGCACGATAAATTACAAAACATATTTCGATCAATTTGGTACAATTTAGTACAAACTCGCAATTTTCGGAACTGTCAAAAAAGTTTTAGGTTTTTTTCTATCTGAAAACTGAAAATTTCCAATCTGTCAAAAAAATACAAAAACTAATCTGATACCAGTGGAAAGATTGGTCGTTTTGCAATTTTTGTCTGATTAGAAAGGTGAGTTCGATAAAAAAAAATTGTTTTTCTAATAAAGATCCCACATTCTACATTATACGAAAATAATTTCAATTTGAAATCTTGACATCTAAATTTTGTGAAATGAAAATGGTCCGTAAGTTTTTGTAACCAAAAAAATTTTAGATGGACAGTCAAAGCGGATCGGTCAAAAAGAAACAAAAGAAAGTATTCCCCTCCCAGGAAGAAGAAATGATAATCCTCCATTATCATGCGAATGAATGTCTTTGAAAAATCTTATTTATCTTTAACGTTGAGCTATTCGAGTATGTGTCCATATAACACAATATACTTAAGCATATTACACTGATTTTGAAAATTGTCACCATCAAACTGCTTGAGAATCTCTTTCCAATCAAAAACATGCACGGACGAGAAAACAGATTTCGGTCATTTAAACGAAAGAAAATCTCAAACAACGAAATTTTTAGTAGTGAAAACAGATTTCCAACTGCTTCGTGCGTGTTCAGCTTAGAGGAACCAAATCCTTAGATTGTGGAACTTTTCATTTTAGCAGCTGGTTTACAATTACATTGAAAATTAGCAATGTCATTAGCAAAAACCATATTCTTACTGCAGATTTACACAGCAATGCGAAATTCGGATTAGGCAAACCCGAATTTCATTCATAAATCAAAGTTATGAATGAAATTTGGTATTGCCATATCAGAAAAATTTCGAATTGCTATGTGTAGGCACAGTTAAGAGCACGTCGTAAAAATGTGAACTGTCATTTGACGCAATTTTTTGTAATGTCTTTAGAACAGAGCATCGCAAGACATCGCAAATTTTACAGATCACATTCTTGCGACGTGCTCTTCGTCATATATACATTCAATTCTTGTCATGAAATCAATTTTTAGTTTTGGCGGGGCTTTTCAAAACATAACATAAATAAATTACGCAGGAACTCTTTCCTTTGCAAAATGAATAACTTTGCAGTTGAAGAAAATATGGAAAATTTTACACTGACACGATAATATTCGTTTTGAAAAGCACCGCCAAAACTGATAATTATTGATTTCATGACAAGATTCGAAGGTAGATGACGTCGACTGCGTTTTCTGTTAAGAAAATTTTTGTTATGCTCAAATGTACAATACACAATCCAAGGATTCGGTCCCTGTATATAAATTAGCGACAAAATTAACTTAAAGGTTTCCAGAAAACCCTTTAGTTAATTTTGTCGCTAATTTAACATTTTTTTGTAAATTTGGTCGAAGTTTTTCATCAATTTTCTCCTTATGGCGACAGATTTGTCCTCACTGGGATAGGATTCTTATTGGAAATCCATTACTGAACTAATCCGTTCACTACTACGTTCAAAACGACGACTTACTTAGGGGTCATCCATAAAAGACGTCCGCAATTCAGTGTTGCCATGCAAACTTTAAAACGTGAATAAGTCGACAAGGATGAACTTTTGGCATGTCAAATGTATGGCCGACCCCCCCATTTAAAAGGGGGGGTTGGCCATACATTTGACATGCCAAAAGTGCATACTTGTCGACTTATTCACATTGTAAAGTTTGCATGGCAACACTGAATTGCGGACGTCCTTTATGGATGACCCCTTACATTAAAATTATAACTTCGAATAAACGCCGCCGCCGCGCCATCGTCGCTTAAAAATATAAATTCAGGTTTTTTCAATAGTCAGTGGACTGTTTTTGTGATTTTCACGTCTATTCGCAACTTGTTGCATAATAGCTATTTTTGCGTCAAGTATCGATACAGAATTGTTTTGCGCACTCGATGAGAACGCGTAGATCAAAGCGGACCTGATGGAAACATTAGTGAGATTTATAATTTTATGAGACAAAACTCCTTATCGATCGCAAAGCTCTGCTCATTTTTGAATAATCAAGTTACAATCTTACCTGCAATTCAGCTTCCGACACATCAATCTCGCCTCTATATACAAATTCAATTATGGATCGCAGATCCGAAAAACATATTTCTGATGGCAATATTATTGTAGGATGGGTGCAAGGGTTGTCCAATAAAATTTTCTTAAAATATGCTGAACAAGCCGACAGAACTACCTAAAATCATTTTTGCTGCATTGAGTTTCAAATCTTAGAAATTATGTTACAAAGTCTACCTTGTGTGCTTTTAGTGTGTTATCCTCACAAGCTAAAGAGACATCCACAAATGCTTGTGTTTCCAACAGTTGGTGAAAGACTGATGTCATGTTGCTTTGGTAATTGTTCCAGCGTAAACTGAAGTATTGCGGATCTGCCGTCATCTTGCACTGATCCACTTCGAAAAGTTCCAACGGTAAAGGATTGGATACAATTTTCGTACGGTGTCTGTAAAAGAGATTAATAATTCGTTTACAGCTATTTCCGTGAAACAAACAATAATTGCGGTTAACGCGTCGATTTCCTACTTCTCAACCGCAGACAAATTCATTGTTTTGATTATTCGATTTTAACGACGATTTTAAACATAAAAACGGCATCTGATGGAACCAAGATTTATATGAGCAAGTGAAAAGCAATTAACTTTCATTTTGAAAGGCATGTAATAGTTATTTGTGTGTCTGCTTTTGACGACTGATTTTAGGCAATTTCGCGTCCTGTAGACCGAGCAGAACGAGGTCTACATGCGAAAGTGCCTAAAATCAGTCGTCCAAAATCAAGAGAAAATTTATAAAATTTCCTTCGATTTTTGCCCCGAAGCATGAAAAGGTTATTAGCTATCCTAGTGGAGAAAATATGGAATTTCAATGGCGAAAGTTTACGGCCAAAGTGAAGCTAGGGTTCGCAATTCACTCGATTTGAAATTTCCCATTTTCTCACAACGAATTTTTTCGTGTGTGGGGTGGGAATAACAGTTTTGTCCACTCAAAAAATGAGGTTTTTGTACCGGGTATACACCGTGGAAACATTAAAAACGTTGTTACCTTCCGGAAAAATATGAAATTTCATATCTAGCGAATAGCTACTTCACTCTTGAATGGTTAGCGATCTGGACTTCTACTAAGAATGCTGGGGCAATTTTTCTCTAAGAAGTGGTGAATTTTAACGTCACTAAGTTCGCCCGAGCTTTATGAGCCCGGAACGAAAAAATCAAGTACATGAATATGTGACGTGAATCTATGAAGACTCTCCATTTGTAAGGAAAATTAGATCGTGCAATAATGACGTCAACACGTAAGGGATAGCGGGGTTTGAGTAGCGAGGCAAAGTGTGTTGCAGGTATAGGAAATATGTGAACGCAGGAGAAGGGGGTGTTAAGAATCCAGAAAATCATGTCGATGTCATTAATGCACGACCCTTAGTAAATGGATAACTGCATTCACAACGAATGGAGCGCCACCTGTTGGAAAACATGTAGAAGCAAATCAAAAACAAAGTTGAATCGGCGTCCAATAAAAACGATATTTTCCCAGAGTAACTTTTGTTTAAAAAAATCGCCTATTTCAAAAAAGTGCCTCAATAGCTATATAATATAAAATCATTGTTTTTTCATCTATTAGTTGAGATCGCTTAGTTTTTTTAACAAACTTTTCGCTAAAAGATAATTCTGCACTTGCAGCCAGGACACTTGTTGCCGAAAATTTGAAAATGTCAAAATTAAGGAAGTAGCAAGTACATTACATCGTATTAGTTTATAATTTGACACCTGGATGCGTACTTGAGCCCTGAATCTGTAAATAAAGAAGGCAACCTGGTGCTGAACATCTATTTTTACCAAAGAGTAGGCGGTAGTTAGATCTATACGTCATATAAGTTTCAACTCGGCACCAGGCTGCGTCCTTGAGCTATGACACTTTGAATGCAGAGGGCAGCAGCAGTCTGGTGCCGAATTGAAACTTATGTGACGTATAGAACTCACTCCTGACTCCACTTTAGTAAGAACAGATGTTCAGCATCAGTCTGCTTTCTTTAGTCCCAGCTTCTGGTCTCAAGTAGGCAGCCTGGTGCCGACTTCGATGGTGTTACTAACTAATAACCTCACTTGTTCTTCCAGTTAGGCGTAGTAAGAATTTCAGCACCAGGCTGCTTTGATTGACAAGGCTTTTCTTCAGACGCCCTATTAATCAGATAAATCAAAAAAATGAAAAGATGGCGCCACCAAAAAATTGCGATTGTGATTGGAAATGCAAATGTATAACATTTTACAATAGGTACATAACTCCTTTTAATGCACTTTTTCGACGGTTGGGTTCACACAGAGAAATAATAAGTTGGTAGGCCAGATAGATTAAGATTAAAAACTGTGTACGGAATGGGAGAGAATGGCATACGAATTCTCTCAATAAAGGGGCCAAACTTTCCAACATACTCCTTCTATCTTGCCACAAGGCTTAACAACTTAAAATTTCTCTGTGTTCATACGTTGAGATTTTTTACCTCACTCGACAAAACGCATCCAAATTTTCGCCTATTCTGACCTCCCTAAAATTTGTGTGTGTGTTTTGATTGACAATAAAGTTTCCGAATACGTTCATAACTTGCCGAGCATCTACGTGACGTAAATGACTCCAGTATGAATATACAAAGGAACTTATCGATGTCTGTCAGTAGGCACGAGACGACAATTTGTTGGCTAGGCCATATCCTCTCGGCATTGATATTAGTTACGTTGTTGCTTGTCAATTTATTGTTTTGATGAGTGGGTGACCCACTCATCAGCATACAATTAACAAGCAACAACGTTGTATGTTTGTGGAATATAAACACGAAATACTACCTCGAAGGGTAATAAAAATGTGTTTACATGCCACAAACATTATAATAGTGAATTACAAAGGACCCTGCAAAAGCAATTCATTACATAAGGACACAATTTTGAGATAAGAGTCGAACCAAGTAGAGCAACAAGCTTCGGAAACTAGAAACTACTGTTTTGATGAGTTTAGTTGCGCATCCGACCCTAAGGCGAAAGTTCATACGAAAAATGTTTTACATAACATATGCAAGGGACCCGTACGTGTCAGAATAGATGCGGACAACAGAGTTGATGTTACGAAAATACTTCAACGTATTTAAGTAAATATTGCCTTATTGTATTGGAAAGTGCCAAAAGGGCAATATTGAAAAACTCTTCCGAAGCAACAGTGCAAAAAAAACCCTTCCGAAAACACAAAATTGACCCACAAATAGACAAAAATGTTCACCTCAATTCTCTCTACAACATAGAAAAAAAAACATTTTCTTGGTTAGTACCGACCTATGGCCCTAAGTAGAGGCCTCGGACACATAATTCCAAAGACAAAAATATTTCTCTAATTTTTCTCTACAACACAGCAAAAAACCATTTTTTTGTCAAGGGCCGACCTTAGGCACTAAGGAGAGGCCTCGGACAAATACTTTCATACATAAAAATGTTTACCTAAATTTGCTCTGCAACATCGCAAAAAAAATTTTCTTTGGTTACGGCCGACCTGAGGCCCACTTGAGCCCTAAGCACAGGCACAAGGCCCAAATTTGTTTTTGAATATAATTCAGTACTCAGCTACCTCTCAAACAGAAAAAGAATCAAAAAAATCGGTTAGGAATTACCCAATTTACGTAAACAAACACGTTCGGCCCTCGAAGAAACTCAGTGAAGACATGGGAGACATTCCTAGACCTCTCGATTAAAAGAATAATTATGAACATCGGAAAAGATTTACACGAACTATGTACAAAAACACGTAGGGCCCTAGCAGAAACTGGTTTTTAGTGCTTTAGCAAAGCCCAAAGGCTCACAATCAAAAAAGCTTCTTCTATAAGGGACCGTTCATAAAGGATGCCACGCAAAAATCGGCCTTTTTCGTACCCCCTCCTCCCACTGTCACGATAGTGTACCGCCAGCTCAATACCCTGCCCCCTTGTCACGTCACGCCAACCTCAAGAATTGAATTATAGAAAATTTAAGAAAGATTCCTACCAAGGTACGTGACTTTAATATACAATCAAATTTCACGAGGTACTTGAATAACTTTACCAATAACTTGGCCCTCGAGTGCAACGTCATACACAAACGTGCTCTTGACGCTTCTAAAACGGATGTACTTCGTCTTCCTGACATTCAAGGATAGCTTGTTGACATCAAGGAAATCTTTGATCATGTCACGATTTATATCACGAATCGCGTCAAAAAACATTTGCATCAGTTGAACACAACTGATTCAACAGCGCCATCATTCCTTTGGTAAGACGCCCGTGGATGTCGTTTATATGTACACCAAAAACACAAGGGGACCAAGAAGAAGAAGAAGAATACCAATCAATACCAATGTCCCTGAGACGGCTCAGACAACTTACAAGATTGCTCTTCTCTAATCCCGAACACGGCTAACAAGGCTTCTGCCATACGGGTGCAACTCGTATTATTGTAGTTCACGTGACGTCACGCAGGTCTCGAACCCCCCTCCCCCCCTTGTCACACTCTGTCACGCATGTCGCTATACCCCCTCCCCCTCTCGGCGTGACATCGTTTTGAACGGTCCCTAACCAGATCTTCCAAACAACTCAATGGTGTAATGGTTAGCTCGTTTGCTTTCCAATATTCGATTGAGTTGCCAGTGTGATGGTTCGAAAGTCACCCGCAACAGAAAAAAAAATCGGTTGTTAGACGTGTTCACAAATACACAGCTGGCTGAATCGGTTCAAATCTGGTGTAGTTGTGTGTGAAGAACTGTCACACGGCTTACCGGTCAATACGTTGTTGGGAGCTGCCGGTATTCTACTCCTACTGCGCTTTAGTGGGCTAAGCACTGCTATAGGTACTAAGGCGCAACATTCAAAAATCCTTCATAGTGTAAAAATACTTAGAAAGCGTGGTTCGGAATTCACGTTAAGCATGTGGTCCCTAGTGCTAGGTCATTACAATACCATGGAAAAGTACTTTCACTAGCTATAGCAGCAATGGTAGAAGAATCTGTCACTTAAAAAGTGTCCTCCCGGCTGAACAATACCATACGCTATTGTTATTATCTTCCAAACAGAAAAAAATTATGAAAATCGGAAGAAACATAACTCGAGTAATGCACAAAAGAAACGGCCCTAGCTCGGCGGTCCTTGGGCCGAGAGTGCCTAGATTCAATACCATACAAGATTTTTCGATTGCCTTTCAGGGGAAAAAAAGTTTTTGAAAATCTGTTATCGGGTTATCGTATACTCGAGTTATAGTGTTGACGGACGGACGGACGAAGAACTATGACCGATGCCCTCCCCCCCCCCCTACCACCGGGTCGACATTCGAATGGTTACAAATGACGTGGTAAACGCAATAAGAGGGCTTCGAAGAACATCGTTCTTCGTACGGTTCTAAAAATGTACCGAGAATGTTCTGCCATGTAATGGATCCTTATGACGGAGGCATATTGCTATGTAATGCTCAACTTTCACATGGGGAAGATAGTAAATTAATTAATTGTGTTCAAGTGGTTGAACAAGTTTTAGATATAAGAATTATTGTAATGTTAATAATTAAGAAAAAGACTATTCGCACAATGTGCAAATAGTCTTTTCTATATATTGTTGGCTATTTGCACATTGTGCAAATAGTCTCTTCTATATATTGTTGGCTATTTGCACATTGTGCAATCTTCTAAATATTGTGGCTATTTTGCACTTCTAAAGGAAAGCTCCTAGTTTTATTCGCCATCCTGTTCTGGTGCATTTTCTAAAAGGAATATTTTCCTGTTGAAGAGGCGTTTGTTAAGTTTCTCTAAGGATTTTTTGAATGTTCAATATAACACTTTGCAATGAATGAAGAGAGTGAACTTATCGGTTATTACTTCTAACTGAAGGAGGCTAACAAAACTAGGGAACCTTTCCTTTTACGAAATTTCATAGTTTTGTTAGTCAACTAGTTTTTGTGAAATTTCGTAAAAGGAAAAGTTTTCCAACTTCGTTAGCCACCTAGTTTTTGTGATATTTTGTAAAAGGAATAGTTCCCTAGGTTCGTTAGCTAACTGGCTTTTCGTGGCGTTTCATTAAAGCGCAAATTCCCTAGTTTCGTAAGCCACCTAGTTTTTGTGACATTTCGTAAAAGGAAAAGTTTTCCAGCTTCGTTAGCCACCTAGTTTTTGTGACATTACGTAAAAAGAAAAGTTCCCTAGCTTCGTTAGCCACCTAGATTTGTGACATTTCGTAAAGGGAAAAGTTCCCTATCTTCGTTAGCCACCTAGCTTTCGTGACATTTCGTAGAAGGAAAAGTTTTCCAGCTTCGTTAGCCACGTAGTTTTTGTGACATTTCGTAAAAGGAAAAGTTCGTTTGCTTCGTTAGCCACCATATATACATGTACAAATACATATACATGTCATGTACATATTATAAAATTGATGAACAATTACATTGAAAACTTTCTTCTTTGTGTAAGAATTTTTGTTGAATGTTACGTCTTTCCATGTGCAAATAGTCTCTTCTATATATTGTTGGCTATTTGCACATTGTGCAAATAGTCTCTTCTATATAGGCTAGTCAAGTTCGCAAAATTTGTATGGGAAACCTTGCAAAAACTAGGACAAAAGCAAATAGAACGGGCTTCGATAGGGCTGAGGCATGTCTATCATCGTCCGAAACTCCCAAAAAATCCCACTGTAGGGTTTTGAGAAAATCGATGAAAACCCAAAAAATTGAGGTTATGTGCAAGCTTTTTGTTGTTGTTAAAGGAAAATCGGAGTTTTCCAAAATATTTTCCGATTACTATTTTTCCCAAATTTAAAATAGTTCAAAGTTTCTAAAACCCTTAACCTGCCGTTGATGGTGGCACCACCAGCGCGTTTTTACCAGAATTTAGATTTATCAGATTGGGTCGGTCCATCTCTAGTCCTTGAAACACAGATCTGATGATCCTTTGTTTCGTTCATCATGTAAATCTCGAAAACCTCCCAGTGCCTACAAGGAACCTGTCAGGAGCGGCAGGTCCCATTTTAGGTACTGTTGCAGGTTGGACCACATGACTACCCAGAGTCCTAAGCCTCAGTGAGGAAAACTTCGGGCATTCGCATATAACGTGAACGCCCGTTTCCTCACTTAGGTCGCAGGTGCAGTTGGGATCGTTGAAGATCCCCATTTTTGCCAGGTGCTTGCTCAATCCGCAATGCCCGGTGATCGTACTCACCACCCTCTTGATGCGCTTCCTGTCCATGTTTAACAGTTATATAGCCCACCTCCCATCGGGCACCGGGAAGGAACATGTGCATTCTTCCTTCATAGGCGCTCCAATAGCTAGCGAATTCCGACCTCACCCAGCTCTTCATCGCTTTCACGCATGCCGAGTGTGGGATCGGTATAAGAGGTTTCGGCTCACAATTCAATGTTGCTGAGCCTCTTCTCGCTAGCTCATCCGCTCTCTCGTTTCCCTCCACACCAGAGTGTCCGGGAACCCAGGCCAGCGTGATCTGATTTCTCAGTCCCATCTGGTTCAGCGTTTCCTTCAGCTCTTTTACAAGCCTGGATGTTACGACAGGCGACATAAGCGCTTTAATCATCGCCTCACTGTCGAAACAGACTGTCACATTTTCTCCACATGCCTCTGCTGGGAGTGCTCCCATCAGTGCCGCGAAAGGTGGTATGTACCATCTTTCCGCCAACGGTTCCGTAGAAAATAATTCGGCTCCCGTGCCTTCTGAAGTTTTAGAGCCATCAGTAAAGCTCACAGGGGCTGTCCCTAAATTACGTAACACATTTTTGGACACTTACCACCCCCCCCCCCCAGCAAGGTTTCTTCGATATACCGGTATAAAGTCGAAAAATTTTTGCGGAGGTCATTTTTTCGATGAAATTTTGACTTTGAAAAATCGTGTCTCAGCCAAAAAATGACTAAAATTGATGAGGTAAAGTGTTTTAGAAACTTTGAATTATCCTAAATTTATAAAAATAGTAATCGGAAAATATTTTGGAAAACTCCGATTTTCCTTTAACAACAACAAAAAGCTTGCACATAACCTCAATTTTTTGGGTTTTCCCCGATTTTCTCAATACCCTACAGTGGGATTTTTTGGGAGTTTCGGGCGATGATAGACATCCCTCTGCCCTATCGAATCCCGTTCTATTTGCTTTTTTCCTAATTTGTACAAGGTTGACATCGGATTTGACTAGCCTAATATATTGTTGGCTAGCCAACTCTATACAGAAGAGACTATTTGCACAATGTGCAACGAGTCTTTTCGAATAATTAAAGTCTGTCTGAAATACTCACGGAAGGTTAGGGACTATTGCAGTAATTTTAATTATGAGGAAAATCTGCGTCTACGTACATACATGCAATCATTAATGCCATGCTAACTCAAATACTTTGTAACGAAAAAAAATGCTCTCAATGTACTTTGGCGCACTTTTTTCAAATTTAATACGTTTTTGTTGAATTATAAAGAAAATGAAAAGGAATTGGTATGTACCCATTATAACTGGTAGAATTTCCTTTCTAAAATTTTTCACTTAATTGAAACAAAGCACACATCTGTGAAAGTAATCTATGATTTATTATTGGGAACATTCATAAATAGTGTAAACTCTTGCGGACACTCAAAATTTAAAAAACTGCTTTAATCTGTTTTACTTGATTTATTTCACTGCGACACAACTGAATTTTCTGCTCGAATCTAAAAAAACGCGAATTACGATTCCTTGACATCTTTCAAGAAAGACGTTCGCACCCTCTCCATCAGTTTCTGTCCTCTGTTCCGTACGCCCCATCCCACGATAATTCAGGTTAAAGGACAATATTCTCACACATACTCCCACATGTTTAGACAAACAAATACCATAATGTTAACGTTAGATAACCGATGAAAACGACAAAATACTCAAAGTGTAACGGATTCAATTCAATTTGCCTGTAACTGTGAAAATTCCCAAATATGCAAACCCTAGCACATAGTAAACACTTTTACTTACATTGTTTTCGTTCTCATTTTTGAATGTGTTTATTAATCTGTCTCAAAGATGTTATTTTGTTCACAGCTTGTGTATAATATCACAATCTTCTCAGCAACGAAATTTTATCAGTCACACAAAGACGTTGATAACTATGCATTAACTATACAAACTGAATACACGGTGTTGAAAATTGCCGAATAAAGAATAATAAAATAAACGACAATAACAGCAAGTAAAGAAAAAAAAATACCGAAAACGACACGTTGTAACTATACTAGTCAAAAGTGTAGTAACAACAAAAGTACGAAAAAAGCACATAGCTAACAAAATTATTTCCATTTAAATAGAACACATTTATTATTATTATTATTATTTCTCAACCAAATGAAATAAATAAATAAATATAAAACGAACGAACATTACAACTATAGTGCCGTATGAAAAACGATAATACTTTTAACTGTGGGTAATGAAAAACCATAGAAAACATACATTAATAATTATTCAACTTTTTTATGTAATAACGCAATCACCACACAACAAATATTATATAAATTGTAAGCGAGACCAATGATTTGATTTTAATTTCCATCTACATATCCAAATTGCGCATCTAAAACGCATAATTCCGGTGGAAATGGACACATAATTTCGGAAAATACATTCGTCGATAAACACTTCAACAGGTACATTACACAAGAAAGTTCAACACTTGATTGATAAACAAAATAAACATTAACCGAATCTATCTATCTCTCAAACCATCAGCTTCTCATCACAACAAAACGTAATATGACTAAACAATTCAACAAGTGTCGCCAATGTATACTAACTCCTCACAATGAAAACGAAATAAATTAATTAATTTTCGTGCTCCAAATATGTTTTCACAAAACGAAATGAAGAAAACTGATAAGAAAACGAAATTTATAATTTTGAAATATGATCACAGGGGCGTCGTAAGGTAGTACTTCATTCGCTTCTGTTTTTTACATGTAGCACTTACACATGTGTGCAAACATCTGCGTGACTTTTTCAATTTTTCATTTCGTTCGTTGAAATTTTGCAATAAATGACACACACACTTCCGTTGAATTGCGTCAAATTGACGGATTCATTCAAAAATATTTGCGGTACCTAACGCTACACCCGTGAATTTTATGGTGAATATGATGTACAACACACGGCAATAATGAGATTGCAGTCAACATTTAATTTCGTTCACAACACTGGAGGATGATAAAGAAAATCTTTTGTTCAAATCAATGTGGAAATAATGGAAACGTAATCACAACACAACAGAGCACACGTTTTATTGCATTCAGTCGAACAGATTTTTTAAGTATGAATAGTAACGGATTAGTATGTGAGAAAATTGTATGAAATGTTAGAGAATTGAATAGTTGTTTGTGCACTTTATGTGAGGCCTTGAGCTGCATTTTCGCTAGTTTGCTATAGATACTTCGCCTCGCATATTGGCACTTTTCAGAAACTTACATATACTTCACTTATATTTGAAATTAGTGTTCGTTGAATGTTATTCGAGTTTAAACTTTGGTATTATCCATTTATAAGTCTTTTTATTGGCTGTAACATTCGTGGAGATTGAGTGCATCTTCGCATTATGCAAAACAACTCAACTATCCGACTAGATTAAACTTTTCATTTCTCAATTGATTGTATAATTTGCTATACTGAAAAGTAATGACTCGCTCTACACAATCTTTATCACAATATTTGTATGCGTTTACATAGATTTCCACAGCGATTTTTCTATAATTATCAAATATCCCGCTATAAGGGACGAACATGTGGGGTTTTCTAAAATGTTCTTCCGATTTCATACCTTCGCATATAAAGTTGTTTGTTTAGCTCTCAACTATAATGGACAGTTCATTTCTTATGTAAGTACAGTCTCAGAGAATTTGTAAGGATTCTGAAGAGTTTTGTTTGATTTCCATGGGTTTTTGGACCCGTGCATAGTACGAAGGTCCTATACGTTTACTACAAACAATGTTAATGTAACATGGGGTAGATCGAGGTGGCAGTTGGGGAGATGCATTTATTATCGTCTACATATGACGAATCAGCAATAAAAAAAATGTCCGTCCGTCCGTTTCCACTTTTTTTTCCAAAACGCTCAACCGATCTCCCTAAACTTTTTTTCCCTGAAAGGTATATGCCTCCCATGATTCAAGTTCGAAGATGAACAAAATCGGCCAAGTAGTTCCGGAGATATGGTCGAAGAAGTGGAGGTCGGACATGAAATTTTCGAGGGTCGATGAAACTTTTTCGCAAATATCTCAGCAAGTATAGCACGGAAATTCCTGATTTTAGTGTCAAATGAAAGCATTTAATGTCACAAAACTGTCAAAATTTGATCTGAAAAAACATCGCATTGTATTATGCAGCCGAGTACTTTGCGATGTTTTTTCAGATCAAATTTTGACACTAAGACTCAATAATTATATACTCTGATTCAGAGAATCTACAAATGGATGTGTTATGCAAACAGTAGATGTTTCGGAATTCAAAATTGGTAATCACTGCCTTAGAAATATGAAATGAAAAAACATCGCAAAACATAGAACTGTAAAAATATCTGGCACGCTCTTAAGCGAACAATTCTTTCAGGGTTTTGAGGAAATGTGGCACAATCCTGGTATATGGCCACTTCCATAATTGGGCAGGATGACCCAGATTTCCAGAACTATGAGACTTAGAAAGCTGGTTCCAAAGGCGAAGTTGTATAGAATTATATTTAAGCGAACATGTGTTTCAGAGTTTTGGGGAAATATGGCCCAAAAACCTTAACAAGTTATAATGATGATACAGTCTATGATCCTTTCGTTCATCAGACTTCAGAAATACCAGATTTAATAATTACTACGGATGAAATTGAAACAGTTTTGAAACAATTTAGTACAAACAAAGTGGCTAGTCCGGATAATATACCGATGTTATTCTGCGTAAATTTATCACTTTCGTTACACTTACGGAAATATATTTTTGCATCAAATAGAATTTTGTACTTCTGCGCAGCTTTTTAACATTGCAAAAACTTGCGCAGAAGTACGAAATTCTATTTAATGCAAAAATATATTTCCGTAAGTGTAAGCCTGCCGTTATGCATTTTATTCAATAAGTCACTCATAGAAAATAAATTCCCATCGAAATGGAAAATAAGCTACGTGTCTCCAATCTTTAAAGAGGGTGACAAAAATGAGGTATCAAATTATAGGCCAGTATCAATTTTGTGCGTAATTTCGAAAATATTTGAGAGGTTGGTATTCAATAAACTATTTGTAACTGTTAAGGATAGAAGTGATCAGTCGCAACATGGCTTTCTTGCTGGTAGATCCACACAATCCAATCTCATGGACTATGTGTCGATGGTAGTACATGAAATGGTTAATGGTGGACAAGTTGATACAATTTATACTGATTTTATGAAAGCTTTTGATAAAGTCAACCATGTCAAACTAGTCAATAAACTTAAGAGCTTCGGATTTAGCGATAATATGCTAATATGGTTCGATTCATATTTGCGTAATCGATCTCAATTTGTCGTTATTTTCTGAAAGAATCATCCCATTGTCTGGAGTACCACAAGGCTCAATCTTGGAACCATTCTTGTTCATTCTGTTTATCAATGATCTGTTAGTTTCACTCTAATGTAGTTACGGTTTCGCTGATGATCTGAAAATTTCTCGTTCTATGAAAACTATGATTGTGATTCGCTTCAACAAGACTTAAATAAAGTATCGAAATGGTGTATGGGCAATGCAATGTGTTTGAATTTGAAGAAATGTTCGGTGATGACTTTGACAAACAGTAATAAGGTGGGCTTTGATTATAGTCTTAATGGTGTCGTCCTGCAAAGGGTTACTTCTATGAAAGATTTTGGTGTAATTATTGATGAAAAGCTTTCGTTCAAGGAACATATTAACATGATTACACGAAAGTCATATCAAAAGCTTTGGTCAGAAATCGTCTTGAATATTGCTCGACAGTGTGGAACTTAATTTATGGTAATGCGACTGATCAAATCGAACGTGTTCAAAAGAAATTTACGAGGATGTTTTATTTTAAGTTCAATCTGGAGCAACCACGTCCTAGTTATGATGTCCGTGTAAAAAGATTAAAATTACATTCAATAAAATCACGCCTCCTGGAAAATGATGAAATCGTTCTCTTCAAATTTTTGCACCTGTTCATCGACTCAACATCCCTATATCAACAGCTAAAATTTTACCAGCCCAAACGAGCTACACGAAGGAACAAAAATCAAGTTTTTTACCTTCCGAAAATGTCTACCAATTATGAAGAAGATGCGCCTATCAACAGAATTCAAAAAAACCATGATATATATATCTCAACGGTAGACATTTTTTGTGGTAAATTGAATAAATTTAAAAAGAAAGTAAGGCAATATTTAGACTACTTTTTTGAAATTTACAGATATATATATTTTTGGACCCGTACGAAGTACAAGAGGTCCTATACGTTTACTACAAACAATTTTATTGTAACATGGGGTAGATCGAGGTGGGAGTGGGGGGGATGCATCTATTATCGTCTAGAGATGACGAATAGGGTGGTCCAAAAAACTAAGTTTTTAAAAAGTCTGGGGCCCCACCCCTAAAAAGTTTCTAAATGTGTCCCTGATAAAAAGTGTATATGTAGCCATCTGAATCCAAAGCCGTCCTGAGGGTTCCCCGAAGCAAAATAGTCAAAAAAGCGTGAAAATCGTGTAAAACGTAGGTTTTTAGAAAAGTGCATGAAACTTGTGAAAAATGAGGAGCGGTTTTAGGGCAACTTTGGTTTATTCCGTTCAAAATAGTCCCGAGAAAATACTTTTTCATGTGGTGGGCGCATCCGAAGTGTTTCGATGTCAAGAGAGTCCGTCAAGTGGCTTTCTTAGCTCACAACTTCTTTGCTCTAGGCCTCGGTGAGTTTCACAGGTTTTGGAAAACGGTCTTCTATGAAATTTTGAGTCTAGACAGGACTTCAAAATAACGCCTAAACAGTTTGTCTTGGAAGCATAAAATTCATTAAGGCTGAACAAAAATTTATTTTTCGAGAACCTCCATGAAATTTCATGAACTTCCATGAGCCTGCCTAAGTGGCCGTCCGTGTGTTTCGTCATTATTTGGCTATTTTAGGAAGGACTAATACTATAAGAGTAGAAAAATGCCAAAAGTCACTTTAAATGACAGCTAAATGCTTGCTGGTGATGCCTTACACGTAGGCATGTCACTCTACTCGAACTCATACGGAGATTATTAAAATTTTGAACGAATTTTAATTATTTCTTGATTTTTGCCGATTATTGTGCGGTAGACACAAAAAATTGTTAGAAAAATACTTTTATTGAAATTTTGCGTACATCTGTGATAATTCATATGAAGTTCGAGTAGAGTGACACGCCTACGTGTTAGGCATCCCCAGCATGCATTTACCTGTAAATCAAAGTGACTTTCGGCATTTTTCTACTCTTATAGCATTAGTCCTTCCCAAAAAGCCAAATAATGACGAAACACACGGACGGCCACTTAGGCAGGCTCATGGAAGTTCATGAAATTTCATGGAGGTTCTCGAAAAATAAATTTTTGTTCAGCCTTAATGAATTTTATACTTCCAAGTCAAACTGTTTAGGCGTTATTT
>CM055404.1:49989208-50001024 GCA_029228625.1 Pseudolycoriella hygida | reverse complement strand
CAAAGTTGTAGACAATAAAATTTTAGATAACACGTGTTTCAGGTGTTTAGAGAAAAATGACTTAGTCCTTAGATATAAGCTTTTCTAGATTTGAATGGTCTGAGACGTACTTCGGTAGGGCCTTTGACATTACCTTGGGTAATTTCTATGCATCTTTGAAATTCTTACAGTTATAAAAGAACAGAAAACGTTGGATTGTTTGCTTATTTGTATATTTAGGTACGTTCGAGTCACTTTGCCACATCTATTCTGATACGTACGGGTCTTTGGTTATGTTTATGGATGTGTTGACCCGAAGATTTCTTTTACCGTAGATTCTGTAATTATTACAGAAGATTCCGACAGGCGTTCTACAGTTATAATATGCACTTTAAATACTAAAATGCGCCGACAGAAAGTCGCAGCGGCGAAGAAGAATCAGCTCAACACTTTCTGCGTGAAAGTCCGGCTTACATAACAGCTAGAGCTAGATACTTAGGAGGTTTCACTATACCGCCTAGCATTATAAAGAGCACTCCTCTAAAAGACATCCTTCAGAACATGAATAGTACAAGCAGAATTTAACTCATGTGGTAAACACAACAGGCCCAATGGAGGCTTAGGTGTAGGGCTCGTCCAACCCACTGCTAATGGACCATTCCACGAAAACTTCGTTCCAACGCTCGAAATGCTCAGTTGTTACAAAATGATATTTATGTAAAGGCGTGTATCATAAAGATTGATCCTTCAACTTGAGGTTAGTCAATCTCCTATTAATATTATTTTGTAACTACTGAGAAATCGAAGAATTATTTATTTATTGAAACTACTACATAGGAATTAAACTTGCGGAGAATAGAGTCCGCTTCTCATCTCAAAGCGTAAAACCATTTTTGTTACTTGATAATGTTATGAATTATTTTGTCATTGACATGACGCTCAGACATTAACACATCTAGAACAGTTGCGATATGGAGATTATTAGAAGAGATCAACATTTCGGCATATCGTGCACTACTGAGAATTTTGTGAGTGGGAACGATGATGTCCGTGGAATTGCCCATATAATCTAGACGCAGCTCGCTCTTTAAGTTCTTACCACAAACTGGTATGTCAACGCATATTGCAATACAAGAAACAAATGATGGACCGAGGGTTAGATAAACGTAAATTTAGGGGCAAAAGGATTTCCCCAAGGGAGCGCCGTATCTACGGGGTGTGAAAGATTTCCTCCGCTCCCCTGAGATTTGATCCTTCCCTTCTGATAACATGTGTTGTATAAGTTTTGAGACTACTTTCAAGTGTTCACAGCTCTATATAAATGAAATCGAGATACCAATCAATGTTCATAGATTATTTGGGAACTCCTCAGCTTCATTTTCATAAATAAGATGCTCTGAAAATATTAGGAGATGGTCTCACGTAGTCATGTTTCAACCCATTTTGGCGAACCCGTCGGAATCGGAACTCCTGAAGTTATGAACTATTTTAGAGGTTGGGATGTCTTCGGAAGATCAATAGGTTATTCCAATTACAGTATTTCTAAACTTTTATGACGGTACAATTAAGAATCCTCTGAAGAAACTTGAAAATTTGACGTTCCAAACACACTTCAAAAGGCAAACTTGTCAATTTCACCAAAATAAGACTTTCTTCGAAAATCTCAGCCACTCAAATATGCCCTAAGCTCTTCCGATCAATTACCTCTGGACTATTTCGACTCGGCAGGCCCAAAAACTACGGATTAGAGCCAGAATGAGTCATCATTTGACAAACATATGGAATTAAACTGATAAAAACTATGAATTTTGTCCGTCAAGGGCTATCGGGCATGGTTTGATTTGAGGTGTAAAAAATCTGTAAAGAATGCATTTTTGCTCCGGTTCAAAGGTGGTTTATAGAAGTTTCAGAGATGGCAAAGTATTCAGAATAGCGACGATTTCGGATTCGATTCGTTGCACTGCATAAAAAGCCGTTCAAAAAGTCTCAAAACTTATGGAACATAATATGTTATATAACAATGTTCTTAGAAGTGATGGAAAAATTCTCAGGAGGCGGAAAAACCTGGCCTCTTTCATACTTTTTTCTTGAAAACTGTTGAGCCTTCGACTACCTCTAAATTACAGTAGAATTTCTTTATATACAGGAATCTATTCATATGAAACTTGATGGACAGTCTACTATATTCATCACTTTCACACTTTCATTGAATGATTGAGAGGCTCGGTATAACGAAATGCATAAATGCAACCAGTGAATCAATTTTCATCAACTAATTTTTAGTTTTTTTGAGATTTATATCTTTCATTAAAAGCCTTGAAAAGCAGTTTCCGTTTGTAAATCGCGGAGATATACGCAAAAACGTTCCGGCGACTTTTAAAAAAATTCGTTTTTGACGACATTTTCGATCGAAAGTTCTTGGCCAATTTTGCTCATCTTTAATACCAACACTCCTCTTGAGACTATTTTTCAGCCAGGCCCGGGGATCGCCGTATGCCTGAAAAAAGAAAAACGGATCCACATTTTCAAAATTTTCGCCTGAGGTGCGAGGATTTAGTTAAGAAACTAGTTTGGAGCCTAAAATTTTTCGCGTTATACGAATACGAAATCAATCAATTATTGAAGTTCTTACTTATAATTAAGTCCTAGAATCAAAAAATTTCTCCTGCGGTCTCATCGATCTACCTAAGAAACAAGAGAGTAATCCAAAATTTTCGGCTGCGACACCTTGCCCGATGTGGCTATTGAGCAATTATTCGAATTACCTAAAGAACGAGGAAAACCAGTCCAAAGTTTGCCTTAGTGCGGCAACTAAGCAAGTGACTTACCTGAAGAACAAGTAAAGGCGCAGTCCAAAATTTTTGCCTGCGACGCGGCGCTTTGAATGTAAACTTTACTTGCATTATTTGAACCCCACAATTAAAAACACCGTCTATGGCGCTAAACTCAAAGAAAAGCTGCCAGCTCAGTAACAAAATTTTTCTTTGACAACCACCTAATGCCCCCCTACCCTAGCAAGGCAGTCTAGATACGGTTGATTTACCCTAATTTGGAATATTGTCAATTTTTTGTTTTTCTGAATTTTTTTTTTTTTTGAATTTTGAATGATTTTCATAAATTACGTAACGCTCTAGAAGGAGGGGGGTGTGTGTGTTCGTTCCTAGCGTGACAGTTTGTGACAGGGGTGAGGGGGGGGGGTCTGAACATGTGTTATGTAACGCAAAATTTTTGAAAAAGCTTACAAAATACTCGAAAGCTGTTGGGTCCATTTTAATCTTCACCTAGCTCGTCTTCTTTTGCATATGGGAGTATTAGTAGTATTATGGAGCGAAGCTAGTTTTAAATCCAATCAAGCGATAGTGTACTTCAAAGTGATAATTGTCAAAATGACAATTTTCATGTAAATTTGATGTATATTCGATGTTATTTGAAATTTATGTTTCTAATTATTTTTCGACGATGTGTGAAGAAATTAATATAAAAGCGACGTTCACGACTTCAGCCAGCGCCAGTAGAAAAACGCATTTAAAAAACTGTCTTCTCCTACAGATCGTAGCACTGGCTTCAAGCGTGGATACACGTTTGATAAACTTCATATTTGAGGGCTTTTTAAATGTACTGAGGTTCGGATTTCATATATTTTTTGTTTTGACTCATACAGCGAGAGATATCTACTCACACTACGCTACGTGTCTATGTTCCTCCAATATCACTTTACGAGCAATGGATTAGAAAGATTTTTTCGAAAACAGGCTTGCGTGACACTAGTGTGACAGGGGGAGGAGGGGGGGGTCCAAAAATGCCAATTTTTGCGTTACGTAATTTATGAACGGCCCCTTAATTGGATGGATTTTCCAGGATTTGTTTAGTTTGATTTCCCCGGACTTCCCAAACGATTTTCTTTCGAGTGCAAAAGGATTTCCCACGTTTATCTGCCGGACTGACTGACATAGTAGGGCTAAAGGATGACGGTCATGCCTCTGTGTTTGTGTCCCTAGGTATAGAAGAAAACGAAAAGCTTGAGATACTGTTAAAGTAAAAAAAACGATTCGTTGATGGAATTGATGGAAGATCCTGCGCTTGTGTGCGTCACTTCAGCTCAATAGTAGAAATAAAGAATCATCATACGTTCCACTCATAACAAAACGACGTATCTCTGTAATATGCGTTTACGGAGATACGTCGTTTTGTTATGAAAGCAAAAAAGTCAAGTAAGAAGTCAGTATCTCCTATTGAGCTAATAAAAGTACTACGACAAAGACAACATCAGGAAAAATTGGCAGTCAAGTCATACAATATGACAGCTAGAAAGACGATGAGTAGAGAGATCTGGATCTTTGTAGATAGAGTTGAAAAACGAATATGTCACATTTGGAAAAATTTTGAGTCCACGGAGCGAACTTGATAAAATACTTAGTTTATGATGGAGTGCGTATGCCAAAAAACGGACATTGCACATTAAAAAATGATTTGATTTCTATTTGAACAGAAATTGCATACGATTTTTAGTTTGCATGGAGTGAGGACTCTTTCAATTAACCACCCCCCCCCCCCCCTACATCCCTGCACGCTTTGCCAGAGTGCTTGCGATTTGAATGTCCCCACAAAATAACTCATAGGGTAGAACTCCTTTCAATAGACTCAAGATCAAAATTTACAAACTGATATGCAAACACAAGAGAAGAATAGACTTAGCTTCTATGAAGTGAAACATCAAATGAGTTGTCATTCGGGAACACTCGCTCGTCTATCTGAAGTGGTAAGTTTGTCCATGTGAAATATTTTCTTAGAAGGTAATTGAGGTGACAATTATAAGAATTTATGAATTTTTCGTTAAATTCGTTCCTCCTACAATAAATATCTTTGGAAAAACTGAAAGAAAATCTCATCGGAGGATATGTGTAAGGATTGGAGTGGGTCGACCCACACCTGACCCACAGCTTTAGAACGCACAGAAAATCGGTTATTGTGACTTATGCAACTGTGATAGATAGATAGATGATATGATAGATGCTCCATTCAGAAGGGGACTATAATGTCTAAATATGTTTCAATTACAATAATTCATATACGAACGAAGTGGCTCATATGGGTGCATGCCAGAATTCCACCAAAATGATTCCCTTGACAGACAGTTCCTCATTGCATTTTTTTATGGGTATGTCGCATTGATGGTGTCATAAAGTTCACTCATGGGTGTTTCGTAATTGCAACGGCGTTACACACTGAATAATATTAGTATGACGTCATGACGTAGCCCAGGTACAATGAATGTGTGCACATGTTTATTGCCATACTCATCCACAGCAAAGTGAAAATTTTCAAGTGTTTAAGGTCATATCACCGAAAAGTCGGCAAAGGCATTAGGCATTAAGCATTAGGCATTAAGCATTAGGCATTTGTATCGAGCCTTCGAAGTGCGGTTCGTATATCACGCTAAGCTGTGGTCCAAGTTCGTGACCGACGGAATGAACTTCGTATTAGCCGCAAAAGGCTGTGATATCTTTTGAAGTGAGTTTCATGGGGAGGGGGGGGGGGTCAAAAAATTCCAAAATTCTAATTTTTACGTTACGTAATTTATGAACGTCCCCAATGTAGTGAAATCTTTTAGCAAGAAGTGTCTTTTATTGTACATTTAAATCCTTCTTTCACTCGTGTGCGAATCCTAGGCATACGACAGATATGAGTCTCGAAATTTTTCTTTCAACAATTGCTATAATGGCGGAGGGTAAAATCCCCCAGTGGATTATCGTCCAAGACGATAACATCGTCCACTGACACAATAGTATCGTCCATGAGACGATAATGTCGTCCACTGATACAATAATATCATTCATGAGACAATAATATCGTCCGCTGATACAATATTTTATCGCCCAGTGGATTATGCTATTTATATCATTCGGACATATAATTAGCCATTTATATACCTGGAAGTAGGGGTATAATGACCATATTATAGTCGAGTTTCATACAAACTCGGAGGTATATAATAGGCATATTATGGTCGACTCGACTATAATTTTTTATTCGACTATAATTTTCATTATAGTCCGACTATAATATCATGACGTGAAATCCTAAAGGAAATAAAAAAAAGCCACGAGTCAAATGGCGAATTATATGCTCAAATGATATAAACTATCGTATCAACCAAGGGATAAATAGCTAGATTATATTCTCGGTACGTGAATATTCCTCGGGGCATAGCCACTCGGACATTCACTTCACCTTATGTGAGGAAAACGGTGTCTTATTCTCGAGCGCATCGATCATTTTTCCTTTTCGGATACCACGATAGGCTCGTAACGAGTACTAAAAAAATTTTTGTTTTGTTTTTTAAAAAATTTATGGCTTGAAATTATAGAAAAGGACAAATTTCCGTCCATCCGAAATGAGGCTAGAATTTGTTCGAATTCGTTGTCTAATTTGTAAAAGAAAAAGCTCCTTAGCTTGATTAGCCAGCTACTTTAAGTGACATTTCACAAAAGAGAAAGTTTCATTACTGCGTTAGCCGCCTGCTTTTTTGTAGTGTTTCATAGAAGCGCAAATTTCCTACTTTCGTTAGCCACGAGGTGGCGACATTTCGTAAAAGGAAAATTCTTTAGCTTCGTCAGCTAATAATGTTTTGTGACATTTCGTAAAAGGAAAATTCTTTAGCTTCGTCAACTAATAATTTTTTGTGACATTTCATAGCTTCATTAGCCACCTTGTTTCTTTAGCGTTTCATTAAAGCGTAAATTCCCTCGTTTCACTAGTCTCCCTCCTGGCTTGGGATCAATTCCATTTGTACATTGTCGAAGCAAAGGAAGTTAATTTGAAAAGTTTACTGTCCATGAGACGATATTATCGGCCATGAGACAATGATATTGTCCTTGATATGATATTATTGTCCACTATGCGAACATTTTCAACGCTCAGGCAGTATTATGGTCCATGAGACGAAACTACCGTCCACTGATACAATATTATCGTCAATTGGACAATAATACACTGAGCGATTTTGCACATTCACTGCTAAAATTTTCGATAGTAGAAATCCACAATCATAACACGAGCAGGGGTTCAGGCAGGCAGTTGCTCAGCATGAAACGGAATAACGTTAGTAAGATGGTAGGTGTGATTTTGCATAATTTGTTGCAGTTTGCAATTGCAGTTTGCAGTTTGCAGGTTGCAGTTTTATTTAAATTAAATCCCCGGAAGGTTTTTAAGGATTTTCTAAGACTAATGCAGAATTTTTTGAAGATTTCCAGAGATTTTTCGAGTTTGAAGGATTTTCTTTGACTTTTTTGATGAGGAAAGAACCTTTGATCTGACACTGATATAGTTATTTACCTCACAAGGAGAAGAACCGAAAGTGCTTTTCCGAGTTTTGCATGCTTAGAGCCGAAAGTACAAAATGTCAATTTTGAGGGGCAAAGTTTACTTTATGATAACGATCACGGGTAAGGTTTGTGTGAAAGCTCACCTTGACAAAAAAAAATTTGTTCCGTCAAGTTGAGCTTTCACACGAGCCTTACGCGACGCGATTCGCATCGCGCTCAATATAATGACCCCTTATGTGTGCTAAAAAAATTGTGCTGTCATTGCGTACTCAGTATATGTCACTGACTGCCCTACAACGCATAAAAAACCTGGCGACGAGATTTTGTGAGAGAAAATATATGAAAATCTCTCATCTGATAAGGTCGCTAGGTTTTTATGCGTTGTAGGGCAGCTGAGAGTTCAACTTAAAAAATAATTTTTCCACTTTTTTTCAACTCAAATGGTCAGACATCCAGTTTCTAAGCATCAACTTTGATGCTTTACTTGAACTCACTTTGCGACGCTACCAATGTTGCTATGTGGCTACATCGCTATATGCCACATGTACACTAACATCATACATGTAAGCGGCTAACAGTAAGTGCTGTACGTGATGCAAATGCAAATCTTACGACTCACTTTAATGTAAACTAACATATGAAACATTCAGAGATTTTGTTGAGTGAACCTACTATGAAAAGTCATTCATTACTCTTCGAAACTCTACGGATTAAAGCCAGCAAACTTGGAATCAATTCTGAATTTTCTTTGTTTTAATTACTTTTTCATTGACATTTAGTCGTTTCCATTCGTAAAGGATGTAAGTACAACGTGCAGACTTACGTTATAAGGCTGTAACCCACATATTTGCTGTCACATTTTATCGCGCAAATGACAAATTTAAAACTGAGATAACAAATCTATGTGGCTTACAACCTTATAGCGTAAAGCTAAGTACACACATCTGCCGTAACACAAAATTTCGGTCACCCACATTACGGTTAACCGAACACAATTATGATCCAAAACGCAGAATTCCGTTCGTGTTTAGTTCGGCAAACAGTACACAAACACAAACTTAGCTATTGAAAATATGCAATACAACAAAAAGATACAATTGCATTGATGTAACACATGAAAACAATACAAATATTAACAATTTAAGTCGACCGTACGTTTTTGCATACCAACTGTCACTTTTTGACAGCTCACAGTGTGGCATTTCTTTCAAAATGGCGGCGTGTGTCAAAATCGGGCACTACGCCAAATTTACCAAAGAAGGCATAAGCGGATAAGGATGTTGAATCTGTTATGAGGTACAAACTCATTTTCTTTTTAATTTGCACCGATTTTGCCTTATTTGGTAAATTTGGCGTAGTGCCCGATTTTGACAAACGCCTCCATTTTGAATGAAATGTCACACTGTGCAGCTGAAATATTTGAACTCAATAGCGTAGTGGTTAACAATAAACCCTCGCACCTAAATTCAAATTTGACAGCTGTCAAAAGTTGACAGTTGTACTTACATTCTTTACGAAGGGAAACGACAATTACGCTCAGACTTTAACACATCTCTAGACGTATGAGACGGTAACAATACATACCGTGTGGTTAAGTTACATTCCCAACGTATAGTAAAATTTTCCTTCTTTTAATAGATGACTGTTCTGGAAATCAAATAAAATTCAGTAGAATCAAGTTCTCATTTTATTTGAGGAACAGCTTCGATTTCCACAAAATTGAAAAAAAACCTTGGATATTTATTTTGGCTGTTTTTAGAACTTATTTTTCGCGACATTTTTTGTTCCTAGATATATGAAAGCTTTTTATCGAAAAGTATTTTCATTATTTTTTTTTGTTGCATTTTTTGCTGTGCTTTGTTCATGTTCAATGTTGGTAATTTCTGAGTTTTGTTAATTTCTGGCACTATTCGTTCAACGTTGTTTATGGAATGATTGTGGGCCATCAATAAACATTTAAAACGTCTATCTGAAAATTTAAAATCGTTTCCCAGGTTACTTTACCGATTTCAAAAGGCTAACCGAAAATTTACCTTCAAAAAAAGAAATTACTCGTCGTAGTGTAGCCCGTCGTGGTCGAGCTCACAGCATTGAACCGATCTCATTGCGATTTGAACGAAAGAGAAATAATATTCGTTACAATAGAAGGGCAGAGAGGTACAACTTTGGTTATAAAATCATTTTTTTCATTCGTTTTAAGCAAATAAACTTATTTTCTTACAGCCAAATAAATTATCCTTGTAAGGCTTGCGGGAAAATGTACAAGCATCGAGGAAATCTTGCTCGTCACATTAAATATGAATGCGGTGTAGATGCTTTATTCGCTTGCCGATTGTGTGGTCGCAAATTTTCACAGTATTGCAATTTAACGAGACATGTTTCGTCACAGCATTCTGAACTTAAAGTGGATGTATAATAGAAATAAATAAAATTTTACTATTGGTCCAAGTGAAAAGTATTTGATGACATTAAGTCTTTGTGTTAGTAATTTTTTTCTCTTATGCGGCTTAGAATGTATCTCCTGAGTTATAGACTCTACATAGACCGATGATAAGACTGTCGGCAATTTATGTGCTTAGTGCTGAATCGGCTTTCATCAATTTGAATCTGGCATTCCTATCTCGTAATGCGAAGAAGAAGGACAGCAATACGCCTGATGTCTTCATTTTTGAATAGAGATAGAAATGTCAAGTCGGGCCAATACATCACTAAATCCAAAATGAACCGAATGATAGGACAGACGGCGGTGTCTTCGCACATGCTTTCGTTAACCGTCGTTTCCCTTCTAAAATTGAGGTATTCTCCCAGCTTTCATGCCAATCTGATGACGTCAAAATTACTTTACGACCCCAAAAGAAGTGCATCCTAAGCCAATTCCAGAAATCGTACAGATCAGAAAATATTTTTTTTTTGATAAAAATCGAGAAAAGAGCAAACATTTTTTTCGTTCTTGCAGAAAAGACTTGACAACCTTCTCTGTGAATCCCAAAAATAACGTTAGAAATTTTAATTTGCCTTGCTTGACTGTGTGCGTGTGAATTTTATTTGTCAGCCTTAACTTGTACAATCAAAGGAAGAATTTTTCTAAATTTAATTGAATTTCAGGCTCCATATCTTCAATATTGTCAAAAACATTTATGGATTCTTCAGGCGCCATGGTGTTTTCATGTTTCCGATGTAATCGAGTCTACCAACACATGAAAACATTAAATAGGTTAGTGCGAAATCGAACGAAACATAATTTTTTTTTTTGGAAAAGAAACAAAGATTTTTTTGTTATTTCTAAAGTTTTTTGTTGATGTTTCTTTTCTCTGATGCATTAAATGAGTAAAAAATTTTCTCAGGCATCTACGACACGAATGCGGAAAAGGCAAACAATTTATCTGCGGTTTTTGTGGCCATCGCACGCAACGAAGTGATCGATTGTTGACACACATACGTAGTCAACATCCAAAACTAGCCCAAGATTTTCCGAGACGTCGACGTCAAAGTATGATAATGGAAATGAGAGAAATGGAAATTGCCAATTCATAGAAACATTTCTTTTTGAAAAAGAAAAGCTTCTTACAAGGAAGTCGAAATGCATAAATTCTCGCTTACTCGAACAAAAGTTTTATTTATTTGAGCAAAGAGATGGGGCGGTAAAATGCTCTCTAAAAGAATACAACAAACTGCGTTAGTCCTTCAATTTGAATAAAATTCTTCTATGTTTTCGATTCTAACTACATTACTAGTGCCTTAATGGAAAGTTATAATAACACTAGTTACAATAAGAAATCGTCCTCAAAGTGTCGAAGTCGCATACCAACTTTTTTTGGTATAGTATGATGGTCGTGTAAACACTCAATTTTTATGCTGTTATTAGAACGAAGTGACTATTCGCACCCGGGTGCAAACAGTGTCAATATTATTGTAGACGCTATTTGCACTCGGGTGTAAGTAGGAAGTTCCTTTTACAAATGCTATTCGCACCCGAAGTGAGTGCAAATAACATTACAATTTTAGTGACACTATTTGTTCTCCAGTCGAGGGCTCATTCCACGTACAAATCTACCGTTGCAAATAATGTAAATGCTATCGAAACTGAGTGTACCACTGAGGAAAATATCTACAAGCGACGTAGGAATTTTGTTTTTAATTACGGCCGACGTATTATATACGCGGCCGACGTATTATATACGCGGCCGACGTATTATATACGCGGCCGACGTATTATATACGCGGCCGACGTATTATATACGCGGCCGACGTATTATATACGCGGCCGACGTATTATATACGCGGCCGACGTATTATATACGCGGCCGACGTATTATATACGCGGCCGACGTATTATATACGCGGCCGACGTATTATATACGCGGCCGACGTATTATATACGCGGCCGACGTATTATATACGCGGCCGACTTATTATATACGCGGCCGACGTATTATATACGCGGCCGACGTATTATATACGCGGCCGACGTATTATATACGCGGCCGACGTATTATATACGCGGCCGACGTA
>CM055404.1:49978698-49988708 GCA_029228625.1 Pseudolycoriella hygida | reverse complement strand
CGTATTATATACGCGGCCGACGTATTATATACGCGGCCGACGTATTATATACGCGGCCGACGTATTATATACGCGGCCGACGTATTATATACGCGGCCGACGTATTGAATACGTGGCCGACGTATTATATACGTGGCCGACGTATTGAATACGCGGTCGACGTATTGTATACGCGGCCGACGTATTATATACGCGGCCGATGTATTATATATGCGGCCGACATATTATATACGCGGCTGACGTATTATATACGCGGCTGACGTATTATATACGCGGCTGACGTATTATATACATGGCTGACGTAATATATACGCGGCCGACGTATTATATACACGGTGAATGTATTATATACGCGGTGAATGTATTATCAACGTTATTTAAGTATTGTGTATTAAGCCATTCGTAACGAACATGTAATTTGTTCACATAATACGTGCACGGCTTTCGTCATACGAGCACGGTGGATAAAATACGCGGCGTATATTATAAACACAATTCCTGCGTTGCTTTTAGATATTTTCCTCAGTGTACACAAACGTATTTCCGTTCACTTTATTGAAAAAGATACCAGTTTGTATGTAAAACAATGGTTAACGCAACCTAATTCACAAAGTTTACAAAGTAGATACCCTGTCACCTGTGTTTTGTCTCATGTTAATACAATTCACATTGAAAGAGTGAAAGAGATGAAATACGTTAACCAGGTTACGGTACCGATGGAATTAGCCCTAGTGCAAATAGCATCTACGTTACTAGAACGTTCACTTTTAATCTGGTGCTCAGCATTTCTCTGAACGATTGATCGTTCGTTTGGAATTTTATTTTCATAATTTTGGCTCGCAGGCACATACTTTCTAATGTATACAATTCCCACGTCTACTTTGCCTTGATATGTTCGCGATATAAAAATTTTTGTATTTTGACATCCTTGGCCAACTGCTAAGAAGCATTTTCGTCACTGCGGAGTTAGTTAGAATTTCAAAATAAAATTAACGATTTGTTATTTGATTAACATTGTTTACAATTGTACCAAAGAAAAAAAAACAAAAAAAAATATTTTAGGAGTTGAGTGTAGTTCTTAAGTAATTTTTTTTAAATTATAATCGACTAACTGTATGATGAAAGTAACCAATTCTAGTCTATTTATGCCAAAATATTATACTTTTTTTCAAATAAATTACATACATTATATTTTCACATGAATTTTTATGTTTGTGTGTTTGATTCTTCTTGCTAGTAGCTCTAATGAGAGCTTAGTTTAGTAGGGGTCGTACACATATGACGTCACGCTTGCTATAAAATCCACAAAGTCTATAACTCCAAACTGGTAAGAGATTTTGCTTATAGTACTCCGGCTGCCCCCCCCCCCCAGGGTAGCCAGAGTCCTATAAACAGAGTTTGCTGTTTTGACTAAGTTATGACCGTTTTATGGATACTCATTTTTTATAGCAAACGTGACGTCATATGTGCACGACCTCGTAAACCTTAAGAAAATTTATTTCTTTTTACATTTGATATAATTATCACACTAAGAATTTTTCATTTTCTTGTGTGGATAATTTTTGGAAAATATATGGAGCGCACACATGGAAGCGCACTCTATGAATGAACCCTTGAACTTATTCTTTAACAACTCGTCTTAATCTTGACGCATGCCTTGCATGACACCTCGCTCCAACGAGCAAAGTAAATTATATTTCTAATCTTAAATCATTTAAAATATGAGAAAGGCCAGAGTGTGGACGATTTTTTTTAGTTCCAACGTTTCTATGACTTAAAAATCAATCTGCACATTAGCAACTTGGCACTACTGTAGTTCGTTTAGAGCTTTCGTTCAATTTTCGTTTACTATTTAATATTCGACGAACACTCGCCGATACTCATTGCTGTCAGTCTAGATGAAACTGGTAAAATCTACACCTTTTGCTATTTTAACGGCTATTGGGTCTATGTATTTTCATGTTTTAGAAAAACTGTATACGCACGAAAAATCTTCCTTCAATAAATACAATTATATTCGTGTTTTCCATTCAAATTATTTTATGTCGTCGTAACTAACGCTATGATTTTGTTATATTTTCAGAAAGCTTTCAAACAGTTGAAATGGACGCAAAAATAATCGAATTTGACTCAAATGTCGATATCGATGATGCTGATTTCTCGTCGAAAGCGTCAAATGATGAAGAGCTGATGAAGGCTACGTATATGTCGAAAGTGCAGCGGTTTTTCTGTCCAGCGTGCAACGTCAAATATACGAAATTAAAATATTTGAAAACTCACATGAAAAGCTGTGGCCAAATGTTTCAATGTGAAAAATGTCCCTCAATTTATAAGCAAAAGCGTTCACTGGTCGTGCATATGAAAAAGAGTCATTCATATGACTATTTGGACGATAAATGTGGCTCACTTTCGTATGATAAATTGGAATACATAGAAGAGGAGAAAAGTTTTGTAAAAAAATCTCTGCAAAGATTTCCAAATTAAAATAAAACATTTTTGTTTGCCTTTCTTAATTTGTTCCACATTCAATGCAGTATTTATTTAAGGATCGTCTAATACCCTCTATTGACAATGCTTCCCGATATAATATTCGAGAAACTGAAATTAAACACAAATTACAGATAATCAAACGAACAGCAGCGTATCATCGTCGACAATATTTGAACCGGAAGTTACCATTCAAAAACTAATGAAATGCTGTTGTGTTGGTGGTAATTGTTCCGGTTGTCCAGTGCCCACACAATTCCGTTCATCATCCAATGTCAATGGATTATTTTTGCCAAAGAAAAATCAACATATGGTCTACCAATGTACGCATTGTTTGTTTGCATGCACATGGAAATATGATTTGAAATTACACTTGAAACAAAAACATGGAATCCATCAGACAATTTAAAATGTGTGGAAGTTTATGACTAAAATAATTGTTATGGTTTTATCAGATAATTAAATGCTGCAAAAAAATTAACTCTATTTTCTGATTTTTCTGCGACATGAATGTAACGTCTACTACTTCACATGTGCCTTCTTACACTATACTTTGCTTCTTTAACCATATCTATACCACGTAAAAGAATCATTTAGACTCGTTAGGCTCTATTCGTATTCTACCATCGGGTTGAAGTGTAGTGGAAATTTTGAATTAATTATATCCGCCACCTTTGTCTCGTTACATTTATGACAAGTAGTAGATTTGAACGAGTTGTAGTTGTTTTATTGCACCACGCGAGAATGTGTTGATTTATATCAAGTAATAATCTGAGCATACCATGTGTGATGATCATTACTTGATATTTAAACACCGATAAAGAATGAACGTATTCTTCATAAGAAAATATGTCATTACTTATATGCCATTCGAGAGAGATCGTGATGCGAGTTACATTGAGTGAATGATCTCAAAAACAAATAACAAAAAAGTGAAATGCTGAACTTGCAATGTTTTCTCAGAGCAAAATACTTAAACATCGCAACTTACACAGTTCACTTTTTAAAACAATTTGAGGTTTATGAAAGGGATGTATTTTTGTGCCAGCAAAGTTATCCTTTTCGAACAGCAAATTTATTGATTTATCCAGCAGATGCAGATTTAACTTTTTTACCAGCAAGTTAAATGTTCTTTTTAACAAAATTATTCTTTTTTACCAGCAAAATTAATTCAATTTTTCAGCAAAATTATTCTCTTTTAGTATCTACAAGCCTCTTATAATAAAAGATTGTTTTAAAGCGTAGGGGGCTCTGCCAAAAAGACCACCGCGCCTGCAGATAGCATTAACTACGCCCTGCAGGCAGCTATAACCTTAACCTCATACCTACATGGGGCTCTGCCCCTTAGACCCCGATTTTTCTTTACGCATTTTAGATCACGGCCTGTGCCGCATTTTTAACAGGCCTTATGTTTAAATATAGACCTATCAGATTATCTATGACTAGAAAATTGCTGAAAAAATAAAATCGCTGACCCAAAAAGACTTTGCTAAACAAAAAAAAATTAATTTGCTGAACATAAAAAAAAAATTTTGCTGGACGAAAAAAAATAAATTTGTTGGTAAAAAGATAAATTTGTTTTCTCAAAGCAATAAATTAGCTGGGAAAATACAAAATTTTTGCTGGTTAAAGAATAATTTTGCTGGTGCAAAAAATATATCCCGTTTATCAAATAATGTTGCAGTTGTTCCAACTGCAGCCGGTGCTGAGTTTGTTTAAGAATGTTACACGTTACAAAAATATGAACTGCCATATCTGCGATGTTAACAAGTTGTTCAAAATGATAGCTCACGTACTGTGAGAGGATGACTCTTACACGAATATTAGATGAATCAGAATTCAAAGAGTGAAGGTTGAAAGTTGCTCTGTAAAATTATCGCATTCCAAGTTCATTTGCGATGCTATTTCAGAGCAAATTTGTACCTCATACTTGAATTATGATTTATCTATTATTTTCGTAAGAGTCATCCTCTCACAGTACATGAGCTCTATATTTGAAAAAGTTGTTATTTACGCAGGAATCTGTTCTAAAAAAAATCGCAAATTTGACAGTTGACATTTCTGCTACGTGCTCTTAAGAGCGTGTCAGATATTTTGACAGTTCTATATTTTGCGATGTTTTTTCATTGCATATTTCTAAGGCAATGATCATTAATTTTAAATTCCCAAACATCTACTGTTTGTATAACACACCCCCTTATAGATTCTATGAATCAGAAAAGCCGAGTACCTTCGATGTTTTTTCAGATCAAATTTTGACACTTAGACTTAATAATTATTTATTCTGATTCAGAGAATCTACAAAGGGATGTGTTATGCAAACAGTAGATGTTTCGGAATTTAAAATTGACTATCAGTGCCTTAGAAATATGCAATGAAAAAACATCGGAAAATATAGAACTGTCAAAATATCTGACACGCTCTTAATAGCACATCGCAAAAATATGAATTGTCAAATTTGCGATGGTTTTTAGAATCCTGCGAAAATAACTATTTATTCAAAATTATAGCTCATGTACTGTGAGAGGATGACTCTTTTACGAATATTGGATGAATCAGAATTAAAAAACTGAAGGTCGAATGTTGCTCTGTAAAATCATCGCATTCCAAGTTCATTTGCGATGTTATTTCAGCTTTAAGATTTTAAGCTTTTTGAATTCCCATTCATCTATTATTTGCGTAATAGTCATACATGAGCTATAATTTTGAATAATTTGTTATTTACGCAGGCTTCTGTTTTAAAAAAATATCGCAAATTTGACACTTTACATTTTATTAAGTGCTGTTAATGTGGATTTTGACATTCATTCAGTCGCGTCTCAAAGTAGAGATTTTCGCTCAACTCCCCATTAACAATTGTAAATATCGAGGACCGGCTGGAGCATTTATTGCTGATTTTTCTAAAAAAAAAAAAAAAATATTGCCGGTCGTTAGAATTTACAATTTTGAATCGGCAGTTATGTCAAACTCCCCATTAGGAATTTTACAAATTCAGATCCAGCTGGATAACTATAACATTGTTCGATTCAGTGATTGATAATTTATTTAGGTTAGATTTAGAAAGAAAGAGTTAAGTGAGAAAAAGCATGAAAATACTTTTCATAACTCTGAATAAAAATGAGGAGTCGGCTTCGCCTCGGATCAACAATATTCGCACTCAAACTGGATTTTTAACGTTCCATCCCTTGTTATGTATATAATAATAATAATAATAATATAATAATCTGCCTTTACAACTCATGAAGGGTTATTTGAGATCCTTTCATTACCGGAAAGTTTTTACTGTGCCAGTGGTAGGCTGTGCGACAAATCCAGTGCCATCCATGAGATGTACTAGGAACGAAACTAGTTATGCATATAACTATATCATATTTAGGGTGCAAAAATTCCTAGATTCTTTGGATGAAAAAAAGTGTAATACCCGTCATAACCAAAAACAACTTAGAAAAATTGAGCGAATAATTTCTACGAATTCGAAAAACATTTTCTTTGTGAAATTCAGTCAAATTATTCACTTATTTTCTGTAAGTTTTTATTTGGTTATGACGGCATTCGTCCATACTCAATGAAAGGTAATTTTTCATCAATTTCTACAATTTTGACGTAAAACACTTTTCTACGGTATGTTTCTAAGAGCCACGGATTTTTTTATACATTTCATACTGTTTAAGAAGTACGACCGGCACTCCACTTTCATTAGACAGCTCCCAGAAAAAACTGTAGCCACAATAAGTAAAACTATGTTTGATATGTTTGTTCGCTCTAGAAATGTGAATCTCTCTGTAAATAATGAAGAAGAATATTCCAAAACAATCAAAAATATTGGTTCGGTCATTAAAGAGTTTGGGCAAAGCCACTTATAGCCAAATTTATAACATATACATATAGATATTTCTTTTGAGTTACATGTTTACGTTAACAAGTTCACATTATAAGTTTATGGCGCAAATGAGTATTGCAACTGATTCAGACCAGTTTCAAAACTGATCCGCATCAGAACTGATCAGTTTCAAGACTGATTTGGATTAGTAGTTTTGAAACTGATCAATACTGATCTGGATCAGTTTTAAAACAGATCAGTACTGATACAGATCAATTCCGAAACTGATCAGTATGGATCTGGAACACTTTCGAAACTGATCAGTAGTTGTAAAACTGATGAGTACTGATCCGGATCAGTTTTAAAACTAATCAGTACTGATCCGGATCAGTTTAAAAATTAATCAGTACTGATCTGTGTCAGTTACAATATTGACAGTAAACTTGTAACTTACAAATTATAACTCATAGCTACAGCTTATTACTTATAGCCATATGCATATGTTATAAATTTAGTTATAACTATCTATTTTGAAAATCCACGTATTTGATGCGACGTCGGCTTATGTCAAAATATGTGTAATGGAAATTGGACAGCCGCACGTTTTGATGTTTGGGCAAGTTTTTTAAAATCCATCAGGGACGAATTTTTTAGCGAGTAGTGGGCAAGTTTTAGGATCATGTCTGTGATATACTGAGATTTTTTACTTCAATGAAGTTAAGTCAAGTGAGAAATGCTGTAAAACTGTACATAATTTGTAATCAAGCCAAAAGATCATTTCCATATTCAGAACCATTTGATGCGATACGTTCAGCCGAAAAATAAAATCTGAATTTTTGTTTTATTTATTTTAGTTTTGTTTGTTTGATTGATTTTTTTTTAGTTTGGTAGAGCGGTTGATTCTAATAGTAAATTTTTATTTGATTTTATTTTGCATGCACGATTTGAGTCTTCTATTTTGTTGGTTTTTTGTTGTCTTTGGTAAATTTCATTTTCATTTCATTTTAATTTATTATTTTTCTGTTTTTATTAACATCATTTCCAGAAAAACTAACTTGTACTCCATCTGTATTCATTAACCCTGACACGGCTGAACGTTTCTTATGTACCATTTGTGGTAAAAGCTATCTACGAAAACGACATCTGCAACGCCACAAACGAGACGAATGTGTGGGTATACCGCCTCGATTCGGATGCGAAATTTGTCCATCGAAATTTCGACGAAAATATCATTTGGTCAGACATTTGAGCAGTCGCCATGGAATACCGACACCTGTTGAACAAAAACCAAAGATTAAAAAGGAAAATATTGTTGCACCTATTAGGGGCAATGTGTTCCCTAGTAACATGACAGCTATGAATAATTTTAGCGTTGATGCTATTATGATGAAAAATGAGGATGCTATTCACGACTTACATTTACTGGAAGACTTTCGAAACCGATTTCTTCAAGATGCTTTATTAAAATCACGCCAAATACATCTTAATTCATAAATCTAATCGCAAGTTTTAGCATAGGTCTTTATGAGCGATTTAATCTTATTCCAAGTATTTTTTTGCCAAAGAATTCTATGACCCATGACGCTAGAGTAACTACTACGCTCGCTGTTACGACAACCAAAATCAAAAAGTGTACAAATACACCTATTGTAAATTGAGGAACGAATGTGTTTTGTCTCATGTAATATAAATAACTTTGAAAGAGTGAAAGAGATGAAATTCGTTACCCAGATTACGATACCGGTGGAATTAGCCAAACATTTTAAAAAATAAAGTTTACACTATACAAGGTATGCATGTGTGTCGATAACATGCTCCATTAATAATTTTATATGTTTCTCGCATATAAAACGCACTTTATTTGAGCGAAAAACTCGATATAAAGAAGGCTTTGCAATTCGTGTATAAACATCACCTCCTAAAATATACCTACACCAATATATAAGCTTTACACTCGAACTGTAAAAGTATATAAGTTTTACAGTAGAACTGTAAAGTTACATAGATGACGCGTTTATATGCAAACAGAATGTGTGTTCTGTTTTCGATAATAAAGTGCGTTTAGGCGCTCAATATATAAAACTATTTACACTGCAAGAACTGCACGAATATTTTATGTTTTTGAAATGGTAAATAGGTTCTCGACTGCGTCGAACATAAAATACCCTTTACAGTTCTTGTAGTATTAAATACTATTATAGGACGAAGTTATGCACCATCTTTATCAGACTATTGTTACCACAATGAAAACAGTCAGTTAATGCAGAACATCCAATTAACCAAATTCTTCCGATTTCGAAATCTGACATCCTTCGGAAAAGCTTTAACAAAGCTTGTTTTGTCCTTTTGCCTAAGCTTTTCCAAAAGATGTCCGATTTTTCAAATCGGAGGAATTAGGTTAATTAGGAACGTTCAATGGTCCATGGCTATTTCGACAAGTTAATTTTAACAGACGTAAAACGTAATTGTAAGCAGTAAATTATTCTACGGCATATCTTCAAAACGTACCGTTTTTTTTTATTTTGTTGTTTTCTTGAATAAAAATTACATAATTTTAGCCTCATTTGACAGCCGCAAACAAACTGACGGAGGCCGAATGTACAACCGAATAATATTTACTATGTTATGAGCGGTCTTTACGCTGGAAATCAAAAACTACACAAGAGTTACATTGTGATTTGAAATCCAATTTAAGTGTCGGCCATCGCTCATTTTTTTCGATTTCGGCGGCTGTACTAACTGAACTGCTCCTTTCATTTATTACTTTAATTAATTTTATAAAAAAAATTTGTGCACATTTTCGGCATGTCGTAAAACAACTTTTTGTTTAAAATAATATTTTACGTCACTATTGTCGAAATAGCGATGGTCTATTGTAAGTCGGAAGTCCTGTGAGTTACTTTGACTTAGGAGTGCATTGAAGTATTCAATGCAAAGCTCGACGATTTTTGTTATCAAGTTGAACTTTCATACAGTGATAAAAAATTATTTAAAAAAGCTTGCGCTAGTACAAAAGTGTGACGTAGATGCCTCTTTGATAAGTATTAACCCATGAACCAAAAAAAAAAGTTAAGGTATTTCGAATCTCATTATATTAAGCGACAATATAAAGCCAAAACGTTTACATTTATAAAACTTTTACTATTCAGGTAATTTTTGGTTCATAATCTTCCCAGTCAAAATGCTTAAAATTTCAGTAACTTCATTACTTCATTTTGTACATAAACTCAGTTAATAATCTTTTTTTGCTTTTTTTTTATTTTACAGGAAGAGAATTATAAGTTTGTCCAACGTTTCGTTTTAGCTCTTTCCACCAAAAACTGGTTTTACATGAGAAAAATACAAGCGAATACGATAAAAGAGAAACTAAAAGTTGAACAAGTTTACGATTCCCTTCCTGTATCTTGTGTCTCTGAGATTTTCGGAGGTCACGACGTCTTATCCCAGCAAATTTCGATTAACTTCATTGCTTTTAATTATAAAGAATCTACTTTTACGATCTACATTTCTTATTACTTCGGTTTTGCTTTTCATCATTTATTTTCTTTAGTTTCTTATTTAAGTTAATTTTAATTTATGTTACTTTTCATTTTACTTTAATCATTTTTCATCATTGGTTTTTTGACTAAATTTAAAATCAAAATGTACTTGGCTTTACTTTAAATAAAAAGCAGAAAATGTTTAATTTGTTTTTTTTTTTTTA
>CM055404.1:49962988-49978198 GCA_029228625.1 Pseudolycoriella hygida | reverse complement strand
AAAAACATCGCAAATTTGACAGTTCACATTTTTGCGACGTGCTCTTAACACAATCCGTTTACGATCGTGCACATGCATACAACCATGCAACTGACATGCGCACAATCGTTAATTAAACCGATTCTAGTCAAACATGATGGCATGTAATAATTTGACATTACGTCACCCTATACTAAGCGTTTCTCTTTATGACATTTTGTTTCATTCAGATTTATTGATATCCTGACCACATTAGGTGCAAAAGACTAGTCAAATTAACTGATCATTTGAAGGGATTGTCAAAATTGTCATACAAAAGTGTGACAGTGCATATTAGAAGCTCAGTTTTATTAGCTGGAATTCGCTCTCTTAACCGATCCGTTTGAATAGTCAATAGTCAGGGAGCACTGCCGATCGTGTAGAAAATTTTCTATATTTTTCTCGAGTTTTAGCGAAATATTTTTCGTAAAATTCTGAAATTTTCGGGAAAATGCCTACAGCTTTGTTAAATAGTCACAAATTCCTTGCAAAAAAATTTCAAGAAAATAACGAAAATTTTCTAAAAGTGCTAGGGAGCCCAGCTACAACATCATGTCTTTGTAACAACCAAACTAAAAACTCTTTTTATTTTCATCATTACTAATATTGTTTATTAACTAAAGCGCATTTAATAAAACCGTTACAAATTGACACATTTTTTTAAAATTGTTTTCATTAAATGTTTTTTTCAGGATAGTCAACAATGCAATCAGTTTCATGTCAAAATTCGTCATGGAGTTTTACCGAATTCGAAAGGGAGGGAATTCTCCGGAATTTTCGTTTTTCGAACTTTTGTACTACCGAATTTTACATTCCCAATAACGTTCCTGAAACTGAAAATTCTGTAAAAATCCATCAATATTTTTGACTGGCTTCCGATTCAAGTAAAACGCAACTATTGTGTTAACTTTTGCTACTCATGTAAATTTTTTCATCAAAATAATTCACTGTCAAAATGTTTCAAGCGTTAGCAGAAAACAATTTCGCATATTTTCACGCAATAGAATAAAAATTCAAAAATTATTGACCGAGTCGTTTAAGACTTTTTGCTACAAAGCTTGACTTACTTTTGACTTAAAGACCGAAAATAATCTAAAAGCATTTTTTAAAATGTTAGTGACTGTAAAGCAAGTCTTGAACTCCACTATATCGAGTTTAAGGAGTTCGAAAGAGAACTTAACACAACAGTGAATGTTAGTATTTGCTATTATATTAGCAACATCCATTAAGTGCTATGTATGAATTGACTTGGTGGCATTTTATTATGCTTGCTGACCATTTAAGTTACCTGGCAAAATATGCGATAACCTTTCATCTCTTTTAAAAACTAACTTTATATTGTGTAAACGTCCTTTCGATTAAAAGTATTCAATTCGATAAATTGAACCACGAATGCACAATAAAATTTTTTTTTTAAATAAATGGAAGGGCAAATGCTTTGACTTGATAGCACTTGGAATTAATTAAAATGCTTCTTGTTTGGTGATAAAAATGCATACCGTAACACCTCATTATTATTTTTGTTTTCTTTCATTTATTTTTTTAATTCTCACAATCACACTTTGTTTACTAATGTTGTTGTTAACATTTTCAATTTATTTATTTCAGAATATTCAGAATATTTTAGTAATGATAAACGACGTCACATGTGCACAGATTGCGGTAAATCGTATTCGGTGAGAGGTAATCTTAGTCGTCATCGGCGACAAGAATGTCCGTATAGCAAGACTGCGATTGATTTGAAATGTTGCTATTGCAATTATATCACCCGCCGACAAGACACTCTTAAGAAACACATATCCACTCATATAAATATGAAAAAAGAAAATAGCTTTAACCTATAGGAAAATAAATTTATTTTTATTTTTTTAATGTTAATAAAAAGTGAAGATTTTTCTTATTATTTTTTTTAGTTTGATTAATATTTCAGTTTTAGTAAATTATAAGACAAATGAAATTCGAAGTACCATTTCTTCTTGCGAGAAAAGAATGAATTTCGTTTCAATTTTTTTTGGTTTTGTCTCGAAATAACGAGAAAAGGAATGCAAACGATGTGCTTACTTTTCATGTCACAAACAAATTTGGTTGAGAGAAATTCTATAATTTTTATTTTTCATAATGTTGCCTGACGGTAACCAATTTGATGTGTTGATAAGTTGTAACTTATGACGTATAAATCTTATAAGTTTACGTTTTAAGTAACTGTACTGATCCGTATCAATTTTAAAATTGATCAGTACTAATGCGTATCAGTTTTGAAACTGAACTGTACTGATGTGTATCAGTTTTGAAACTGATCAGTACTGAAGTATCAGTTTTAAAACTGATCAGTACTGATTTATACGAGTTTTGAAACTGATCAGTACTGATCAGAAAACGAGCAGTTTCAAAACTGATACTTATCAGTATTGATCAGTTTCAAAACTGATCTAGAAGCAGCGGGAAAAAGCCTTATTACAGTCACCGAAAAGCTAGAAAACAGATTCTACCTTTTTGGTGTCGTTTAAATTGAACATTTAGTTAAAATAAAACTTTTGTAACACTTCCACCATTTAAAAATATTGACAATATGGGCGCGAGCAACCATTCGACGTAAGAATTTTCGAAATCCTAAGCAAACGCCCCTCTGTGTACCAGTATTCTCAAATATTAAGCAGAAAAAAAACACTACATGTGCATATGCATTTTGACACATACAAAAATAAAGTTTCCCCAAAAAACCGATAGCTTTTGAAGAAAATTATGCAAACGTGTACAAAACAGTCGTTCCCGGGACACGTTTTTTCTGCTTAATATTTGAGAATACTGGTACACACAGGCGCGTTTGTCTCGAAAATCCCGTGACACGGGAGCGACTGTTTTGTACGAGTTCGCATTCAATAATTTTCTTCAAAAGCTATCGGTTTTTTGGGGAAACTCGATTAATATGCTTATAATCTTCAAATGTTGATGTATGGTATGAATCAAAAGTGAATACTTTTTTCAAAATGACAAGGCAAACTTGAAGTTCAAGTTGAAGCGACTTTGAAGACTGTCATCGACGACTGTCTCTAAAAACTGTCGTACCGTTTCAGATACACTTTCTAGGAAGTGTGTGAGAAAAAACGAGCGTTAGGTGACCGTCGACGACTGCTTTAGATACACTCGTAGGATTGTTGTGCGTATGTGGTGCATTGCAATTTTATTTTTGTATGTGGCAAAATGCATGCACATGTAATGATGTTTTTTTCTCCTTAATATTTGAGACACACAGGGGCGTTTGTTTAGGTTTTCGAAAAATCCAAATTTGTATGTCGTTATGAAAAATCCATGAAATTGTGGAAAACACAAAGAGCTATAAAAATATCGACAAAAACAATAAAAAAAAAACATCCGAAGCAGCCGTTTCTTCTTCTTGGATTTAAACTTTGATTACGTCGAATGGTTAATAATAATAATCTGCCTTACAACGCTTACAACCCATGAAGGGTTAGAGGCTAGATCATTATTTACTAGTTTCGCTGTTTGTGGTTCTATTTTTTGAGATCCTTTCATTACCGGAAAGTTTTACTGTGCCAGTGGTAAGCTGTGCGACAAACCCAGTGCCATCTATGAGATGTAACGAGGAGCGAAACAAGTAGGAGTAGAATGCCGGTTCTCCAAACAATGCCTTTTCCGGTAATGCGTACGATGGCACTACACTCAACTTCACTTGACTTGAACGATTCAATCAGTTTCGTTTTGTTTACAAATCTAACAATCGGTACAAATCCGTCTGCGGCTGAGTTTAAAACCAACGCACTGGCAACTCAATCTCGTAGTAGCAAGCAGACGTGTTAACCACTACGCTATCGAGTTGTTGGAAGTGTTACAACAGTTTTATTTTAACTAAATGTTCAATTCAAGGTAGAATCTGTTTTCTAGCTTTTCCGTGACTGTAATAAGGCTTCTTCCCGCTGCTTCCAGCTCGTCCAAAATGAATTTCATACGAAATGTATACAAATCTTTTGTTTTAGACAAAATATTTTTATTTTTCGTATCAGTTTCATTTTGTACGAGCTGTAATAAAATTTTATGAATTATAAGCTGCAAGTTATAAGTTTTAAAACTGATCAGTACTGATCCGTATCAATTTTAAAATTGATCAGTACCGATCTGTATCAGTTTTGAAACTGATACTGTACTGAAATACCAGTTTTAAAACTGATCAGTACTGATTTAGACTAGTTTTGAAACTGATTAGTAACGATCAGTTTCAAAACTGATACGAATCAGTACTGATTTAGACTAGGTTTGAAACTGATTAGTAACGATCAGTTTCAAAACTGATACGAATCAGTACTGATCAGTTTAAAAACTGATCTAGAACAGACTGATCAGTTTAAAAACTGATCTAGAACAGACTGATCAGTTTAAAAATTGATCTGGAACAGACTGATCAGTTTCAAATTTTGTAGTTTACAACTTATAAAAATTTACAACGGAATACGTAAACCTATAACTTATAAAAATTTATAACTTATAACGTAAACATATAATTTATATCTATATGTCTATGTTATAAATATTGCGATAAGTCGCTTTGCCCAAACTCTCTAATAGACTCTCTGCCTTAATTTTTGTAAGAAACAAGTCCCACAAAAAAAAAAAAAAACAAAAGAATTCTTTGGTTTTATTTGTGGGACCTGTTTCTTATAAAAATTAAGGTTGTTATTACTACCGTAACGTAAGTCAAACAGAAAGCTCTAGAATTTTCTATACATTTTGTATTGAACTTGAAAGCGTCGAGCTTTCAACACGCTTTTTTAATACTTAAGATGGCAGACTTATCCCTTTGACACAGTAAGTTGATTTTAATCTTGTGAAAATTGTGAAAATGATAGGTTAACCAATCCCATTTGGACTTTTCAGTCATTTGACTAAAAACCCGTTAAGATTCAATTTACTGCCAATGAATGTGGCAATAGACTAAGTGGATCTAATTTTTACATTTATTTATTTATTTAAATTTATTCATTTATTTATTTTACAATTATTTTTTTCACAATCATTGGTTATGGTAAAAGTTGGGAAGAAAAGGTATGACATTTTTGTTTCATGGTTGGTCAAACGATTTTTGGGGTATTTTCTGTAAGCTTAGGCAGAAAAATTGTTTTTTTTTTCGGTTAAATATTATTGAGTGTCGAAGTGTCTACTATGATAGACCCGTTTGAACATAATGTTCATATCAAACTACAACACGTCAGTAATCAACACTTTGATTTCTTTTCTTTTTACATTTTAGATGACTGGGCGAACAATTACGCAGAAAATGATACGTGTTCTTCTGAAAATAAAATTTCCAAAGTAAATATAAGTGAACCGTTCGTTTGCGGTACATGCAATAAGCGGTATAAATATCGCTATGATTTAAAGAGGCACATGAAAAGGGAATGCATAAATTGTCCGAAAATATTCTCTTGCTGTATATGTGATAAATCGTATTTTCGGGCTGATCGCTTGAAGCGCCACGTGAAAACAACACACAAAAGAGCCAGCCTGAAGAAGACGTAAAAATTTTTAAATTATTAATTTTGGATTGAGTTAAACGACATTTATGTTTATGGACTCAAATTTTTATACAAATTTTGTTTTCAATAAAATTTTTTGGATTTGATTTTTTTATTATTTGACGCTTTACTGTAAATATGTTTTTTTTTTATTTCGTTAACGGTTTTTAACAAACATCTTAAAAAACAACGAAATAATTAAAAGAAAAAAATGTATATTTTACAGAGGACATCAAGGATTCGTACGTCAGTTCACCACATCGTGATATGTGGCATGATGCCAAATTCTCACATTTAGTTAAATTAGTTAACGATCTTGGCCGTTACGCCTGTCCAAGACAATATTGTAATAAAAGCTACAAAGATGCCAGTTCGCTGCAAAGGCATATACGGTAATTTAAGTTGGTTGCATATTCCATTATTCACTTCGTTTATTGTTTAAATAAAGCAATTTTTCATTTTTTTTTCAGATATGAATGCGGCGGCATGAAAAACTTTCGCTGCGTTATGTGCGGAAAGGGCTTTTCACAGGGTTCACATTTGAAACGACACTTAGAGTCTGGTGTTTGTGCTAAGTATTACTTATAGAACTTCCTCAACCCTAACGGTTACAACCGTCACATTATCCGAATTTGACGATGGACAATCACAAAAGTCCGACGAATACAAGCGACTACAGCAAGACAATCTACATCTACCTGCCAGAAGTGACTATCCAAATTAGAGATTTATCATGTCTTATGAGGTGACGCTTTACTTAATAGCTGAACTTACACATTCAACTATTCAGAAACAACAGCAAAGAAACAAACCCAGTTTTTTAGTGATGCTTTACTTCTCAGAACCGACGATTTCTTGAAGTAAAAACGACATAGCGAATGTTCGATGAGAAATTTCCAACATTTTCGCACGAAAAATCACGCATATGGAGCTTTGGGTGTTTATTGACTCATAAAACTATGTGTCCACACCAAAAAGCTTATGAGGCATCAACATCTTTTGGCCAATTCCATGGGAAAATGGAATTATTTTTCAAGAGCGCGTACAACTTTAGTTCGATAAGATTCACTGGTGACGATTTTGACAGATTTTATTTGAAAGAACTGTCCATATTTTCGCCAGTGTGAACTTAAAGAGCCAAAGCTGTTACGCTCTGCAACGTTAAACATCTGTCAATTTTGCGAATGATGAAGTCTTCTACGAGTGACCGACAAAAAATTAATTTCAAATTGAATTTTGTTAGTTCATTTCTATAATGAACTTTTTTTTTTGTCAGCAATTTCGACTCTCATTTTTTGACGTTTTTTCTGGTAAATTTTTTGCCAGCTGGATCACATAAACAAAAATTTAAGTTTTGTATTTAAAAACACTTTAATCAATAAATTATTTTATTGCATTGGTGCCTATAAAAGGTCATTTCCAAATTAAACAAATTCTTCTGCAATATGTCGTTCGAACATTGTTAAAAATTCGGATGTCTTTCGGATATCCTTCGGATAATTTCTTCATGTGTTAAATGTCCGAAAGGCGTCCGTTTTTTTAACAATGTCCGAACGACATCTTGCGGGAGAATTTGGTCAATTGGAGCGCTCAAAACCGCGTAAAATGGTAGTATAATTTGCCGATTATACTGCCGTGCAAATCATAAAAACCTTGAGATGCAAGAGAGAAAAGATTTCGTATGAAAAAATCCATGCAAAATCTTTTCTCTCTTTCATCGCGAGGTTTTTATGATTTTCACGGCAGTATAGTCGAGTCCCATGTGTTGACACAGTACCATAATTATATTATCATGGTAGAGTCGACTATAATCGGAGTGATTAGACCCACAAAACACAACATAGTGAGATGTTTTCGGATGCTAAAATCATAGTTTCGTGCATAATTGGCTTTTATAGGCACTATATATAGTAAACTATCGTGTAACACAATGACTAAATTGTTGATTTAAGTCTTGGTACGTGGATAGACCTCAGGATGTGATGCTGAAGCCCTCGGACCATTCACTACACCTCGGTGCGCGAATAGAAGTTGCACCACAGCCGTCGTGTCATTCACTCCACCTCGACTATAATCGCGAGATTATAGTCCTTGTGTTATAATATACTATAATTCATATGCAATATGTTCAATCTATATTAATTTATAAATTACTCGTAGACAACAAAAAATCTTAGTTTTCATATGCAAGTCGCATGGAGTTGGTCTTTTAGCTATTTGTTGATTTTTTTAAAGCAGTTTATAACAGTGGGGTGGAAGATTTTCGCAGAAAAATTTTCTAATTCGATACACTAAACTCTAGATCGTATGCAAATTGTGATAAGGGTTTCCAATTATTTACATCGATAAACTGAGAAAAAACCTCTATCATAATTTGAAGGTATGTTATTAATATGTCCAAATCATGCAAATCAATTTTTACACTTTGAGTAAGAAAAATTTATTAAGAGAAAATTCTTCTTAAGATTTATAAGTATTTTCGGAGGATTTTCAAAGATCTACAGAGATTTACTAGAGAATTTCTAAAGATTTCTAAAGATTTTCAACGATTTTCTGTACTTTAATCGATTTTTCGTCGAATTGGAAGAATTTTCTTTGATTTTCATGGGCTGTACACTTTGAGTGAAAAAGATTTCCTAAGAGAAATATCTTCTTAAGATTTATAAGTATTTTCGAAGGATTTCCAAAAATCTACAAAGATTTACGAGAGAATTTCTAAAGATTTCTAAAGATTTTCAATGATTTTCTGTACTTTGATCGATTTTTCGTCGAATTGGAAGAATTTTTTTGATTTTCATGGGCTGTACACTTTGAGCGAAAAAGATTTCGTAAGAGAAAATTCTTCTTAAGATTTAAAAGTATTTTCTAAGGATTTCCAAAGATCTACAGAGATTAACTAGAGAATTTCTAAAGATTTCTAAAGATTTTCAACGATTTTCTGTACTTTGATCGATTTTGCGTCGAATTAGAAGAATTTTCTTTGATTTTCATGTACACTTTGAGCGAAAAAAAATTCCTAAGGGAAAATTTTTCTTAAGATTTAAAAGTATTTTCTAAGGATTTCTAAAGATCTACAGAGATTAACTAGAGAATTTCTAAAGATTTCTAAAGATTTTCAACGATTTTCTGTACTTTGATCGATTTTTCGTCGAATTGGAAGAATTTTCTTTGATTTTCATGGGCTGTACACTTTGAGCGAAAAAGATTTCCTAAGAGAAATATCTTCTTAAGATTTATAAGTATTTTCGAAGGATTTCCAAAAATCTACAAAGATTTACGAGAGAATTTCTAAAGATTTCTAAAGATTTTCAATGATTTTCTGTACTTTGATCGATTTTTCGTCGAATTGGAAGAATTTTTTTGATTTTCATTGGCTGTACACTTTGAGCGAAAAAGATTTCGTAAGAGAAAATTCTTCTTAAGATTTAAAAGTATTTTCTAAGGATTTCCAAAGATCTACAGAGATTAACTAGAGAATTTCTAAAGATTTCTAAAGATTTTCAACGATTTTCTGTACTTTGATCGATTTTGCGTCGAATTAGAAGAATTTTCTTTGATTTTCATGTACACTTTGAGCGAAAAAAAATTCCTAAGGGAAAATTTTTCTTAAGATTTAAAAGTATTTTCTAAGGATTTCTAAAGATCTACAGAGATTAACTAGAGAATTTCTAAAGATTTCTAAAGATTTTCAACGATTTTCTGTACTTTGATCGATTTTTCGTCGAATTGGAAGAATTTTCTTTGATTTTCATGGGCTGTGCACTTTGAGCGAAAAAGATTTCCTAAGCGAAAATTCTTCTTGAGATTTATAAGTATTTTCGAAGGATTTCCAAAGATCTACAGAGATTTACGGGAGAATTTCTAAAGATTTCTAAAGATTTTCAACGATTTTCTGTACTTTGATCGATTTTGCGTCGAATTAGAAGAATTTTCTTTGATTTTCATGGGCTGTACACTTTGAGCGAAAAAAATTTCCTAAGAGAAAATTCTTCTTAAGATTTAAAAGTATTTTCTAAGGATTTCCAAAGATCTACAGAGATTAACTAGAGAATTTCTAAAGATTTGTAAAGATTTTCAACGATTTTTCGTCGAATTGGAAGAATTTTCTTTGATTTTCATGGTAAAGCCCACGAAGTTATCTGAGGTTATATCCGAGGTACCGGAGCAATAGCTTTTATTCAAAAACAATTCCTAAGAGAACATTCTTCTTAAGATTTATAAGCATTTTCGGAGGATTTCCTAAGATCTACAGAGATTTACTAGAGAATTTCTAAAGATTTTCAACGATTTTCAGTACTTTGATCGATTTTTCGTCGAATTAGAAGAATTTTCTTTGATTTTCATTGGCTTTATCTGAACTTATCTGAGGTTATATCCGAGATAACCACTTTTTCCCTTGTATACCTCCAAAAATGTGGAACTATCTTCACGCCTCATACATGCAACTTTACAATAGTACAACTAGTATCTGCCCGTAGTTTTTACCCTAACCATAAAACTTCCTACTGGAATGAACTTGTAACCATCGAACGTCTGAAGAAGATTTTAAGAGAACAATTAGGCTAAGAATAATGTATACGAATCACTTTATTTTGAACAAATTATTGTATTTATTGAATGGATTGAAAGTATAAACGGTGCTGACATATTTCGCCAATATCGTACATTGGTACCGGTGTTTTACCGTTGCTATTAGTTAATAAACGCGAACAAATTAATAGAACAATATTTAACTATATGTTACAAAACTGTACAGAAATGTTAAAAAAAATTTATTTGTAAAAAAAAGAATCGCAGCGTTGAAGATAAAATATAGAAAATTTAAAATTTTACAAATTTTGTTTTATTTTTTTTTTTTTTGTAAAATTCATTTAACGTTTTTAAAGGCTGGATATCTCCTAAAAAAGTGATAAAATTATTTTATTTTAAAGTTATTATGTTCTTTCCATTATAGACAACATGCCTTCCACAATTCAGTTCGTCTATGATTCAAAACGTAGAAGCACTGGAAAATTGATTGCAGTAGAAAGACTGAATAAGCGATCTGATGGGATAGTGATAAAAGATGTCGTCAGCTATCAACGTTTTGGACGCATACAAAACAATCCGTCATTCAAATGCCATTTATGTGGATTTAGTTGTGGAATAAAAGCATCACTTTTGAATCATTTCGATATAGCACATCCGCATTAGAAAAACACTGTACTTTGGCATTTTCATTATTTATGAATAAATTCTTTATTTTTTAAAATTTGTCTTTTTATTTTTTATTTTTTTTTTTTTTTTTTTTTCATGCCATAATTTGTATTTTTTGAGTTAGTTAGTTCAAATGGGATTAGACTTGTCGCACAGTGTAATTAAATTAAAAAAATAGAATCGACGAAGTATTTGGGATGTCCTCTAATGACTCTTCTTTTATCAACAAAAACTAACAAAATTTAATTTTATTTAAAATTATATTTTTATTTTTTTTTTAATATTTTCAAATTTAAATTTTCGTTTTACATTTTGCTATAGGCATTTTTTCGTTAGGACCACATCGTAAAGTCTCAAAAAAAGTCGTACAAACGGATTCAGCTACCAGCCATATATACAAGTGTTTAAATGATTGCGGCAGATCTTATACACTTTTGTCAAGTTTGCAGCGACATATGAGATTGGAATGTGGTGTTCCAAAGAAGTTTTGGTGTAAACTTTGTTTGAAATCTTACACCCGTAAAGATTCATTAAAATATCATATGATAGATAAACACAATACCTACAATGAGTTTAATTAATTTACCGATAAAACAAAGCTTTTAAATCAAAGAAAATGTTTTTATGTTTTATGTTCGAACAAAGTGTTATTTTTACATAACTTTTTTAGCATTAAGTTATGAATAATTGACTTTATTGTACATTATTTTCTTGACATTTTCTTTAAATAAATTTTTTTACATGTTTTTTAACGTCTTGCTTTTGACTGAAGTTTAACTTAATCATTTTTCTTAATCAAAAAATATTAAAACTTTTCGTCCGATTTTAATTTTCAGACTGTGACCAAGTGACGTACATTGAACATATGTGTACCGACGGAATAAGTCAATGTGATTCGAAACGTTTTTATGCATTCGATGCAATTCCGAATGTACTCGTACCTGCCACCAGTAACATTGTCATCCGAACAGATGGCGCTAGTGATAATGACACACAACAGTTAAAATACGAAGTACATTTTCTACCGGCTATGCAGACATCAGTTGATGAAGGCACAGCATCACCATTGGCATCACAACAAACGTCATTGGTTGATGAGAAGCAAATAATAAACAAAAAGAAAAAACGTCCGCCACATATGCAACCGCAACAAAATACCCAGAGATATCCATGTCCTCGATGTGGACGCGATTATTCACAGAGTAAAAATATGCGACGACATTTCAGACTTGAATGTCAGCAAGAGCCCCGATATCCATGTTCTTTTTGCCAGCTGCGTTTCAAGCGAAATAATCAACTCAAAAATCATATCATGATAAAGCATTGCTTTTCAAACACCCAAAATTACAGCAATTAGAAAGATACGACTGTTTCATTTATACAAATTTAATAAATATTGAAAAGTTAAAAAAAAAATAAAAAATTTGATTTGAAAAGACAATTTGTAACGAAAAAAATATTTACGTAAATATTTACATTTGTAATGATGAAACTTTTTACATTTCAGATGAACTACTTCACGAATGTCAGTGGACTGATTCCATTACTCGCTTAAATAGTGTTGAACGCTGTAAAGACAAACCGAAGGACCACATCTGTTCGCGATGTGGTAAATCGTACTATTATAAAAGAAATCTACAGCGCCATCTGAAACACGAATGCGGTGTGGAACCAACCGAATTTTGTACATATTGTCCGTTTGTTACACGATACAAACACAGTTTAACTGCTCACATACGAACTCAACACGAAATGTTCCCCGTGCATAGTGAATAAAAGTTTATTGTTACAAAAGAAATATCGAAAAAGTTTTTATTTAATCGTTGGGTGTCTGTGCAACCAAAAATTTCCTTGCTGCAACAATGAAAATAAGGTTTGAAAGGAACAACTTTGTCATTTCATTGGACAATACCAATAAAATTATAATTTTCAATTAATTGATTTTTAATGAAAAGCTTTAAAAAGCGCCATCTTGAACGACTTTTACTTATTACATTTTCAAAGTTCATAGTTTTTTGGTGATTTTGTTTCTAACTTTAAAATAAAAATTTTATAATTTCAATAATTTCAAAAAACATTTTAGATGTGTTCGCTGGTTCAACGATTGATTTTACAGGAACGCAAGATGACATTGCCCTATTCTTAGATGACTGTGTGATGATATCACGTGAAGTAATCATCAAAGAGTTATTCAGGAAACAAATAGAAAAATAAATTTCGATTTTTTTTTAGAAAATTTGTTCTTTTTTATATTTTTTTTGTTTTCGTAGTTGTGAATGTTCAGGTCGTATGCAATAAGTTATTTCCAAAGAATTTTCAAATTTTACTAAACAAAATATTTAACGAATAATTTCAGAATCACCCACTCTCAAACAGGAGGAAATCGTTATGAATGAGTCCTTACTAGAAAGTGAAGACATAATTATATCACGGAAAGGTAACAATTTCGTGTTGAAAACTGCATTGAAAAAATATGGAACTTCTGTCATAAAGAGTGCGCCGGTGAAACGAACAGAAGCTGAGCCACCGCTGAAGAAAATCAGTTCGGATTGTGGTAATACAAACAAAACGGTAACAGTTTGAGTCGTATAATTAAATAATTGTTCTGTCTGCACAGGTCTCTACAAGATCAGCAACGTTGAGAAACCCAAATCAACAATTTTTCAACCTAAATCCCCAGTTACAATTGTAAAAACAAAACCATTGGCTCTCATCAAATCGCAAGAAACTCCAGAGGAACCGGCTAATTCTACCATTGACATAATTGACGATTTTTCCACGGAATACCAAGAAATCGATGAGGTTGATGATATCGATCTAGTTGATGATTCTGGTGTGACAATTAAATCGGACGGAACTGAAGTGCATAAATATTCAATTGTTGCTGTTGGATCGTCAAAGAAGCAAGAAGTTGTTTTGAATGATTGCAGCAATTCATCGTTCCATTACGACATCAACAGTGAAAGTTCGCTAACTGAATTTGATGATCAGCGTGAATTGTATGCGTGTCGTCATTGTGGAAAAAAATATCGCTGGAAATCAACACTAAGTAAGTATTGTTAGGGCAGATTTTCAATTCCAGTGGTCGATAATATTTCTAACCTTCCGGTTTTATAATTCGCAAAATCATTTTCTCGAAAGAAGACATCTTCATTTACCATTCACACAATTCACAGAAAATATATTTTATTAAGTAGCGTAAGCTAATTTATGTTTTCGACCTTCCTGTCCGTCCGTCCGCCCGTCCGTCTGTGCACCCTTCACCGGGGTATCACCGATAATTTACCGGATAATTACTGTTGATTTACCATAGAATTACCGACGATTTACTGGAGAACAACCGATGATTTATCGGTGAATCACAGATGATTCAACGGGGAATCACAGATGATTTACCCTAAAAATACCGATTATTTACCGTAGAATTACCGACGGTTTAGTGGAGAATAACCGATGATTTACTGTGTAACCACATATGATTCACTGCGGAATCACCGATGATTAACCGGAGAATCACTGATGATTTACCGGGGAATCACCGATGGCTCACCGGGGAATCACAGACTATTCACCGCGGAATCATCGAAGATTTACAGAAGAATCACCGATGATTTAAAGGAGAATCACCGATGGTTCACCGGAGAATAAACAATGATTCACCGGTGAATCACAGATGATTCACAGGGAAATCCTAGATGATTCACTGGGGAATCACAGATGATTCACTGGGGAATCACAGATGATTCATTGGGGAATCACAGATGATTCACTGGGGAATCACAGATGATACACTGGGGAATCACAGATGATTCACTGGGGAATCACAGATGATTAACTAAGGAATCACAGATGATTAACTAAGGAATCACGGATGGTTCACTAGGGAATCACAGATGATTCACTGGGGAATCACAGATGATTCACTGGGAAATCACAGATGATTCACTGGGGAATCACAGATGATTCACTGGGAAATCACAGATTATTCACTGGGAAATTACAGATTATTCACTGGGAAATCACAGATTATCTCCTGTGTAATAACAGATTCACTGGGGAATCACAGATGATTCACTGGGGAATCACAGATGATTCACTGGGGAATCACAGATGATTAACTAAGGAATCACGTATGGTTCACTGGGGAATCACAGATGATTAACTAAGGAATCACGGATTGTTCACTGTGGAATTACAGATGATTCACTGGGGAATCACAGATGATTCACTGGGGAATCAAAGATGATTAACTAAGAAATCACGGATGGTTCACTAGGAAATCACAGATGATTCACTGGGGAATCACAGATGATTCACTGTGGAATCACAGATGATTCACTGGTGAATCACAGATGATTCACTGGGAAATCACAGATGACAAACTAAGGAATCACATATGGTTCACTGAGGAATCACAGATGATTCACTGGGGAATCACAGATGATTAACTAAGGAATCACGGATTTTT
>CM055404.1:49911660-49957750 GCA_029228625.1 Pseudolycoriella hygida | reverse complement strand
TGACAGTTCACATTTTTACAATTTGCTCTTAAGAACATCGCAAATTTGACAGTTCACATCTTTGCAACGTGCTCTTAAAATTCTTTTTCCATGTCGTTCTTGGATAGTATCTTCAGACAGTCACAAGTCTCAATTTAACATAGTTTTTTAAATGCAAAAAAGAATGCTCTTTGTCTGACGCAATCTTAATAAGAATCTAAAAAAGCTCTAGCCTTTGAAAACCTCTTTGTCTGACGCAATCTTAATAAGAATCTAAAAAAGCTCTAGCCTTTGAAAACCTTGAGCTATGGTGACTTCGCAAACATGACAACCGTGTTTTAATTTATTCCATTTTTTTTAGTAAGAATCGAAATCAATCATTTTTTGATGTCTTTCTCATCAAATTGCTTTTTTTAGTTCTAAATACTCTTAATAAGAGTGATTTACTAGGGACTTACTTGTAATCTACTACTGATTTACTGAAGTGAGTACCCCTTTGGTCCGCTATGTTTATATATTATTTCAAATATTAATAACGTGACAGCTTCTTAAACATAGCGAACCAAAGGGGTACTCACTTCAGTAAATCAGTAGTATATTGCAAGTAAATCCTCTAGTAAATCACTAGTAAATCCTCTAGTAAATCACTAGTAAATCCTCTAGTAAATCACTAGTAAATCCTCTAGTAAATCACTAGTAAATCCATAGTAAATCACTAGTAAATCACTAGTAAATCCCTGGTAAATCAAAATTTGGTTTTTACTAAAACAAGTTGAAGTTGGTGTTAGTGTAGATGTACAACCGAGATACTTATATGCAATGAAACATGGCGTACACTCAAGAAATTTTATTTTACTGGATTTACTAGCTTAGAAATGAGTCCCTTTCTTTGTGTTCTAAATGGAAAGATTCGTTTTATTTATTAGATTTTTTTAACGAATATCTAGTGTCCCTTCTGTGTGTACAAAGCGAAACAAAAGATGCATATTGGTCGACACATGGAACGAATGCATAAAGAGAAATTCATTAAAATGGAAGATGATCAGATGATGTCAACTCTATCGATGAAGGAGGATAGCAATGGTATTAACTTAAATGTGAATATGAACACAACGATTTAATTATTTCTTGTGACAAAGTTGAGTGATATTTTTCTTCCTCTAATAATGAAATTTGCTTTTCTTTAAAGAAAACCGTAAGTATTTTACTGTTACGATAAAAAATGAAAATAATTTCCGTTGATAAAATTTTTCTTAAATATTTTGTAATTGTATAATGCTTTATCTTGCGTGAAAAGATCAAAATCGAACAATTTTGGGTAGGGTGCAAAAGTGATATTATTTCTAGTTGTTTATTTTTTCTATTATACAAAACATACGCAATTGTTATTGAATACATTCCACAACATAACTTTACATAACTTAAAATATTTACTATTTAGTTGTAGGACAAACAATTTTATTAAATTTTGTGGGTATTTATAATTTTAAGTCTTCCGAACTCAAATCGAAACTGAAATATTCCATTTTCGACGGTCGAACGTCGAAATGTTACATTTTTCGAATAGTTCAAACTCGCATCCAATCTTTTTAGGACATAAAATGTGTTAAAATATTCAAACGTACGGAAGGCAGACAAATGCGCAAGAAATTCTGTCATTTGACAGAGAGTTGATGTCTCGAGGAGATGTAGTAAGAGTTACCACATAGATGGAGCCACAGACGCACTAAAGCAGGGATAGCAGTTGGCACCACTGTACCTGGATAGAATGCGCATGTTGAATGACATTTTGGTTTGCATTAAACCAACTTGTCAAATTACATGTAAAATTGAGAGAGTTCTATCCCATGAAAACTATGTGTGTGGACATGCGCATTCTAACCAGACACAGCGGTGCCAACGTAGCATTTCTTTCAGGTATAGTGATCGTTATTTATCTGTTAAAGTCATTGATTATTTATTGATTGTATATTTATCAACACTGAAAGCGCTATGTTCTATAGACACGACCTCGGAAATTCCTTAGAGGTGTGTGTGTGTGTGTGTGTGTGTAAGTTCGCAAAGTCTCATTGATCTCAAATAGTACATTACATCACAAGGAGCTAAAACGGTGCATTTAGACCCAGGTGGTGAAAAGGTCAAATCCGAGGGTGGAGCGCAGCGGAGCCCGAGGAAGACCTTTTCACCACCGTGGTCTAAATCAGCACCGTTTTAGCTCCGTGTGTTGTATACTATTTTTCGCGCAGACGGACAAAAAGTCAGATTTTGAACAAAACACTCAACAACCTTAAATTCAAATTTCATATAATGATCACAGTAAGTATGCGATTCAATTGTGTCACCTAAATTGTTTTCATAAGATTCGTTGTTTTCTTCCATCGATGTTGTTTTTATTGAATTTTTTTTCAATTCGCGTGTGATTCTTAGAATTGAGTGGATAATAATATCGAAATTATGTATGTGTCCGCGCGTACCATTAAAAGTGAGACTAAAATTAATTTTTATTTTATATTATCTCGAACAAAATGAAATCTTATTTTGTTTATGTTGCAGGTGGGTAAAAAATGACATATCAGACTGGGAGAAAAACGACAGGTGGGTCAAAAACGACATTTCAAACAGGACAAAAAATGACATTCAAATGTGACTCGAAACAGATTCTTTTAGGATTTAAATTCGGTGAGAAAATCTGACGTTTTTTGTCCGTCTGCGCGAAAAATATATTTTGAGATCATTCATTATGATGGCGCTCAATATTGTCTCATGAGGGGAGTATACAATACGAAAAGGATTTTCTGAATATTTCGAAAGAATTTCTGAGATGAAAGGAACCGCAACAATGAAAAAAAAACTACAATCTCCTCGGTCACTCCTATAATAACATTTAGAACTTAATTCAAAAATGTGTTTGCCGTTCCATTGAAAATTTGACATTTTTGTGCTCTTACCGGCAAAAGTAAAGTAGCGCGGCTGCCGTGAGGTCGAATACAGGAATCTCAATAGAAAATGCATTTTCTAAAATAGTATTTTTTTAAATTATTTTTATTTATTTTGTCGATATTTAAAAGGAATTCCATTTTTAAATTGATGACTAAACTATGCTCTTCAGCGTGCTTTAAAAGGAAATGTTCCAATTTTTTTTCGATCATCTGCACGCAAAAAGAATTGATAATTTTAAATTCCAATTGCACCGTTTTTTTAAATTAATTTGAAACCACATTACCTCTTAGCAAAGGGAAGGCTGGCGTTGATATTTTACATTCCAACATATTTTGTATGATAAAACAACATCTTACCTCAAGATACTGATTTATTAAAATAAACTAAAAGTGTAACTGATTCCTAAATTGTGCCTATTTTAAGTATTTTTTTTAGAAAAACCTATGCAATTGTGTTAAACGACATTTATTCTAGTAAAGAAAAATTATTGAAAAACGAACTTATGTATTAAAATAGAATTGAATCTGAAACTGAATGAGTTGATGTTATTTGCCATATTTTAAAACAGAAATGAGATTTGAAATGAATGTTTGAAAGAAATCGACAGCCCATGACAAAGACAAAAGTCACACTCGTTTAAGGTGCGAAAAAAAAGTTAAACAAAATCTGAAAATTTAGTTATTTGCGCCATCTGGGGAGGAAACTTTTTTTGAATAAATGTGACATTCGTAACTCCAGCAAAACACATGTTATGCATTCACATAAGCCTTCGTTATATTAGTCGAGATGCGAATTTTGTATTTTTTTTACTTGTAAAACCACCACTTTTGTTATGTCTCATGCATGTAATATGGTGGAAAAATAGATACTTACTTTTGAAGTTTTTATTATAAATACAGAGTTTGGGCAAAGCCGCTTATAGTAGAATTTATAACATATACGTATAGCTATTTATTTTGAGTTATAAGTTACAAGTTTACGTTATAAGTTTGCATTATAAGTTTATAGCCCAGATCAGTATTGTAACCGAACCAGAGCAGTACTGATCAGATCCAAAACTGACCCGCATCAGAACTGATCAGTTTTAAAACTGATTTGAATTAGTGGTTTTAAAACTGATCAGTACTGATTTATATCAATTTTCAGACTTACTGGTACTGATCCCGATCAGTTTTAAAACTGATCAGTACTGATACTGATCAGTTTTGAAACTGATCAGTACTGATCCAAATCAGTTTAAAAACTGATCAGCACTGAATCGGATCAGTTTTAAAGTTGATCAGTATCAGTTTTGAAACTGATCAATATCAGTTTCGAAACTTAGCTGTATCACTTTTGAAACTGATCAGTATCATTTTTGAAACTGATCAGTATCACTTTCGAAACTGATCAGTATCATTTTTGAAACTGATCAGTATCACTTTCGAAACTGATTAGTATCACTTTTGAAACTGATCAGTATCACTTTTAAAACTGATCAGTATCAGTTTTGAAACTGGTCAGTGTCAGTTTTGAAACTGATCAGTACTGATACAAGTTAGTTTAGAAACTGATCAGTACTGATCCAAATCAGTTTTAAGACTAATCAGTATTGATCTGTGTCAGTTACAACACTGATCTGGGCTATAAACTCATAACTTGTACCGCTAACTTGTAACTTGTTACTTATAAATTATAACTCAGCTCGTAACGTAAACTTATAACTTATAACGTAAACTTGTTATACTTAGAGCTTTATGTATATGTAATAAATTTGGCTTCAGTCGCTTTCCCAAACTCTCTATTATCAAAAAATCGCTCACGATTAAAAATATCGGACTGCAGAAAAAAAAATCGCAAAATTCTGCGATGCGATTTTAATCGCACGAATTGTCAAGCGCTCTATGTGAATAGATGTATTTGTAGTGCCAGAAAATTCGCCTCGCGTTATAGTATAACGATCTCTTAAGAGTACGTCGTCGCAAGAATGAGAACTGTCAAATTTGCGATGTTTTTTTTTAGAGCAGAATCTTGCGTGGATAACAAATTATTCAAAATTATAACTCATGTACTTTTAGAGGATGACTCTTACACGAATAATAGATGAATCAGAATAAGAAAAGTTTTAATATGAAGGTCGAAACTTACTCTGAAAAATCATCGCATGTCAAGTTCATTTGCGATGTTATTTCAGAGCAAATTTTCATCTTCATACTTAAACTTTTTGAATCCTGACTCATCTGACATTTGCAAAAGAGTCATCCTCTAACAGTACATAGACTATAATTTTAAATAATTTGTTACTTACGCAGGATTCTGTTCCAAAAAACATCGCAAATTAAGCATTTCAATTTTTTGGGACTTGCTCTTAAATGTATGTACTTAAGGGATTGCTGTATCAAAACGCGATGCGAATTTTCTGGGGCTACAAGTACGTCTGGAGCACTAGACATTTCGGGCGAATAACATCGCACCGCAGAATTTGTGCGATTTTTTTCGCAAGTCAATATATTTAATCGCGTGCGATTTTTTGTTAATGTTATTTATTATAAAAACATGAAAATTAAATACTTTTTCATCATGACTAGGACATGACCGAAGTGCAAAATATATGTGAAAGTAAAGAAAAATTTTCACGACTAATATAACGGCCCTTAAAGGAGTAGTTATATTAGGATACGATTTTTTAACGCTACAAATACATTTTAGATTCATTAGAGGTCCAGACGATCACATAAGTGATCCGGAACACAGATCTTGTGACCCTTTGTTTACAAATACATGTGTCTGCATTTACTCGCATCGCACAACTCCTGCGATTTTTATTTGGTTTGAAACTTTTTTTATCTCAAGCCATTTTTTGTTATTATTTTAATTAAAACATGAAGGATCAACAGTTTTTCATATTATGACTGGTACCGGTAGCGGACATGTGATAAACATACGAAATGAGCATATTGTAAACGTGCGAAGAAATCGCATCGCGTTCTAATATAACTATTCCGTTAAGAGCGTGTCAGATATTTTGACAATTCTATGTTTTGCGATGTTTTTTCATTGCATATTTCTAAGAAAATGATAATTAATTTTAAATTCCAAAACATCTACCGTTCGCATAACACAACTCTCTTTAGATTCTATGAATCAGAATATATTTTTGAGTCTTGGTATCAAAATTTGATCTGAAAAAACATCGCATTCGCCGAGTCTTTGCGATGTTTTTTCAGATCAAGTTTTGACATTAAGACTCAATAATTATATATTCTGATTCATAGAATCTATAAAGGGATGTGTTATGCAAACAGTAGATGTTTTGGAATTTGAAATTAATGATTATTGTCTTAGAAATATGCAATGAAAAAACATCGCAAAACATAGAACTGTCAAAATATCTGACACGCTCTTAAGTGTATTTTCCCCGAGATACGTATGGATTTTTGCAGTTTTGCATTTTTCTTGCACACCAGCGGCAGGAAAGTACACTTTTTCTCCCTAGGCCTCTCAAATTCCTAAACTAATGTTTTTTTTGAAAACATTTTTTACCATTGAAACATATCAGTAAACCATTCATAAACCGTTAAATTTATGTTTAGTTGTTAAAAAAATCAATTGTACATTTCGACAATAATTTTATGGTGAAGGGTAGATATTTATGGATAAAATTTGTAACTGTTTTTATTATTCAAATACTCAGCTTGGGTATTTTACCTTTCAATCAAAACACTCAATAAATTAAGAAATTAATTTTTACCAATCTATTTACTTGAAAAGAAAGATAAACGATTTTTTACGAATTCTGAATCATTTTTACCAACTTTTTACAAATAAGTTATGATTTATAAAAATTTTAAATTTTTTTGAAAATATTTTACTAATTAATTAATAAATTTGCTTTTATTATTTTTTATTACATTTTTTGTGACATTTCCCCACATTATTCAAATGGAAAGAAGTTTTCTATGCTGAAAATTGTGGAGTTGATCAACGCCACAAAGTGTCATTCTAAGGCTGTGTCATAAACGCAATAAAGCGTATGCAACTAGTTGCGAAACTGTTTTTTTGCCACTAGATGGGAAGTTATCAAACGAGCGAAGCTCCAATTTCGCAACGTTTTATGAACGTGAAATCTTTTGAACACAAAATTTGTTCACGCGAAACTTACTTTTCGTCACTAGTTATAAAACAGCCTCGCATACGTCACCGAAACGATGGATGAAATAGTTCACTTTTAACAACGGCGTTATATAATAGTAATTTTTGATATAAGTTATGTCCCGTCATGAATAAGTGAACACACTCCCTACGTCCGGGGTATGAAAGTAGTTTAACGCACTAGATGAGAGATCGCCGACACGAGCCGAAGGCGAGTTCGGCAACATATCGTGTGCGTTAAACTACCACCATACGTAACGTGTATCAAACAACGTTTTTTGCAATTCACCGACAAATGACAAGCTTGCGCATGTGCGAAAAGTGACCTCATGTGACACCGAAATAACGCACGAAAAAGCGAGTTTTTTGCGGGTGAATTTTCAAATGTCTCCTTTAGCTGAAAAAAAGCAATGTAGACTGGAAAGTGCTAGCCATCCGAAAACGGTACATTACGTACTGGCCTGGAAATTTTTAGTTTGACACGAGTCCAAGGCAGTGAGTATCCTCATTTTCCAGGAGATTACCCCCCGAAACGAGTGGTCCGAAGAATAAACTTTATTCAGTGAGTGGATTTTTGTATTATTTTTACAGATTTTCATTCTCCTCAATTCTTTTTCATTTATCCACCCACCTCTCTGACAGTAAGTACAAATTCGAAAATATTGCCTTGTTAACCAAAATTTGTGTAGCCAATCGATTAATGCAATTAACTAACAGAATGTATTTTTAGGTATCGCTGCGAACCGTCACCATGCAAGGATATCTGAAACATTGAGTCAATATTACAATTGCAGGCTGGAATATTTGAATAAACGGCAGCAATCTTCAATTGACTTCATAATGTGAAGCAACACAATTTTTTAATAAAACTTAAAAACACGAAATGATTTTTAACGAAAAAAAATTTGAAATATTTGTAGTTGAAAAGTGTAATTCGTTTGTCTGTTGAAGTCGTAGTAAAAAGACGGGGTCGACTTGGATCCATACTGCTTAATTCATAAGTTTTCTGATTTGTTGGAGTCCGTTGGCCTCATATTTTTAATACGGCGACGTTGGTTTTTGTGTATTTAGTTAAATAATTCCAGCTATTAGAACTAATGTTCTCCTCGTATACTCTTCACAGGTGCGCCTGGTAATTCAATAACAAAAATACAAGAACCGCTTACCGATACCACTAATCAAAATACTAATAAGAAAAATTGTAAAATTAAAATTGCATCCTTTGCTTTCGAATCATTGATAAGTGGTGATAGTGGAATGCAACAGGTAAATTATTCTCGACTAACACCAATTACTGCCAATGCAAAACCGACAATTTTGAACTTTATTAACAAAACGGAAACACAAGATTCGTGTGACGTACAAGTTACACAGATTAATGACATTGAAAAACCGTGGTCGTGCAGAAATTGTAGTCGACAGTACAAGTGGAAAAATAGTTTGAAATGTCATCTGCGGAACGAATGTGGAATACCGCCGAGATTTTATTGCGAAAGGAATTGCGGGTATAAAACGAATATTAGTAGCAATTTGAAGAGACATACAGCGAGTTGTAAATTACAAACAGATGAAGACGTCATACTATTGTAAAAATGACATTTTATTGATTTGAACCTCAAACGTTTCAACACTTTTGATTGAAATTGCAGCTTGTAACGCGTTTTTCTTTGATGAACAAGTATTGAAAACTTCTTTTTTTTGTAAAATTGCTACATTTCTTTCACATTTTCTATAAAAAATAGCTTTTAAAGTCAATAATACCACTCTTTCCTCTTTCCTCGCTATAAAAATAAATGGATGTAACTCTCCATATAGGCAACGCTACAATAGTTCCACTGGTAGAAGGAAAGTGGAACCAAAAAAGCGCTACCTTGCATATATACGACGTGAAGAAAGTTCCTTTTATTTTTTAAAGTGTGGAAAGTGTAACTAAAATTGTGGTAGTATTGTAACGCTGGTCTTGTTTTTGCTATACGTCGCTGATGTCTTACTATTGACATTTCGTGAGTCTTGAGCCTATTTTAAATTTCAATGTTGTAGGCAAGTTTTGTTAACTTACAGCACGTCGATTTGACATTTGTGTTAACAATTATAATTTTGCTCAAATTTAAAAGTGGAATGTGGCATTCGACAGCTCAAAGCTTACAAAAGCTCGTTCAATGTGGAAAAGTTCACGAATTTTTCGTACGTGTGATTAAGCTGATTTTTTAGAAAATTTACCTGAATTGCATTTATAATTTTGATCGATTGTAAAAATGTTCAATTGTTTACCATCAATGAGGTGTGTTTTTGTGAACCAGCTGGTAAATTCAACTTTAAAAAAAGATCGCGCAAATCGAAAATTTTACCTACTGTAGTTTAAACTAATGTGAAACGTAGAACGTTGTTAATTTAGATAATTTCTACAAATAAACATGTTTCTGTTTCTTCTACTTTGTGGTGGCAGTAATTACCTAGTAACATTTTATACGCGAATGAAGCTAAACTTTTATAACTCAACTTCGAAGACATTTGTGATGTGATTTGATTTTAGTCATTCCATGTAAGAGTATTTTATACTACCAAAGCGCTTAGTTCAATGTAAGTTTAGTTTAGGAGAACATAATTTTATATCTAGTGATTTTTTTGGAGTTATTGAAACGATTGATTTGATGGTTTGAAACACGGATTGTCTTTAAATTTAAGCGACATTTTGTCATTAAAACCAATTTCATTGTATGCCAACTCAAGAGCTAGGTTTCACTTGCATTAAAGCAAATTTACCGATATACGCCCGTTGTATGCGTGTTGTATACACGCACATATTTTCAAGTGATAATTTGTTTTGTATGTTAAGTGTCAAAACATTTAAAACATGACTTACGTAACACCCTGCTTTTTCCCTTCATACTTCCCAAGTTAAATTCACATAAAAACTGTGATAAAAGCGACTAATCGCTACATTTATAACAAAAACATATACATATAACTATAATTTATATGTTTACGTTATAAGTTATAAGTTTACGTTGTATGTTAGTTTGCGTTTTAATTTATAAATTTTTAAAAGTTATCTTACAAGCTAAAAGATATAAATTTTCAAACTGATCAGTACTGTTTCAGATCAGTTTTGAAACTGATCAGTACCGATAAGTATCAGTTTAAAAACTGATCAGTGTGTACCAGTACTGATCAGTTTCAAAAGTACTAATCAGTTTTAAAACTGATATGCTTTAGCACTGATCAGTTTCAAAACTGATAATGATCAGTGCTGATCAGTTTTGAAATTGATAGTGATCAGTGCTAATCAATTTCAAAACAGATATAAATCTGTACTGATCAGTTTCAAAACTGATCTGGATCAGTACTGATCAGTTTTAAAACTGATCTGGATCAGTACTGATCAGTTTTAAAACTGATCTGGATCAGTACTGATCAGTTTTAAAACTGATACGCATCAGTACTGATCAGTTTTAAAACTGATACGCATCAGTACTGATCAGTTTCAAAACTTACAGCTTGTACCTTACAACTTGTAACTTATAGATTATAAAAATTTATGACTTGAAACGTAAACTTTTAACTTATAAAAATTTATAACTTAAATCGTAGACTTACTATGGGTAGCGATGCGCCCGTGACGCAAGTCCTCATACAAACAAAAAATTCAGAAAAAAATTTTTCGTACACTTCGTAAGTTTTGACTTTTTTCCCTTGCGTCGTCGTACCCCCCTGAGACCTAGTTTTTCAGATTCTACGTAAAATTTTGATTGAAATCGACATTTTACTCATTTAGAAAATCGTCTTTTTCCATACTAAATATGCTACTTCAAAGAAGTGGGTTAGTTTAGTTAGTTCCAGAGCCATTTGTATGAAAACCGACTTTTTTGGCTCGTGCGTTTGGCTCGATAACTTTTCTTGAAATTTTGCAGGTACCTTCGGGTGGGCATTCTACGCCATATGAGATTTTAAAAAAGGGGGGGTACCGGCCTCGTTTGGGCGCCAGGGCTCTTAGAAGGCGCCATATAAAGCCCATATAAAAGAATGTTTTGTATGTGTGAGTGTATTCAAATTTTTGGACTGTGTTATGATGGAGATAGATGTTTGGTGTCAAAGCAAAAGTTGTTGGGTTGGATGTGTAGTGTGTCAGGGTGACCAACAAAATGGCCGACGGTGGTATGGAACGGATTGAGGGGCAAAATTATTTTTTTTTTTGTTGAAGAAAATTTTTTTCGCCTGAAATTGTTTTCGTCGGAAATTTTCGCCGGAAAATTTTTTTCGTCGAATTTGTTTCGCTGAATTTTTTTGCGCTGAAAATTTTTTTTCCCGAAATTTTTTTTTCGCTGAAAATTTTTTCCCCGAATTTTTTTTTTCGCCGGAAAGTTTTTTCTTCGGAAATTTTTTCCGCTGAAAATTTTTTCCTCGAAGTTTTTTGCGTCACGTTTCCCTTTTAAAAAGGGTTTTTGTTGTGATAACTTATAACGTAAAGGGGTCGTGCATATATGACGTCACGTTTGCTATAAAAAATGAGTATCCATAAAACGGTCATAACTTAGTCAAGACAGTAAATTCTGTTTATAGGACTCTGGCTACCCCCCCAAACAGGGGGTGTATTTGGGGGGGCAGCCGGAGTACTATAAGCAAAATCTCTTACCAGTTTGGAGTTATAGACTTTGTGGATTTTATAGCAAGCGTGACGTCATATGTGTACGACCCCAAACATATAACTTATAGCCATATTATATGTTATAAATATAGCGATTAGTCCGCTTTGCCCAAACTCTCTTTGCTAATTTTTTGGTTAAATTTTTTTTTATTTCGCTGATTTTGGTCTGCGCGCGTCCGATGAAAATGTCAAATTTGCTGTTCCACATTTGTACTCCAACTTTTCAAGCTAGACCGATTGAGGCGACCGCCAATTGAATTCAGGTAACCGTTCATTAGGTGCACATTCCACGGACTTGTTCGTTCTCAAGCGTGAAATTCTCTGTAGTTACAAAATTATAGTCATAGAAAAGTAACTAACCTCTAAATGAAGGAATAATCCTTCAGATGCACCATTTTCTATGAATATCTCTTCGTAACTACTGAGCATGTCAAGCCTGGGAACGCAGCTTTCGTGGAATGTGCAAAAACAGCTTTTAAAAATGCAGCAGAAGTGTACCGCCTTTAGCCGGCGGTCAACGGACGATCGTCTCAGTCGCTGTAGCTCAGAAAGTTCTAAAATAAATCTGCAGCTGAGATAGGATGACATGCTCGAAGCGTAGAGCAAGGAGGAGCTCTGGAACCAATATTCATTTGTTCATATGTCAATTTTGACCGTAAAATAAGTTTCTGAGTTGCGGTTAACAACACTTATAGAAGTTTTTAAGTATATGCGGCGTCAGCTTATGTCAAAGTAGTCGAAATTTCATGACAAAATTCAAAAATCGAAGACAAACTATTTCACCTTATGCAATTCATCGTCAAATTTCGTATACTTTGACATAAAGCTGACGGTTCGTGGATTGAGCATTTTCAACTGTTTCTGTTTGTGAGTGTTGATATTGCAAAAACGTGCGCTCCTCTCTCTATTTTCTCATATATTTTTTGTAATGACAATATGGCTAAGTATGGAGATATGTAAATCTCCTTAATTTGTCTCTCTCTCTCTCTCTCATATTTTATTCGCATGATTATGTAATAAATGAGAGTGAGAAATCAAAGATATGACTCGATCATGACAGTTCGCAGTCTTTCACGAAAATAGAGAGAGCGTAGAAAGAACATAAAAAATCGAAAAATAAAAGAGATCGGCAATATTCTCTCATTTTCTTGGTGCTCCCAGATGTGGAAAAGGCATAAGTCAAAGATTCACATTCAGGAAAAAATAAATCCCTTCGTTGGCATACATTTGTTTGGTTTTAATGCACTTGTTGACTTGACTATATAAAGCGTATTTCAAAAATGAAACTATTGAAAGTAACGCCATCTATCAATTGATGACTTATTAATGCTTTATAAGTTAATTGAATTGTGAAATAAATATGTAGTTGTGGACAAGCAAATACTAAAGTCAGGCAGTGGCGTTGTCCTAGTTTTACGCTTAAAATTTTCGCTCCGATTAGAATCCGTTGTCATATAAATCAGAATATTGTGAACTGGGTTCCAAACGGAGAGATAGAATTTAGGTGCAAATGTTGCCTCAGACTTGAATAGTCTGCATAACCAGACTCTGGGCGACTAACTAATTTGACACTGAAAATTTTATGGCGAACTGAGTATCAGCTATGCAGACTACTTCCTACTTCCTTGTTCAAATAACAAGACTAAGCTAAGAAAACTAAAAAATTATCCTATTCCATTATTGCATACCAAAGAAAAATGTTAACGTTTAATTTTTATTGTGTTTTTTTTAAAGTAACTTATTTTTAAAAAAATCATGTTGAAGAAGATTCAGTGTAGGGTAAATGCACCAGTAACCGGTCATATTTCAATGCGAAATGTGACCGGTCACTAGTGAAACTATGGTTTGGCCGGAGACTACTACATAGCCGATAACTGGTGCACTTATCCTATATTCCACTTGAACCAATGAAACACATAAAACATTTGGAAAATTCCTTTGTGTTGAACTGTAAATATTGAGCGAAAAATACATTAAAGTGAACAGCACCCAATGAAAGCCTTAGTGGTTTATTAATTACCTAAAGGAATTTATTAGTAAATATTTAGCTTAAACTGACACCTTCGATGTGCGATGTGATTTTGTCCACTGACCTCAGTAATTTTGGAAAGTGTAAAAAGACGTTCCACGTCAAATCTGTGCAGGGGTGCATTCTCTATTGTCTTTTCTTTTGTGCTAAATTTGACATTTCACAAGAACAAGGTTCATTGTGCCCTACTTTAAACATTAAAAGCGGCAACGGGTGGCATGTATATGTTCCAAACGACTAGTACGAAATACTCGAAGAGCTTGTAAATCTTACGTGCAGGGAGTATAACATTCCAGAGAGAAGTATCTGCACATAGCGATTCATAACATCTAAAAATTTCTTTAAAAAAACGTCTTTTTTAAGCAAACGAATCGATTTCTGCTCTAATGTTTTATTCTTTTCCTTCTTTCTTGTACATACACACATTTTGTTTGCCCTTTTCCGTAATAAGTAAATATTTTCGGCTGAAATTTTGGCTAACAAAATATTCTTTTTCAGATTTCTTCAATAGCTTTCATTATATGAATCCGGTACCCACAAAAGTTAAATGGAATAATACACAACCATTCCAAACCGGTCGTAGAAAATCGGACCGAGCGCCTATTCGCAATCACAATTTAAACATTTATCATTCCTGCAATAAATGTGGCAAATCGTACACCACAATTTATAATCTTAAGCGCCATCTACGGTTTGAATGTGGCGTTGATCCTCAGTTTGAGTGTGTGCATTGTGGCACGAAGTTTAAACATAAACACCATTTAACTGATCACATACGATCGTGTTGCACTAAACTGTATGCTAAAAGTTAGTCTAATTTATTTATTTCATTTTTTTAAAACTATTTTTTGTTGATGTAAATAATTGAAAGACGAAATTAAACAATTGATTCAACTAAATGAATCGTTTTTCACTGACACTTTTTCAGTGATGTTTGGATGGGAGCAGACAGAGACGAGGGTGTCACTTACTATACAAATTTACATCGAGTTTACACCGATTTTTTTGAGTTTTCGAATTTCGTTTACATTTTATAGATACAGTAACGGAAAAGTTAAAACAGACAAGTTTCTGATTTGTATGGTAAATTCGTATATCAAATCAGAAACTTGTCGGTTCTCACTTTTCCATTCCTGTACCGTTTTTTAATTTTCAGTTTCAGGATTCGACAAAATCGACAAATTTACGTTGCATGGCCGCATCGAGTTACAAATCGCTTGTTTCTTCTTCGGCAATAATGAATTAGGGGCCATTCACAAATGACGTCACGCTTGCTATAAAAAATGAGTATCCATAAAAAGGTTATAACTCATGCAGGACAGCAAATTATGTTTATAGGACTCTGGCTACCCCCCCCCCCCCAAAAAAAAGGGGGTGTGCTTGGGGGGTAGCCGGAGTAATATAAACGAAATGTCTTAACAATTTGGAGTTATGAAATTTATGAATTTTATAGCAATCGGGAAGTCATTTATGAACAGCCCCTTATGAATGAATATTGGGTGAATAAGTGAAACCCCGTGTAGCAGAGGTAATTAGATTTTAATTTGTCCGATATTTTTTGTAATTCTAGATTCGAGAATTGTAAAAAATTGAGAAAATTGAATTTTGAAATATTTTTGCAAATTCAACTCACTAATTCAACGATCTACTTGTTTCAGGTCATTCAACTAGCCATCGAAAATATTTTATAAATATGAGTCGTTGATTAACGTCACACTAAAACTCGAAAGTCATCCAATTTAAAATGTCATTACATTGTGGAAAATCATTCATCTCATGGACAAAGACTAAAACATCATTTAACAAAAGCTCAGTAATATTTCAGAAATAAAGCTTTGAATGAATTGTTCCAAGTTCTTTATTTAATGGACCTCAAAACCTGTATTTTCAAATTTCCAATTCCAGAATTTCTTTTTTCATTTTTTGTGCGTAAATTTCTTCGTATGGAGTAAATAAGTGAGAAAATTTATAAAGGAAATATTTTTTTTGGTATAAAATTTAGAGTTTGCTTTATAACTTGGAGTTGAAGCAAAAGAATTATCGACCGTGGAGAATTATGTGTCGGGGGGCAACCGTTCCGTGGGTTAATATCCACCAATAAGAAATTATAGTCCGGGAAACATATCCCCTAGAGGAGGTCGTAATTTACTCATTTCAGAAATTGAGAGTTTCAGTGAGACATTTGAAGGGATCATTATACAGGATGTCATGCGAATCGCATCGCGTAAGGTTTGTGCCAGCTCAAATTGTCAAAAAAATTATTTTTATCAAGTTGAGCTTTCATACAAACCTTACACTTCACATCGCTTGCTATATAATGAGTCCTTAAAAGAACACGTCATATGAAATGTCAGTTTTGTTTTTGCGATGTTTTTCTATTGCACTTTTCGATGATAAAAATCTCTTCTTTTCAATTCTGTCTCATACACTCTCTGTAGATAACATTTCTGTAAATGATGGACGATTTCGAACTTAAAATACTTGTTTCTACATTTCTACATTTTCTTCGTTTTCAATCGTTTGGAATGCGATATTTTTCTGGAGTAAATTTAGTAGTAAAAAAATTACAATTTTCAATCTGAAACGTTAATCATTTACAGAAATGTGTTTTAAAGAAAGTGTATGCAAAAGAATTTGAAAAATGAGACTTTTATCATCGAAAAGTACGATAGAAAAACATCGCAAAATCAAAACTGACATTTTGTATGACGTGATCTTAAAAGCACGTTGCAAAACCGTGAGCTTTAAAGTTTGCGATGTTTTTTAAGAGCAGAAACCAGCGTAAATAACAAACCATTCAAAGTTATATCTCATGTACTGTGAAAGTATTACTTTTGTGCAAATAATAGATGAATCAGAATTATCAAAGCTTAAGTATAAAGGTACAAATTTGCTCTGAAATAACATCGCAAATGAACTTTGATTGCGATGATTTTTTATAGCGTCTTTCAACCTTCATACTCAAACTTTTTAAGTTCTGATTCATCTATTGTTCGTGTAAGATTCTGCTCTAAAAAACATCGCAAAATTGACAGTTCACATTTTTGCAAGTAGCACTTAGCAGCACGTTGCAAAAATGCGAACTGTCAAATTGGCGATTTTTTTTAAAGAGAATCCTGCGTAAATGACAAATTATTCAAAATTATAACTCATGTACTGTGAGAGTATGACTCTCACACGAAATATATATGCATCAAAATTAAAAACGTTTGACTACGACGGTCGAAAGTTGGTCTGAAAAATCATCGCATTCCAAGTTTATTTGTGATGTTATTTCAGAGCAAATTTGTACCCTCATACTCAAACTTTTTGAATTCTGATTTATCTATTATTTTCGTAAGAGTCATCCTCTCACAGTACATGAGCTCTAATTTTGTTATTTACGCGGGAAACTGTTCTAAAAAACATCGCAAATTTGACAGTTGACATTTCTGCGACGTGCTCTTAAGAGCTCTTAAGACCGCTTTGGGATTCAAAGTGCAAAGAATTCTTTCGTTTGGCTCTAAATATTATTTCTTGACTGTTTCCTCACTCCCAGCAATTCTATCTATGAATAGGTTGACGCAGTCCAAGATGTTGGGCTCATGAATTGCAGATAGAAAGTCACGGACCTTTTAACTTGATCTGACGGAAAATAGTCTGTTCTCTTTTAGAGAGTTTATCATTTTCAGATTTTTGGTTAATTGATGTGAGATTAAAAGGATGACCTTATTCTGAAACTTTTACTAGCGAAAAAAGTTTGAGAATGTTACTTGTGGCTTTTCATAAAACAAGTACATCTTACGTTTAGAATTCTAAAAAGTTACGTGACACAGGTGAAAATTACCTGCCGCAGTTAAAATCTGTTTCATTGTGTAAACTAAGTCGTTGGTCTCATTAGGCTACATTTTCAGTCCAGTCACTGTTTCGCGTCAGGCTAGCACAATTTATAAATTCGATAAGTAAATTCATAAAACACGTCGTAGGCAGTCAGATAGGATGAATTGGATAAGCTCCTTAGCGCACCATTTTTCATCGCGGGAATTTCGTCATGAAATTTTTTATACTTTGACATAAGCCGACGCCGCACTAAAACCACAATTAACGAAATTTTTAAGTTTCACTTATATGGCCATGTTCGCTTGCATTTTCAATGTTTATGTTGTACACGTTTTGACGTCAATTTGTTTCAAGAGTGTAAAATCGGAAAAATCTTTTTAGGTTATCATAAATACAACAAATTGGAATGTGAAAACTGTGATAAATCGTATTGTACATTGGGAAGCCTGCGCCGTCATCAGAAGTATGAATGTGGAATCGAACCGAAATTCTTTTGCAGTTTTTGTAAAGCGAAATTCAAACACAACTTTCTACTAAGGCAGCACAAATTGCGATGTAACTGAATGAAAGAAAACTGAACTAAAAGATTTGAACAAAAAAAAAGTCTAATCTACGGTGCCGTATTTTTATTTCGAAAGAACAACGATTCCTTTCATTATTTTACGTTTTTTTTTTAGAATTAAGGTCCTGACAACAATTTAATGAATTGTATTTAATTAAGAAACCAGAAAAAGGTGTCACGTGTACGTGTCCGTGTTAATTTAAAACAAAATTCCTGTTTGATGTTGTTATGTTGTGAACTTAATAAAATCGAAACTAATTTCACTGCTTTGAGTTGAAACGGATGTTTTGATCACACAATTGAAAACACAGTGTCCACATGGTAAAATACCAGGTTTGTGTGCAAGCAAAACCAGGAATTTTAATGGTCGTGATTTGTATTTCACATTTGAAAAAAAACACGACAAATAAGATATTTCCACGCTTCTAGTGCGGCGTCGGCTTATGTCAAAGTATACACAATTTCGTAACGAATTTCATATCTCAAGCGACTCTGTGCTTGTCAGCTTGTGCAATTCATCATGAACTTTCGCATACTTTGACATAAGCCGACGACGCACTACGTACGTGTATTAATTTGATCAAAAATCTTCAAACTCTGAAATCGATTTCGGTCGACTTTCCTTTGTCACTGCAAACACTTTATTTCATTTTTAGCTGACGTTATTCGTTATTGTTGAGTATATTAATGTGTTAAATCGTACTTTATCAACTAAATAAAAAAAACGAAATTATTTTTAGGTTTTTGGAAAACGGGAAGTGATAACATCAAGTACCAATGCGCTAAATGCAGGAAGACATACTGCTCAAGAGGCAATCTCCGCCGACATCAGACTTTTGAATGTGATGAAGAGCCCAGATTCTCTTGTGACAATTGCAATTCTAAATTCAAGTATCACTACCGATTGAAAGAGCATCGAAAAAAATGTTTTAACTATACGTAAAGTATGAAAACGTCTATATATGACAAATTGGTAAATATAGCCATTAAATGAAGGTTTAAAAATTTCTTTTTATTTACTTATTCCACTTGCGAAAATAGGGAGCACATCGTGGAAAGTTTGATTAACTCCCTGTAAAAAACTTCTCTCCACACGTAATATAAAGTACTGGGTGAACGTGATTTGAGCAATTTTATCAATTTAAGAAAATCTATTTATTACTTTATGAGTCACTTAAACTTTGTGTTTGTTTTTGTGTTTTCTCTAAACCATGACTTTGCATTCGCATAGAGAAGACGGACACGAAAACAGATATGAAAACATCTTTTGAGTTGCTCGCCTGTTTTCGGTTGATATCTTATGCACATCATCATGAAATTTCATATAGCTTGACATAAGCTGACGCCGCACTAAACTCCGAAAGTCTTATTGCAGTACCTAGTACTGGTCGAAATATATTTCGCATTAAATTAAAATTTATAATTTATCTTCGCAAAGCTGAAACAATTGTAGTGATTTTCAACTCATATTTTTGTTTCGGTAAAATTGTTTAAGAGCACGTCGCAAAAATGTGAGCTGTCAAATTTGCGATGTTTGTTTAGGACAGAATCCTGCGTAAATAACAAAACATTCAAATTTATAGCTCATGTACTTTGAGAGGATGACAATTACACGAATAATAGATGAATCAGAATTCAAAAAGTATGAGTATGAAGGTCGAAAGTTGCTCCGAAAAATCGTCGCATTCCAAGTTCGTTTGCGATGTTTTTTCAGAGCAGATTTTTACCTTCATACTTAAACTTATTGTATTCTGATTCATCTATTATTTGGGTAAGTGTCATCATGTCACAGTACATGAGCTATAATTTTGAATATTTTGTTACTTACGCTCTTAAGAGCACGTCGCAAAAATATGAACCGTCAAATTTGCGATGTCTTTTTTAGAACAGATTCCTGCGTAAATTACAAATTTTTCAAAATTAGAATTCATGCACTCTTAGAGGATGACTCAGAATTCAAAACGTTTTAGTATGAAGGTAGAAATTTGCTCCAAATTAACATCGCAAACGAACTTGGAATGCGATGATTTTTCAGATCAACTTTCGAACTGCTCCAAAAAGACATCGTAAATTTGACAGTTTACATTTTTGCAAGGAGCACGATGCAATAATGTGAACTGTCAAATGTGCGATGTTTTTTTAGAGTAGAATCCTGCGTAATGACAAATTATTCAAAATTATATCTCATGTACTGTGAAAGGATGGCTCTTACACGAACAATAGATGAATCAGAATTCAAAAGTTTGATTATGAAGATCAAAAGATGCTATGAAAAATCATCGCATTCAAAGTTCATTTGCGATTTTATTTCAGAGCAAATTTGTACCTTCATATTCAAACTTTTGTAATTCTGATTCACCTATTATTCGTATAAGAGTTATCGTCTCACAGTACATGAGCTATCATTTTGAATAATTTTTACGCGTTATGTTCTAAAAAACATCGCAAATGTGAGAGCTCGCATTTTTGCGGCATGCTCTTGAGAGATCATTATATTGAGTGCGCTCAACTTGGCAAAAAAATGTTTGTTCTATCAAGTTGAGCTTTCGAACAAACCTTACGCGATGCGGTTCACATCGCGCTCAATATAATGACCCCTTTAGGCAGTAATTATATTGGACGCGATAGAAGTCGTTAGCGTCAGATTTGTATGAAAATTCAACATGACAAAAATAAAAATTATTTTGTCAAGTTGAGCTTTCAAACAACCCTTGCGATAAAAGTCGTAAAGGTTCTTTGAAAGCTCAACCAGAACAAATTATTTTTATTTTTTTCATGTTGAATTTTCATACAAATATTACGGGAGCGATTTTTATTGTCCTTGATTTTATAATTACTGCTTTATTAAACCCAGTATGCACCACCGTGATATAATTTATAATGTTTCGAAAAGCTTATATGAGCTTTGACCTCCTTTTGAATTCTCGAAATATATTGAAAAATCTATTTAATTTTCTAAGAAATTTCCAGTTTTCAACAAGAATTGGAAATAGATACAGGGTTCACGCACGAAAGCTGTTCTAAATAAAAACCTTATAAAGTTAATTCGACTATACGTTAATATGAGCTGATAAAATTATCCTCATTTTGAATCACAACATATCTGACAAAAAATATTAAGAAATCCATTTTATTTGTTTCTTTGAATATTTAGACTAGAATTCTTTTTTTATCGAACAATAATCAGTTTTATCAAATTCCAAATGTCATGAAAAAAACGCGCGAAATTTCAAATCTGACATTTAAACTAATTTTTTCATATAATTTTCATTCCTTAGTTGTTTTCTTCTGTTACCTTCTACTAAATTAAAAAAAAAATATTTCAATTACAAAAAAATTAATTTAAATCAATTCCTTACAGCATCAATGGTGAATGACAGTAAACCGATATTTGCAAATAACCAAACTGAAGTTAGATTTAATAAAATGGGATATTCGTGTGAACGTTGTAAGCGAAGGTGTGATTTAATTTAATAATTTTTTTTTATATTAAAACAAAAAAATTAATTTTTTTAAAAATTTTCCTTTTTTGGATTTCATAATATTTTTCAGATATGAACATAAAACTTCACTACAACGGCATATTCGACATGAATGTGACAAGCTTCGAGGGTATTATTGTCCAGAGTGTAATAAAGAATTTGCGTATAGATTTTTAGTATCTCGACATTTAGTTTCGGTGCATAAGATTTCATTATCTAAGCGAAAAAATAAGAATAAAAATAAAAAAAAATAAAATGAAATATAAAAAAAAATGTTAGAAAATGACAAAAGAAAATGTATGAAATTTCTGAAAATAAAAAAATAAACAAATGAATTGTGTATATTTCATCAGAATTTTTTTTCTTTCTTTTTTTTTTAAATAATTTCTATTAATTGGTGTTTGGGGCTTCTTATTATTTTAGATCGTAGATTATTCTAAATAATAATTTGAAAATATAGTAAAATCTACCGTTTGTGAAGGTAATTATCATTTATTTTAATATTTTCTTTTTAAAGGAAATACTTTCTTTGAAATATTGTTGATTCCAATTTAACATTCCATTACTTTACTTTCCAGAAGGTTGGCTCAATGTTTTGGAACCACAAGTCATATTCATGGATGACGGCCAGTCACGGTTCGTTTGTCCACAATGTGGAGTAAAATATAAAAAGATAAGTGGCTTACGTGGACATATGAAAGAATGTGGTCGAGGTGGAAAATGTCTAATATTTGTCTATCCGTTAATTTGAGATGAGCATTTCTATTTACAGGTGCCCAATGTCCCATATGCCCGAAAGTGGTGACCCAACGTAGAAATTTGCGTAAGCATATGGAAAAGCATACAAGGGAAGGTTTGGTTAACAGTATTAAAGATGATGATAAATCATTTGCAAAACCATGGAGTAATTTCTTCAATTATGACGACTCTCAAACCTTGTGATAATTTAATTTTATTTAATTTTCTTTCTTATTTAGTAGAATTATTGATTGATTAGTGCCGATTCACACTTATTTTGGCTCTCCGTTTTGACTACGTTCGAAATAGAGCGAATGAAACATAAAAAGTTATTGACATATCAAGGAAAAAGTGATTTTATTGGTGAGTATGCAGTGTTGCAACCCGAGCCGAGCATACAAAAATACTTTCTCCGAGTAATGTATAAAACTTTTCATGCCGAGGGTAGCGAAATTTGATTTATATTCATAAACTGGGCGAAATTTCTTCATTGTAACTTTTTTCGCCCCGTGGAATAACGTAACTTAACGAATTCGTAAGTGGCAGGAATAAGTGAACGCTTTCTTTAAGAATCGTGTGGGAATGTTTACCTCTCATTGGCCCGCAATTATTTCGCGAAAATAATTGTCGTAGAAGAAGAATTTTTCAGTAAACTCACAATACTTAACTTAAAAATTAATAAAATCAAAGAAAAGCGTTCACATATTCTGGGAGATATTAGTGGCTGTCCCTATATTACGTAACACATTTTTGGCCACTTACCCCCCTCCCCCCGTCGTTGTCACACACTGTAACAATCACTCGACCCCCCCCCCCCCTCCTCTGTTACGTAACAAAACCGAGGAATTTATTTTTTAACAAGTAAATGTTATGACGTTCAACGTGGTATCTTATGATTTGTCAAAACTAGAGAAAGATAACTAGAAACAATAACATTGCGTCACCAAGTGAAAAGCATATAACAGATGATCACAAAAACGTTTCTCGCATGCGATTTTGAACAAATTTAATTAAAAATATACGTTTTTGGTTGTAAAAGTGTTTGTTACGTAACATTTTTACAAACCCCCCTCCCCTAAAACCCGTAACAATCTGTCACAAATTCTTGTACCCCCCCCCCCCTTACGTAATTTAGGGACAGCCCCTTAAGGGAAAATAGAAAAGTGAACATATTTACAATATTTTATATGAAGCTATGCGGACAAAACAAACCTTCGCTTCTTGAAATTTATCGTCTTTTGTCGTACAAACTAAGAAAAATGAAGTGAAAACGGAGACAAAACGGCGTGCTCAAATACGTGGAAATTGACCCATATAAAGATTATACAGAGAGGTGATATATAAGCTGGGACACTAGGATATTGCGATTGGGACATGCGTAAAAAATATCACCTTTCTGAGATTATAACATGACATTCCTTCCTAAATTTTTAGTTCAAGTTAACATATCTTCTGACTTTTCACAAAAACTATTGAAAATTTCGTAGTCATAAACTAATCCCGTTGAGTATTTGTTTATCGATATTCTAAGCTTATTTATGTTCTCTCCCCATCAGAAAAATACATTTTTAAAAGTAATATTTAATTCGTTAAGAAATTATTGATATATCAACTCGTCAAGCTCTATTGCTTAGAGATATTTTTTTAAGGAAGTAATTTTTATTTTAGTTGAAGAAGACGTGGTCATAGAAAAAGTATTAGTTTGATTCTATGTGATCGTATTACGGCAAACAATTCTTTAAGCTGCTTCCAAAATTTATCAATGCAAAGTTCTCTACTCCAACCAGTTAATTCTTTTTTCTATTCTCATATAAAATAGTGGCGTCACCTGCGGTTTGAATTAAACATTTACACTTCTATAAGTTTAACAAATGAAGACTTCGGGAGAAAAACAAGATAAAGCAATTGAAAGTGAACGTACTCTTATATATTATACATGGGAGCAGGTTCACTTTCAATTGCTTTATCTTGTTTTTCCCCGGAGTCCTCAAATTACAACTGTTTTTTTTTAATTAAATCGTTAATTATTATTCCATATCTATTTAAATTGCGTGGAATACAAAATGAGATTAAAATGAGAGAAAATTTATGAGCAATCAGATGACGTCAATCTTCAAGTAGTAGATTTCGAAATAATTGCTTCATCGAAAGCTCGTTGAGAAAACATCATAATCTAAGGAGAATTCGGAAATGCTGTCCAGTGCGATGCGTCAGTTCCAGGGCCTATTTTTGAAAAAAAATTTCAAATTTTCTCGAATTTTCTCAAATTTTCCAGAATTTTATTTTAAGGAAAAATACGTTCAAACAAGTTAAAATGAGTGTAAAATTAATAAGAATCGGCGTAAAGTGTATTCTGAACCATATTAGAGGTTGTGGGTGGTAGACGGGTGGCTGAAAATTCAGCCCAAAAACACCTAAAATAGGTCGTTTGAACAATTTTTTGAATAAAAAACATCAATTATACTTCAAAATTGTTATAAATTTTCAGAAAATTTTTTAGAAATTTTAAGCAAAAATTTTCTCAAAAATAGGTCAGTTCTGATCAAAATTTATTTCCTTTTGTTCACTAATAAAGAAACGTTGATCTCTTTACAAAGTAACTTTTGATTGTAGAAGCAAGTACTTCAAAATCTACTACCTGAGAAATTATACGTTGGCACGACTGTGCCAGATATAGAATACGTGAAATGAGAGTTTTGAAAATTTTCTCAATTTTACATATATTGAATGCCTCAGAAATTGTCGCTCTTTCAAAACTCTCATTTCACATGTGTATTGTATATCTGGCGCATCATTTTTCTGGTTCACATCAAGTAGTAGATTCGATATCTCTTATCATTTCTCTGATGTGAAAAACAAACAAACTTTGTACTCCTCAAATGGACGAATTCGTAAAGTGAATTCTTTTCCATATAATTTGACATTTGTAATTTACCATACTGTACAACTTGAGTGTTCACCGTGCAACACATACTGTGCTGAAAGTGACAGCTGAACAATAGAAAAGAAAATTAGAAATTCACCTCTGTACACAAACAGGAACGGAAAATTGAAAACCGATAAGTTTCTGATTTGTTTTTGTAGATTCGTATGATAAATCAGAAACTGGTCGGTTTTCACTTTTCCGTTCCTGAATGTGACCTTCGAGTTAAAAGACAAAAAGATGTCATAGCAAATTGATTATACAAAACGTTAGATGTACAGACATTTGTTTTGCTTATTTAGACCTCAAAATGGAAAATCCCCAGGGTCGAAGTGTTGAATGTCTCAAATTTAGTGACGTACACTGCAGACCTGCTTTGTAATAATAGTTTAATAGAGTCTGTTGGAACCAAAATTCTGTCTTTTCCATCTGTCAAAGTGACGTTTTAAACGTCAAACGATTTTTTTTTTTTTGAAATAGTGAGATAATCTTTTATTTTAGCATCAGAATTGGGGAAAAATTAAAAATTATGTGACACTTTCAAAAAAAACAAAATCGTTTGACGTTTAAAGACGAAACAGACCTACTTTCCATCCCAAAAGTTCCAATTGGCCAATCACTCTGATTGGATATAAAAAGATAATCTGCAGCCTGTGTAAATTGTGATACTCGGCCTAACCTTTAAGTGACGTTTTCACATTATGTAACTCTTTTAAATATAATTTTTGGTTTAGTGTTAGAATAAAATTTAAAAAAAATCAAGAACAAATTTTTAATACAAAAGATAAAAAATAATTAAATTTTAAGAATTAAAGGCTATCTTTTATGAAACAATATGTATGAAACAATTTCTATTCCGTTTCGTGAAAGAAGAAAACGTACTTAACAATTATCGGCTAACTCAGTGAAAATATAATTTTCTTGTGATAAGACTTCTTTATAATCTCGGTTCAAGTTTCTTTTTTTTGTTTTTACTGAATCATTCCATCTAACACGTTAACTTAATTTAATTTTAAGACTTTTTTACATTTTTCACCTTTTTTAAATAAATTTGTATTTAAGTGAAATGAAAGTAAACTCATTATGATGTCGTTAGTATTATTAATATTTTATGATTTTATTGTACAATTTAAATATTTATTGAATAGTTTCTAATATTTTTAGATAATAAAATATATAAATTTTGTAATAAATTCAAACTCGTAATTTTTCTTCAATATTCGAATAGTAGAAACAAAATCAGGTGCGCAAAAGGAGAAGGGAATTACCTCCCTCTCTTCCAATTTCAATTTTTTTTTTATTTGAAACGGTTGATTTTGCAGCTTTGAATGCGAATCGGTGCAATTAGACAATAAACTAACAATTTTCTTTTCTTTTTTCAGATGGCGAATTTTTTCTTGCTGACAATCAATCGAAAACCCAATTCGAATGTGAACAATGTCACAAGCGATATCGAGTACGGGGCTCACTTCAGCGTCATAGAAAGTACGAATGTGGCAGAGAGCCAACGCAATACTGTACATACTGTCCACATACGACGAAATATCGACACGATTTGAAGAAACACATCTTGCAAAAGCACAAATACCTACCGCCTGGCTCTTCAAAATACAATTTGTTATACGTTGAATGAGAATTTCTGCTATTTCACTGTTCTCAACTTTATAGTTATACAAAATATACTAGACCGAACAAATTTTATCCAATTCTGTTACTGTTTTGAATGTTGCAATGCCTTTGAACATTACAATACGTAACAATATTTACGGTTATTATGTCTAAGGAAACGTTGTATTGGAAAGTATACTTCAGGCACGTATAACTTTTCTTCTTTTCCGCTTGGAATCCTTTCAGCATCTTATAATTCACTAAAAGTTTTCATTGCATCCATGATAAAAGATAACAATTTTTTTTTTGAATTTGTTGATCCTTTTGTTCTACTCGACCGTAGACAATGTTGGTAACATGAATAGGTTGAAGTTTCTGTTGTAGGTTAGGAGGGGGATTGGTCGAAGGGCTGGTAGGAAGATTAGTTTCGAGGCCTAAGACTAATTTTTTGAAATTGAATAGGGAGCCGTTCGTCGACGCGGGCCGGTGCGGCTCAGACGCCGAAAAAGTGTCAGAAAAGTGCGCCGCCGCCACCAAAAATTTTTTTTACGTACCTCGACAGCGATAGCGTAGTGGTCTGCTTGCTACTACGAGATCGCGTTGCCAGTGCGTTGGTTCGAAACTCAACCGCAGACGGATTTGTACCGATTGTTGGATTTGTAAACAAAACAAAACTGATTGAATCGTTCAAGTCGAGTGAAGTTGAGTGTAGTGCCATCGTACGACTTACCGGAAAAGGCATCGTTGGGATAACCGGTATTCTACTCCTACTAGTTTCGCTCCTAGTTACATCTTATAGATGGCACTGGGTTTGTTGCACAGCTTACCACTGGCACAGTAAAACTTTCCGGTAATGAAAGGATCTCAAAAAGTAGAACCACAAACAGCGAAACTAGTAAATAATGATCTAGCCTCTAACCCTTCATGGGTTGTAAGGCAGATTATTATTATTATTATTATTACCTCGACACATTTCGGACATCGGCACGATAACTTGGTACCAACAGAATTTTCATTTGAAAATATTCTAGCGCCGGAGCGCCACTGAAAGGACTCAAAAAGTGCGCCGCCGCCACCGAAAGTTGATTTGATGTACGCCAAAATGGAGCATCGCCAAGACCTTCTTGACCGGATTTTTCAACGGACGGCGCACGGGTCTAAGGTAGGCGTTGTAACAAGGACCACATCAGGGATTGTGATCGATCTCTAACACCATTACCACCATCACATTGCCTTTGGAGCATACCACAGGGGTGGTCGCCAACGGACTTTTCCTGAGTTGGCTCAGCGGTGCCAGGAATGGGTGCACATTCCTACCGAAGTAGTCTGGTTAAGAGCCTTACTGCGAAAGCCCTCCCCGAGGGTAAATTCGGTACCGCGGGGCTGGGTAGCCCTCGGGGTAGATATGGCCGCATCCCGCCCCAGTGCTTGGTTGAGGCGCCTAGTGACGCTGCAAAGCGTGGGCTGTGGTAGATAGTGAACTGTGTCAAAACAGTTCACGCTTTGAAATGGGTGACTGCAGCCCTAGTCCTTCCTGGGCAATCAGGTTGGCGAAAATATAGTAGAAAGATGATAGCATTTCGGACCCTACGTAGGCCACTTGCCTGCCGTTGATAGGTAGAGTCACTTCGGTGACTCGCGTTTATTGGGCGTATCCCAATTTCTCTCCCAGGTAGGCCGTGTGGTTGAGACAATGTCAGGTACGCACGTTAATCTGCAGGTTCTACGATGCCTTTGTACCAATTCCATTTTAAGAGCTCGTTGCAAAAATGTGAACTGTCAAATTTGCGATGTTTTTTAGAAGAGTATCCTGCGTAAATAACAAATTATTTAAAATTATAGCTCATGTACTTTGAGAGAATGACTCTTACACGAATAATAGATGAATCAGAATTCAAAAAATTTGAGTATGAAGGTCGTAGGTTGCTCTGAAAAATCATCGCATTCCAAGCTCGTTTGCGATGTTATTTCAGAGCAAATTTGTACCTTCATACTTAAACTTTTTGAATTCTGATTTATCTAGTATTTTCGTAAGAGTCATCCTCTTACAGTGCATGAGCTCTATTTTTGAAAAATTTATTTATTCACGCAGGAATCTGTTCTAAAAAAAAACATCGCAAACGATCTGAATGTAAAAAAACTGAAACAAATGTCCCACTTTTTTCTTTTTTTATTCGATTAATTAATTAATTAACGAACAAAGCTATAGGTGTGGGTTTAGTGTAAAACTTTAGTGAATTATAAGAAAACTAATTTCTTTTACGTACCGCAAGTTAGTCTTGAAATAAGGCATGTGCACAGAGTCGTTGTGTTCTCTACTGTGATGTATAACATTTGTGTATTGATAGTATACCAATATGAAACTGGACTACTATGTTTGTCACTTTCACATCAACATTGAATGATTGAGAGAATCATATGATGTGTCCACTTTCTTATGAAAGTATATTTCTATAAAGTGTTTGTTTGCCCTAAGGGCAGAAACAAAAGAAATGCAAATGCAATGCCGCTCTGAATATGCCTTTAGCATTGTGTGTGAGCCAAGTAAAATACAAACGAACACCAACGCATTCTTCCAGTAGTCATTGTGACATTCATTTATTTCGTTCATAAGTCAATGAAAAGAACAACGTGGATTCACCCACCTCAAACTTGAATCAAATTAAATGTAGAAAATGTGTTTTTACAATGACTGAATCTTGTATTCTTAAGCAAAGTGTGATTTTCTTTTCCTATTCTATTCTACGTCCAATTGATTAGTGGCTTCATCTCATAGAAATCTATGTGAATGTATTACTACGTTTCGTTAAGCTCTTTAAGAACCTTATAATTTACAATATAAAATAATAAATACACCTTTTTGCATTTTTTTATCTGAGTTTATACAACATCAACTTTGACGTTGATTTTGAATTCTTTTTTCTTTCTTTCAGAAAAAATTTGGTGTGATTTTAAGTTTTCATGTTTTACTCATTAAAGTGCTTTTTTTAACCGCGTATAATGTTTTTTTTTATATTTTATTGTGTTTTTAATTTTATTTCGATTATTTTTTTCATTTAAACAGAACGACAAACGAAATTTCTTTCAGATGATTGGGGAGATTATATGTATATGGCACAATACACTGACGAAACGCACAATCCAAAATATCAACAGCGAAACGGACGAAATTTTCCGTGTCTGAAATGTGGCAAATGGTACTCGACACGTAGCATACAACTACGTCATACGAACCATGAATGCAACATTGAAAAGAAAATTAAATGTGAAATATGCCAAAAAAAGTTTCGGCGTAAATGGAATTTAGAGCAACACATTAAACGAGTGCATCATGGTTTATCCTCACGTGTTGCCTGACAATTTATGAGATTTATATTTCTAGTTTTCCCATTGTTTATTTTTTTCATTTTTTGTTGCAGCCGCCTCGAAAAGAAAAAGTTTATTTTAATGATTGGAGCTGAGTTCGAAAAAATTGTCCTTTTTCTTGGACTCCGAAACAGCGTGCTGTGTTTCGTCGCTTCACATATTTCGAATTTCACCATGAAATTGTACATAAACCATCGCCGAACTAAAAGCGTCGATTTTAATTTCGATTTTATCCATGTTTCTAGTGCAACGTCGGCTTATGTCAAAGTATACGAAATTTCATGACGAAATATGTCGAACGATGAAAAATGCACTTCATCATTAAATTTCGTATACTTTGACATAAGTCGATTCCGCACAAAGTGCGTGCATTGCAAACTTTTAACTTCTATCTTTGATATTCTTTGAAATGTCTTTGGACATGCAATGGAATTGAAAAATGCTCAAGTTAAACTCTCTTTCATTACTTTTTAAGTTTGGAAACAACTAGCGTTCACATTCTTTGAGTTGAAAGCTAGTGAAGTACAATCGGGTCGTGACAGTCTTTTGTTTTCATATTTTCAAGTTATGCCCTAACGTGAAGTCAGCTGCAGATGTGATCGAGGCTAACTTCGTTGCAAATATAATCAGCTGATTTCATTCACAAATTCACCAAAATCAACTGAGTTCATTGAAAAATTGAAAAATCAGCTGATTTTCTTGCAACGAAGTTAGTCTCGGTCGCAACTGCAGCTAACTTCACGTTGAGTATCACTTGAAAAGATCAAAACAAAAGACTTTCATGACTCTGAGGCCAATCGAAACAATGAAATGACGTTGAATGAATTCGGAGTCCATACGTTCATTGCAGGGGCGTGACAGTCTTTTGTTCTGATCTTTGCAAGTAATACTCAACGTGAAGTTAGCCGCAGTTGCTACCGAAGCTAACTTCATTGCAAACAAAGTCAGCTGATTTCATTAATAAATTTACTAAAATCAGCTGACTTCATTGAAAAGTTTAAAAATCAGCTGATTTTTTGAATTTATCAATGAAGTCAGCTGATTTTGGTAAATTTGTGAATGAGATCGGCTGATTTGTTTGCAATGAAGTTAGCTACGATCCCAACTGCAGCTAATTTCACTCTGAATAGCATTTGCACGGTTCAGAGCAAAGGACTGTCACCCCTCTGGATATTTGCAAGTGATACTCGACGTGAATTTAGCTGCAATTGCGACCGAAGTTAATTTCATTGCAAAAAAATCAGCTGATTTCATTCATAAATTTACTAAAATCAGCTGACTTCATTGAAAAGATGATTTTTTTCAACTGCAGCTAACTTCACGTTGAATATAACTTGCAAAGATCGAAACAAAAGACTGTCATGTCCCTGGTTCATTGCGAAAGTTATATAGAGTCGGTAATACTATGCTTCAGCTATGAACCATTCACAACGAAAAGTGCGATATCTACACTAAGACAAGCCTAAGATTGTGCAACTTTTCATAATTTTTGTTTCAGCTGGCAATTTATGAATACAAGTTATACATAGTTTGCAGAATACTTGATACATCAAATCGAGGGGAAGTCACGTCGATTTAACTTCATATAAAGAATCGAAAATGGCTTGAAGTGATTACCCCTTCACATCTAGCTATCAGCTAAACATCAAACCGAGGGGTCCATTTAATTTCATATAAAGAGTCACAGATCTTATGTAGTGATTACCCCTTCACATCGAGCTATGTGTTTGTCTGTCAATGTAAACATTAATTACATGACATGACCCAGGGGCGTGACAGTCTTTTGTTTTGATATTTACAAGTAATACTCGACGTGAAGTTAGCTGCAGTTGCAACCGAAGCCAACTTAATTGAAAAAAGATCAGCTGATTTCATTCATAAATTCACCAAAATCAGCTGACTTCATTGAAAAATTCAAAAATCAGCTGATTTTTTTTTCAACTGCAGCTAACTTCACGTTGAATATTACTTGCAAAGAACGAAACAAAAGACTGTCACACTCCTGACATGACCGTAGTTGTTTTGATTATAGCAAGCAAAGTGTATTTTAAAAGTTCTTCTCTCAAGTAATAATTACAACTTATAATTTCGGTAAAACAGTGAAGTGCGTAAAGACATATTTCGATGATGTGTGTAATTTATATGAACCTAACGGGACGTTTGAACTCATTTCATTAAAAGCTTTCGCTTTCGTGTATTTTTAATGCTACGTGGACGTTTTGAACCCATGTCCTGTAGTTTACTGTTTTGATTTACAGACACACACGTAGCTAGATGTGAAGGGGTAATCACATCAAGCCATTTTCGATTCTTTATACGAAGTTAAATCGACGTGACTTCACCTCGATTTGATGTCTCAAGTATTCTATACAAACTATGTATAACTTGTATTCATAAATTGCCAGCTGAAACAAAAATGATGAAAAGTTGTACAATCTTATAGTTGCCTCACTGTATTATTCTTTACAACGTCGATTTCATGAACTAACGATAATCTACTTGAAATATCAGAATTCTCAATCTATCAACCTATAATTTACGAAACACGATGATTTTTATTCAATTTTGAGACGACTGCGGCTGCGACTGTGGTTTTGATTGTTACATTTTTTGGGTTTAATATCTAAATAATTCATTTACTTAACACAAGATGTTTAATGTTATTCATTTATTTACAAAAAAAAATTATTAAATTGTTGCGAATAAAATCGTTTATTTTAATTGAAAAATTAGGTAAAAGTGGATAGTATGCCTGTTACTCTCCTATTTCTAACTTCGTATCAAACCAATTGTCTTCAAATCAAAAAAAACTTTTCTCTTTTTAAGGAATCAAACATAATCCAACAGGAAGTTCCCGAGAGGAACCACTTTTTACATTTTTTGTGACAAATTTTGACTAGCGATTCACATTATAAATTCTGTCTCTGTGAAAATCCTCCATAACGAATTATATGTTTGTGTGTTTGTGACTAATTCCATCAATTTTTGTCAATAGATCAATTTAATTTAAAGAATTTATAAATTTTCGAACGAAAGAGAGCGATTTTCGAATGTACGGCACCATATAGATCTATATGACAAGATAAGATGATCGAAAATTTCGGAAATTATTCGAAATTCTCTCTTTGAATCGGTCTATTGACATTCAAAAATTGATCTCTTGTCAACAACAATCAATAAAATTTTTAAATCTACTGTTGTGACGACTGCAAATGCTTAAAAAATAAATATTTGAAGTTATGTAGATAAATAGAATTGTAAAATTTCCCCTTATTTTAATTTTCGTATGTTCTCTTTGTGACAATTGTAATTTTTTTTATGGCGCTCTCTCAGCTAGTATTTTTAATGCTCAAAAAGAGTATAGTGACTTTCGAGTCGGTGTTCCTTGTCACAAATACGAAAGAAAACTACTTTATGTTTGTCAAAAATATCTAACCACAAGTTGAAACTAACATTCAACTAATTTTGTTTCATTTATTTTCTTTTAGACATGACATTCCACCCGTATTCAATCCGGAATCAGGTGCAATTAATACCAGCTATTTATGCAAAGCAAAGATTTTTTTGTGACAATGGATGTGGCCGTTCGTTTTCATTCAAGAAAAACAAAAATAAACACGTGAAATTTCATTGCGGCCAACCGGAGACTAAACAGTTTTCTTGTCCAATTTGTTCGAAAATTTTCGATCGAAAGTTTTGCCGCGAACGACATGTGAACAAAGTACATGGATTTAAAGTGATAAGCTGAACTTCTTGCGTTTTTTTATTACCCTATGAAGGCGTTGTTTCTGCGAACACGTAAATCTGTACGTTGATTTTCATAAATATAAAATTTACAAATCAAAAACTTGAGACGAAACATTGACTTTTACCTTTTTCTCATGGTTTTGCTTGATATACGTGATAATTTATTAGGGCAATTCCCGACCTCGGTTTAAACTTTAATACTCGAGTGACAACGTTTAAAGTATAGATTTGACATTTCTAGCATAAAAATCAGTTGTCAAGAAAAAAAAAATTTTCGACACGATGGATTTTGGTCAAGTAAAATGACGATCTCAGGGCTCCTGGTTTTTCGATCGCACCGATATCTGCCGACCAATAAGGTTTCAAAAGCACTAGGTGATCAGTATGAAGATTTTTCTTTTTCCAAGTACCTACTGCTCGGCAGATATTGGTGCGATTGAAAATCTAATTACTTTGCAGGAGTCCTGTGTAGTGACTGCATACTAGCATTTTATTTGACCCAAATTCACCAAGCCAAAATATAAATATTTTTTTGTTGACAACTGATTTTTATGCTAGAAATGTCAGATTTTTGTACTTTTAGTTTCATACTCGACTGTTAAAGTTTATAGCGGGGTCGGGAATTGTCATATTATCTAGCATGAATAAGCCCTTCGATGATTTCGTGGAATAGAACGCACTCTCTAGTCGGGATAGAAAAAACCAATTCCCATAGTCAGAATGTCCAAATGTGAAATTTATTTGTTTACTTATTTTGGACGACTGATTTTAGTCAATTTTACGTGTTGTCGACCGAGCAGAGCGAGGTTTACATGCGAAAAGCGCCTAAAACCAGTCCAAAACATAAAAAAAATGTTCATACAGAGATGCAAAAACGAGAGAAACATTACAAAATTACCAAAATACCATTGCATAGACCGTTGCTCCATGCACACAAAAGATATACTTTTTCTGCTGCTCGTCCATCACTTGTTCATGTGATTGGACTCATTTATTACTGCATAGATGTGTTTATAAGCGGTGTATACGCAAGAGGAGCGAAGCTCGGAGTGTTAGTATAACCGCTTATATACACGTCTATTCAGTAAGATGCTTTAATGCATAACCTGGAGGTGTGTTAGTTTAACCGTTCACGTTGGTTTAACTGACTTATATACGGTCTTAACCAACTTATACACTCTACTAACACACCGACAGCGAATGCAGTAAATATTATTACTAGTTATGTTTGGTGAGTGCGTTTCATACCTCAAAGTGTTCAATACACTGAAATCTATTCCGTCCAATACAAAGATTTCACTCTCACACTTGGTGAGAAGAATTTTCTTAAATTCGATTTCTTCGATAACACATAATTTATTGACAATGAAACCAAAAATAAATTACAACAAACGAAATAGCAGATTTTGTTAAAAAAATTATATTTTTTTCTTATCTACTTTAAAAATAAATGTAAGATAAGTTTATAGCCGTGAAATTAAAAATTATGTAGAAAATCTTTTGATTTTTTTTTTGTGTGCTTCATAAAATGAAAAAAAAAAGTTTTCTTTAACTAATCTACGTACAATTCTTTGCAGGCTACATTCAGAACTTTTGGCATCAACAATTTTTTGCATGTTCGAAAGGCTGTGGCAAGGTATATAACTCTCGAGCAACCATGGTGCGGCATGTTAATCTTGATTGCACCGACCGGAAATTTTCTTGCACAATGTGTACGAAAAATTTCAAACGAAAATATCATTTAAATCGACACTTTTCCAAGCACAATCCAATCAACATAAATAATGATATGACGAATCCAAATGATGAATACGAAAATGCCGAAGTGTACTAGTCGCTTAACCTTTTCTAATTATTGTGAATCTAATTTAAGATTTGAGTGTTGAATAAATTAATGTTAACACTTTTATTTATTTATTTATTTCTTTCTTTCTTTAGGACATATATATTGACGAAATTATGCTATGGATTTTGTTATATTAAATTTAAGATTCTGTCTCACTAACTTACACTTATTTTCAATTTACTTCTCTAGAGCTTTATCCTGAAATATTATATCAAATTCCTGTGCATATAAAATATTAAAACAGCAAACAAAAATCAATTTTTTTATTTCTAGGATCACCGAATCTGGCTCTACCCGGCATAACCGAAAATATTGAAAGAATTTTGAGTCGGGAACACTTAGCTTGGTTCATGCAAAAAGCTAAAGAAGTTTCTATATTTAATCGCACCAGACTTAGTCTGGATGCCGTCAGTCAAGAGGCACCTCAATTGATAAATCCAACAGCAGCCATAACAAACAATCGACAATTGCGACCATTCGCCTTCAAGTGTCCTTTATGTTCCTTAGTTTATCGAACGCAAGCGTTTCTGAATGAACATATGAGAAAGGAGCATTCTGTTCTGATTTAAGTTTTCGATATTTCTATTCATTTTATTTTCTTTAAATAAACTTTATTTCATTTTATTTTATTTAATTATTTTTTAATCATAAGGCATAATCGTTTGATAAATTTTATTGAATAATATTTTTTTATGATATGCTTAGGTCAAACATACATTTTTTTTTTGTTTTAATTCGTTTGAAGAGAAGTCAACGGTGTTTTATACTAAACCAGAACAATAAGAATGATCTTAAGTCTTGAGTCTCCGGTTTGCTTCAAAGTCTGATATTTCAAATTTCCTAATTAAATCAGACGTTAGCTTGCATTTTTTCTATTAAATTCCATCCATCGATCCCAATAATTGTAAAGTCATTTCTTCCTCGTAGACCCGTGCAGCGGCGAAACAACTTTTTGCTTATTTCCGGGGGCGCGGCGGTGAAAATTTGATATTCTCAAGCTGTTTGAAGTTGTGAATCGAATCGCCTAAGGAAAGCTACACTTGACAAAATTGTTTTTATTTCTTTTAAGTTGAGCTTTCACACAAACCTTAGGCGACACGATTCGCATCGCCCTCAATAAAATTCTACTTCTACGACAATTATTAGAGAGTTTGGGCAAAGAGAATTATCACTAAATTTATAACATATACACATAGCTATAAGTTACATGTTTACGTTTTAAGTTATAAGTCTATGTTTTAAGTTATAATTTTTCATAACTTATAAGTTTTAAAACTGTTTCAGATCAGTATTGATCAGTTTCAAAACTGATCTGAAGCAGAACTGATCAGTTCTAAAACTGATACGAATCAGTACTGATCAGTTTCAAAACTGATATGGATCAGTAACGATTAGTTTCAAAGCTGATCTGGATCAGTACTGATCAGTTTTAAAATTGATCTGGATCAGTACTGATCAGTTTTAAAACTGATCTGGATCAGTACTGATCAGTTTTAAAACTGATCTGGATCAGTACTGTTCAGTTTTAAAACTGATCTGGATCAGTACTGATCAGTTTTAAAACTGATCTGGATCAGTACTGATCAGTTTTAAAACTGATCTGGATCAGTACTGATCAGTTTTAAAACTGATCTGGATCAGTACTGATCAGTTTTAAAACTGATCTGGATCAGTACTGATCAGTTTTAAAACTGATCTGGATCAGTACTGATCAGTTTTAAAACTGATCTGGATCAGTACTGATCAGTTTTAAAACTGATCTGGATCAGTACTGATCAGTTTTAAAACTGATCTGGATCAGTACTGATCAGTTTTAAAACTGATCTGGATCAGTACTGATCAGTTTTAAAACTGATCTGGATCAGTACTGATCAGTTTTAAAACTGATCTGGATCAGTACTGATCAGTTTTAAAACTGATCTGGATCAGTACTGATCAGTTTCAAAACTGATCTGGATCAGTACTGTTCAGTTTTAAAACTGATCTGGATCAGTACTGATCTGGATCTACTAATCTGGATCAGTACTGATCAGTTTTAAAACTGATCTGGATCACTACTGATCAGTTTAATAACTGATTTGGATCAGTATTAATCAGTTTTAAAACTGATGTGGATCAGTACTGATCAGTTTCAAAACTGGTCTGAAACAGTGCTAATCAGTTTCAAAACTTACAACTTGTGTCTAGCTTATAACTTATAAAAATTTATAACTTTAAACGTTAACTTACAACTTACAAAAATGTAAAACTTAAAACGTAGACTTATAACTTATCTCTTATTGGCTAGCGTAATTATTTATCGCGAAAATTATTATCGTAGAGGTAGAATTTTTCATTAAACTTACAATAATTAAGGGATCATTACATTATATTGAGCGCGATGCGAATAGCTCAACTTGATAGAACAAAAATTTTAAATTTCCAATATAATGATCCCTTTAACGCTTGATTTCTAGTTGTCACGGCGATGGAAAATGTGTCGGGGGTCGCGGCGTATTCGGAATCTAAGTTCTGAAAGCCAACTAAACGTAAGTAGATCTTTAGAAGCTTTTGCAAGATTGGTCGTTTATAGCAATTCAACAATTATTTGCGTAAATTCAAACAACGTTACCTTCAAAATTGGAAGCAGATTGATCCATAGGAACAATAATCCGGACATAATTTGGAATTTGTCGGGTTTGTAGGTAAAAAGACCACATTTTATTTCGCCAGTGACACAGAGAAATCTCATATTTACCTCATATACATGGGAACAATCGGAACATGGGACAAAGTTATCCTTCGTAGTTGGGTTAAACATAAAAGCGGAGATTCTTTATAATTGGCCCCGATATAATTGAGATAAATATGAGATTTCTCTATGTATAGGTAAGCAAGTAGCAGAAGAGGGCTGGTCTGTGTACAACAGGAAAACGTAAAGCAAAACAGCGAAAATGGATCGATTCATTTTTTATTCATCGTCTAATTCATTTTTTATATTTTTAGGTTATTGCGGCGAAGCATCGACTACCGGCCACAATTGGAGTGGAAAGTGTTCATTCAATCACTGCGATTTCACGCCGAAATGGGAAAATTGTTCACAATTAAAAAAAGTCGTTTTTCAAATAAAAACCAATAAATCAATTTGCATTGTTCATTATTACGAAACAAATATTCATTTTATAGTTTTTTTTTAGTACTAAAATGCATTATCGTTGCGCATCATTTGACCGAAATTTTTCGTATTTTCATTTCGTCTCTTTCTGTTCTTATTTTTAGGGAAAATAAGTCTTCCTCAATCAGTGCCACAAGTAACATTATCGAAACCATCAGCGATAACAACAATTGCCAAAAAAGATCTTCCGATTGGTGCGCACAAAATAATGATTCCGATGTCGTTCAACAATATTGGAACATTGGGCACCATTTGCAGTTCGACTACAACAACAATAAACCCACCATATCAGATAGTAATAGCAACAAAAAATCATCCACGCATCAAATATTCGGGAATAAAGAAAATCGATGAAGGAAGCGTAGATGCAGCCGACACAGCGTTAGCTCTTTCAACGCCAACAAAAATCAACAACAACATTGGAATGTCATGTGTTTTGACCCCATTAACGACAATGCCATCAGCAAATAACTTAACTACTTTAACCAACGCTCCAATGACACACTTACAGACTCCAATCACTTTACCCATAGCCACGCCAATCAAACTACCCATAGCCTCAATACCAATGCAAACAACAATAACTCTTCCGTTGTCAACAACAATCACTCAAAAGCTTACTCCAGTACCAAATCAACAACCGGAAACGAATCCGAACGAAATAAGTTCAGCGATACCGCAAACGGTGACCGTTGTTCCAACATCGACATCATCCAACAATGACCTTGCGGTTAAATATGCGGATATTGACGACATTGAACTACCTGACGGTACAAAGATTGGCTATCCGACTGATTTAGAAATTAAGCGTCTACAAGACACAGATATGTCAACATTAGCCGAAAAATATTCGCTACTAGCTGCAAATGCGATAAAAAATTTCGAGTTTTCGAATATACATGAATCGATAATGACCCCAACCGCAAGCGAAGAAACCGATTTGTTTGCCTGTCGTCATTGTGGTAAACGGTATCGCTGGAAATCCACATTGAGTGAGTAAATGGAAAATTATGTCAACCGAATTGTGATTTGAATTGATTGTTTTTCCTTTTATTTTTCGTTGCAGGACGCCACGAAAACGACGAATGTAATAACAAGGAACCGGCTCATAAATGTCCTTATTGTGAATATAAAGCAAAGCAAAGGGGCAATTTGGGAGTACACGTTCGCAAACATCACTCGGAGAAACCACAGTTGGAGAGTCGTCGTAAAAAACGATCGTCTGGTGGGGGCAAGGATGATGTGAGCGGTTAAGAAATCTCGTTCCTGGAGTAGAGAGGAATTCCAAAATGGGAAGTGTTTCAGCACCGGCTCGATTTTTTCATACAAAATTGCGTCATCGTTGCAACTTTGTATGAAGAAATCGAGCCGGTGCTAAAACATTTCCCCTTATGGAATTCCCCTATTGGTACATACGGTGTTGTATCTGTCTCGTTTCCTCTTCGAAAGTTGCTAGTTTAGTGTATTTTTTATCAATAGATCCGCGACACGCCATTCATTTCAATTGTCGTTGAATAAGTTTAGAGATGTCATTGTGTTAAGTGAAAGTAACTTCATAAATTTCCATTCCTGAATGTCGAAGAAAGAATGGGAAGTCAGAGTCAAAGTTCAAATCAAAAAATTCTTTAACGTTCTTATTGTAATTATTGTGCTGACAAACTTAAGTTGAACAGACAACTGGGTTGGAGTTGGATATCGCAAGGTGCGTATAAATTTTTAGTTATTTAGCGGAACCCAATTTGACGTGAATTTTGTAAAGTTTATGTAAAAGGACGAATAAATTCACCTCAAAGTGGAGTTCTGTGGGTTTTTCATTTGGCATATTTCCACATTGGAAAACGCTCCTACGAAATGCTATTGGGCATATGTCGTGTCACGACGCGACTATGAGGCTCTCCGACGTCAGAGAAATGTCGGCGCTGCATTTCAGCTTTTCTTTTACATTCTTTTTTCCTCTTAAATTCAGGCTAAGTCCGAAGTTGGAAATATAACTTAAAATTAGAGAATTGATAAGTTGGCACCACTGTGATCGATGAGTATTGAAAATAGAGAAAATTCTCTCAATTTTAGATAAATTTGGTTGGATATGTTAAAGGAGTTCTTATGCAAATAGTGCCACCTTACCACTTTTCTGCTTTAAATCAATGAAGTTTTTGCTTAACACGCAAACATTTAAATTTCTTTGTATCGGTTTTTATAATTACAAATTTGAAAATTTTTGGATCTTTGATTATCAAACCCTTGAGTTCACATTTCTTGTGGGAAAACCGGATGAAAGGTCCTCCCTAAATATAGCTGGTATTAAAATTACTTTTGTACAAATATCTAAAATTTAGTCATTACGTTATGAAGTTACTTAAGGAAGAGTGGTTCTTCAAGAAAAAGCAATAACGTGAACTCATTTAAATCGAATGTGAAAGACTTTTCTAATTATAATTTTTTTTTAAATCCACGATTAGATCAAAACCAAAGCTAGTTTACCGCTACTTTTTTAGGTTTATTATTTGTTTTAATTTCTAAAGACAATTTCGAATGAAGCTCTTCACTCGCGTCTGATTATAGCAACTAAATAAAATTTCTCAATTATTTTTATACTGCTCGATGATGTAGGCATTTTGTTATAAAGCCAAAAAAAAGTTCGAGCTTTTAGTTTTTGTTGCGTTCCTATGAAGAGTTTGTTTTTATCTTCCTAAATTTTATCGCAAATTTTTGTTAGGCTTTCACATTTACTAAAATTTTACCGTTGCTAGCATCGAACCTGGCGTACGTCGGGTCTGTTGTCGTCTGGCGAAAGCTTTCCGGTAAAGTAAGGATATCGAAAAAACAATCGAAAGCAACGAATTTACTTACTTAGACTTATCATTGGTCGATCTTCTCGGGCTCAACATTACCGTTGAACGGCGCAGAAACTCAAAACAACGTTTTCGAGAAATATTTTAACGTATTTTGAGCCTAATTGTATAAGTAGCGTCATATAGTCCCCACCTCGCCTTCGCACTACTACATCGGATATATTGAGTATATCAAACGCACCCCGATGATACTTCATTGTTCAAATTTTAGAATTCCCTTGCCAAATCGAGACCAAGTTCATGTTGAACGAATGAGATTGCTTTATAGTTTCAGGGCACGTCGCAAAACTGTGAACTGTCAAATTTGCGATGTTTTTTTAGAACAGAATCCTGCGTAAATAACAAATTACTAGCGTAACCCAAATGTTTGTAACGTATTTCCGTGTGTCGTCTGTCCGTATGACGCATATCTCGCCTCCTGAAGCTTGTGCCATTCGAAAGTTCTAAGAATTTAGATTTGCAAAAATGCCAGTAAAGGAGGAGGGTTTACCCCTATTACACATATCTAGGCTTCCCAACCATCTCGAGAGTTCAAACTTGCGTCTTTGGATAGCTCTTTGACTATAGATTTGCACAAATAGCGGAGGGAGAGGGTCGGATGGGTGGAGGGTTCATAGTGGTCGTAAGATGAGGGGTAAGGTTGGAGGCGGAATTGTAGTCGGCGGTTATAGGGGGACAAAAGAGAGAGTCTTGGGGGAAGGAATAAGTTGAAGGGAAAGGGAAGAAGTCGTAGGGGGAGGGAAGGGGTCGTAGGGGGAGGGAAGGGGTCGTAGGGGGAGGAAAGGGGTCGTAGGGGGAGGAAAGGGGTCGTAGGGGGGAGGGAAGGGGTCGTAGGGGGAAGGTAAGTGGCTTGGAGGTGTGTGGGAGGGTATGCATTGAGCAAATGTCGAAAGCCTCAGAAAGTTGTATGTACAATGTTCTGGAAAGTCCTGTAGGGTTCTCGAAATTTCTGAAAAGTTCTGGAAATTTCTTGAAAATTCTGTAAAGTTCTCGAAATTTCTTAAAAGTTATTCACAGAAATTTCTTGAGCTTTGCAGAACTTTTTAGAAATTTCTACAATTTTCCAGATTTTCCTTGTAGTTTCTGAAACATTCTATAATTTTCTAGAACTTTTTGGAACCTTCCAGAAATTTCCAAAACTTTCGAAAACTTTCTCGAACTTTTTAGAATGTTCTGGTACTTTTTAGAACGTTCTGGAACTTTTTAGAACGTTCTGATACTTTTTAGAACGAGGACTTTCTGGAACTTTCCAGAAGTTTCTAAAATTTTCTTGAATATTCTACCACTTCTCCCACATACATCACCCAAGAGATGCTTGAAGCAACTGAGGAAAATTGCATCAGTTTCAAAATTGCATAAAGTTTCAAGAATTTTCGAGCTTAACTTCGACCACTTTTAGCTATGATGCAATTTTTTTCAGTTGCTTTTGGCAACTCTTACGGGCAGGTTTTGCGTCAGGTATCGAGAGTGACACTCTGGAAAGTTCAAGAAACGTACATTCAGGTCAAAACGAATAGAAAATTTGTACTTTTGCGTACAAAGTTTCTATTCATTTTGACCTAAATGTATAGAAAGTTCTAAAACAATCTCAATAGTTTTAGAAATTATTGATTATTAGGACACGCTACTATGCGGGTTAAGCCGAAATACCCACATAAAGGTTGAACACGATGATATCGAAATTATGAGTGACGTTAAAGGCTACGATATTTTTATTGAAATTGTTACGTAATAGTCTTAAGACGAGAAAGAATTTTTGCAAAAATAATTATTGTTTGCTGAGTGCAAAGGCTAGAGCTTTTCAACGAACACTGCTAAACTGTTCTTGCACAAGCCCTTCAGAGACTTTCCGTGCAACATTACTACACTGACAGTGGAAAATCATGGTTTCAATACTTATGTTTAATTTTCCATTCATAACCGATCAATAGAGAGTTTGGGCAAAGCCACTTATAGCCAAATTTATAACATATACATATAGCTGTTTGTTTTGAGTTATATGTTTACGTTATAAGTTACAAGTTTACGGTATAAGTCAATATTATAAGTTTATAGCCCAGATCAGTATTGTAACTGATCCAGACCAGTACTGGTCAGTTCCAAAACTGATCCGCATCAGCACTGATCTGTTTCAAAACTGATTTGGATTATTAGTTTTGAAACTGATCAGTACTGATTGGTATCAGTTTTAAAACTTATCATTACTTATCCGGATCAGTTTCAAGACTGATCAGTACTGATTCATATCAGTTGTCAGACTGATCATTACTGACCTGGATCGGTTTTGAAACTGATCAATACTGATTCGGATCAGTTTTCAAATTGATTAGTACTGATCTGGGTCAGTTACAATACTGATCTGGGCTATAAACTTATAACTTGTACAGTAAACTTGTAACTTGTTAATTATAAATTATAACTCACAGCTCGTAACGTAAACTTATAACTTATAACGTAAACTTGTAACTTTTAACGTAAACATATAACTTAGTACTTATAGCTTTATGTATATGTTATAAATTTGGCTATAAGTCGCTTTGCCCAAACTCTCTAATATTTCTCAATGGGTCGAAGCTCTGTGGTGTTTTGTGGATTGGCGTCTTTCCGTACAATTTGGAACAACTGTCGCCTTGTGCAAAACATACTTGTCTTCTACCACGTTGTAGCAACGGTGGGTCGCCAAATGAGAGCAGAATAGTGCTTTTTGACGCCAGGAAAGCAAAACTTGAGTTCGAAGACCTTATTTCATTTGTAATGTTAAAATAATCGTGTCAAACATTACAAGTTTGTCCGCAGCTGCGTATAGCTTTCCAAATCAAATTTTTTCTGCGATATTTTGAACTTTTTATGTTTAAACTAATAAATAACATTGTGTCTGTCGAGCGACGTGAAAAACTCATGACGACGAATCAATCTAAAGTCACTTTGCAATAATTTGCATACCCATTTAGAAGACAGTCAAATTTTGTTGCGAATGAATCATGCGAACCACTAGAATGCTATTCGGCAGATTGTATAGATTCGTATTTTCGCCTTTTTGTTCATCTACCATGACCGTCACCTCGCCTTCTGCAGGTCTGACTGAGACTTATATGGACTTTTTTCAGAACATCTCAATTCGAAAGTATTTGATTTGTCCCAGGCAGCCGCACTAAGCTTTTTTTTTCTTGAAAGCATCCAGCGATCTCATTTTTTACCACTTTCTTGTTCCCGATCTATTGCTACACATTCATTAAAGATTTTTGGTACCAAATTGACCGTCGTATGTATAACAATTTGTTCTTTTTTGAAAAGCTTCATGGCTCATTAATACATTTTTCAAACTTTTGTGCAAAATCTGCTACTTTGGACGAAGTCATTTCAAAAACTGATCCTGCAAATAATTTTTTGACTTCCGATCTATTGAAATTGAGGTTCTAAGATTATATTTCTGTTTATGGGAGCTTTCTTGAAAGTTGCATCGTCAGTTCTGGAGTTGCAGCCATATGAACGTGACCAAATTTCATCGTGTTCAGACACGCCGACTTCACCTCTTTCCGTGGGGGGCAAACAGGGCCGTATCTAGAGTCCAATATCAGACCGAGCCCAAGCCCATGGAACTAATTCCAGCCCATCACGAATGGGAAGTATGGAATTGTAGCCAGTTCAGATAAAGCAACATTACGAGAGCTTTAAGTACCATGACCAAAGATTAAAAATTGCGAGCGAAGCGAGCGAAATTTTTCATACTATGTTTCTTCGAAAACAAAAAAATTCGTACAGATTCAAAACAATCGAAATCCGCTAACTTTTCGTTCAGTGCCTTTATCGGCTGCTAGAGACAAAATCGGTCATCAGCGGGGTGAGAAACGGGCCGAAAATCAAGTTTGTCTGCCGATACAAAAAATTCTTTTACGTGTCACTCTGCAAAAATGATTTTCTCACCGCATGAAAATGTAGCCGTATCCTTATTCCTTTACAAAAATAAAATATTTTTGATTGATCTTACACTACGGAATCAACTTAAATAAATACGTTTTTCCACTTCTTTTTTTAAATTCCCGAGAAATGTTCGGACATTAGAGCCTTGCACAAAGGTTCTTTCTATGTAAAATTAACACCATAATCAAGGGCAGTTTCAAATCTGTGACTTTATAGGATTTTTTTGGCAAATTTACTCTTAAATTTGAGATGTTTACTTAGTGTCCCGGCTTCCCGTGGGGGGCGTCGCCCCCTACGAATTCTGCCGTTGGGGGCGACGGCCCCAGCTAACCGTGGAAGTCGGCGTGT
>CM055404.1:49898891-49911160 GCA_029228625.1 Pseudolycoriella hygida | reverse complement strand
TCAGACACGCCGACTTCACCTCTTCCCGTGGGGGGCAAACAGGGCCGTATCTAGAGTCAAATGTCAGACCGAGCCCAAGCCCATGGAACTAATTCCAGCCCATCACGAATGGGAAGTATGGAATTGTAGCCAGTTCAGATAAAGCAACATTACGAGAACTTTAAGTACTATGACCAAAGATTAAAAATTGCGAGCGAAGCGAGCGAAATTTTTCATACTATGTTTCTTCGAAAACAAAAAAACTCGTACAGATTCAAAACAATCGAAGGCCGCTAACTTTTCGTTCAGTGCCTTTATCGGCTGCTAGAGACAAAATCGGTCATCAGCGGGGTGAGAAACGGGCCGAAAATCAAGTTTGTCTACCGATACAAAAAATTCTTTTACGTGTCACTCTGCGAAAATGATTTTCTCACCGCATGAAAATGTACCCGTATCCTTATTCCTTTTCAAAAATAAAATATTTTTGATTGATCTTACACTACGGAATCAACTTAAATAAAGACGTTTTTCCACTTCTTTTTTTAAATTCCCGAGAAATGTTCGGACATTAGAGCCTTGCACAAAGGTTCTTTCTATGTAAAATTAACACCATAATCAAGGGCAGTTTCAAATCTGTGACTTTATAGGATTTTTTTGCAAATTTACTCTTAAATTTGAGATGGTTACTTAGTGTCCCGGCTTCCCGTGGGGGGCGTCGCCCCCTACGAATTTTGCCGTTGGGGGCGACGGCCCCAGCTAACCGTGGAAGTCGGCGTGTATGATCGTGTTCAACCTTAATGGATTTTCTTTCAACAATTTATAGCTCATGTACCGTGACAGAATGACTTTTACACGAATAATAAATGAATCAGAATTCAAGAAGTTTAAGTATGAAGGTAAAAATTTGCTCTGAAATAACATCGCAAACGAACTTGGAATGCGATGATTTTTCAAAGAAACTTTCGATCTTTATACTTAAACTTTTTTGATTAATCTGTTATTCACATACCTCTCACATTACATAATCTATAATTTTGAATAATGTGTCGTTTACTAGAGGTGTGCGGGCACGATTTTTCGGCCCGTTACCAAGCCCGCCCGCCCGTACCGGGCACGGGCGGGCGCGGGTATCTTTATTTCTAGAACGGGCGCGCACGGGCTGACTGTTTTCAAAATCGAACGGGCACGGGTGGGTACGGTCATCTTTTTTTCGAAAACGGGCGGGCACGGGCTCCCCGTTTTCCAAATCGAACGGGCACGGGTTGGGCACGGGCATCTTTTCTTCGAAAACGGGCGGACACGGACTGCCAGTTTTTAAAATTGAACGGGCACGGGCGGGAACGGGCATATTTTTTTCGAAAACGGGCGGGCAAAGGCTGCTCGTTTTCAAAATCGAACGGGCGCGGGCGGGCGCGGGCGGGCACGGGAAGGCGAAAAGTGATGCCCGCACACCTCTATCGTTTAGATGCCGTTCACAAATGACGTCACGCTTGCTATAAAAAATGAGTATCCATAAAAAGGTCATAACTCAAGCAGGACAGCAAATTCTGTTTATGGGACTCTGGACACACACCCTGTTTGGGGGGTAGTCGAAGTGCTATAGACAAAATGTCTGACCAGTTTGGACTTATGAACTTTGTGAATTTTATAGCAGCCCCTTACGCATGATTCTGTTTTAAGAAAAACATCGCGAAATTGAGTGTTCTTCATAATAAAAACAAAATATAGAGCTGTTACAATGCTATTCACAATGAAGTGAGCTGCAGTTCTGTTCTTTGTTGTAGAAAATTCGAAACAGTGGAGTTTGATTAGCATGGGCGTTGATTGGAAAAGTGAACTTGTCACTATTTCATTACTTAGTAACAACAAAGATAAATTTTCACAGCTGCATTGCCATTCTTTCATTGGGCAGTATGAAGAAATCTTTATCAGCGTTTTTTTAATCTTTATAATTTTGAGTAGAACGTGATTAAGTGCTCAATCAAATAAACAGGAAAATGTTGTGCTTTCCCTCGAATTTCTGCTGGCTCATCACAAATAATTTAAGAGTTTTTACTGTTTTTTTTTTCAAATGTAGATACTAACGTTACACATCAACATAAATATATTTTTTATAATCAACTGAAATTCACTTTTTTCAAAAACAATTTTCTTTCATCAAATTATTTTTAAGTCTTAGAATAAAAAGCTTTTATTTACAACATTTTTTTATGGAAATTATTTTCGAAAGGAAATAACAGAATGCTTTTCCTAAATTTGTAAGTAATGTTAAGATTTTGATTTTTACGTGTGTGAATTCTCATTACAATTAAATTTAAAAGAAAACAAAGATGAAATTAATAATAAGAATACAAAAAGATGCATTTTTATAAATTTACGTAACGTTAAATAAATTAGAATATATCTAAATATGAACATGGCTGGTGAGTTTTTTTCTGTGCTGTGCTGTAATGTAACGTGCATTCGACTAGAATTAAATGGTGACAGTACTTCTTAAGTTAACACATTTTCCTGTCCTATAACTTTATTTTTCTTCCTCTTATTTTTAGTTAAATTTTTGAACGGGTTTTCAACAATTAATTCAACAAAAAATTTTTTTTCTAGAATTTCCACGATTTTCAATGGAAATTGAATCGAACATTACGCTAGAGAAGTTACCATTTAATAATTCTTTTTCTTGTGGTAAGTGTGGACGAATGTATCGTACGAAATACACACGCAGTCGCCATGAGCGGTACGAATGTGATCAGCCAGCAAAGTTTTCCTGTAGTCAATGCGATTTCCGTAGTAAACATAAACACAATTTAAAGCAACATTTTGATGCTGTACATAAGTTGGAAAGTCGGCCCGATCGTCGCAGTTAGAAATAAATATTTTGTTAAAATCATAATAAAATTGTTGTAAAAATATTTTTCAAATGAAACTTTAGATTGAAAGCCGATTGTTATTCCAAGAATGACTGATCAAAGAATATTTAGTGCTTTAAATTGTCGTTTTCATTAAGTTTCTTGCTGAAGAATTGACAATGCTGGTAAAGTTGCCAGAAAATGGCATTCTCACGGAGATATTCGATAGAATTCAAATTTATCGAGTAGAAGCTCCGTCATAAAAACTTTCGTTTGAAAGCTCCTTAGTTTTAGACTTAATTCCAAACAAAGATGCGATTCATATGAAGAAATGGTGAGTACAAAAGGTTGACTTTTCAGATATAACAAACAAATTTTCTAACTTTAAAACTGTTTTTCAGGTTCGTCGAAGATTCCACCAACTCAACCGAAAAAAAAATGGAAAACTAGAGGAAAATGATGCGTCAATTGCATCAAAAAAGGTACCAATCACAATACATCGGCGAAGTCTCGCCCTTTAACTGTTTAAAAACTATTTTTAAGTCTCTTATCAAAATAAATTAATTCAAAATCGATTGACTGATTCTTCGTTATGTTTCGCGACAAAAACAAGCTTTCGTCGAGGATCTTGATTAAATTTTCGAATTTTCGGAAAGCTTTCAAGAACTTTCCGGTCCGAAGAAAAAGGGAAGCAAAATTTATTATATGAGGAGAAGTAGGTCAAGGTAGTCTCCGGAGCGCAGAGGCCATAAACATTCTCTCTCTTCGATGATCTAAAACCTAAGGGATCATTATTGTGGTCGCAGTTGAAAATTGGAGTTTTGAGAAAATTATTTTTGCGATGAAATTGCGCCAGCTCTCAGTTCTTTCAATTTGATCTCAGTACCAGTCAAAAAATGTATCGAAAAATAAAATTGAGAGAGTACTAAGAGAAATTATTATCATTATCGCAATAAAATTGAGAGAGTGCTGAGAGAATACGCTGCAACCACAAGATATTAGACGCGATGCGAATCGTTCGTGTGAAAGCTCAACTTGTCAAAAAAAATTATTTTTATCAAGTTGAGCATTCACACCTTTAAAGGGCTCATGCTATTGGACGCTATGCGAATCGCATCGTATAAGGTTGGTGTGAAAGCTCAACTTGACAAAAGCAATTTTTGTTCTGTCAAGTTGAGCTTTCACACAAACCTTACGCGATGCGATTCGCATCGCGCTCAATATAATGATCCCTAACGAGCTAAGAGCATATTGACATCCGTTTGTCCGCATTAACTTCTCTATTCATCGAAAAGATTTTTTTTAGAGAAACGGTCTTTAAAAGCTTCCATGCTTTAAGCTGGAATCCGAAAATCGTCTTGAAGCTTGCAATACTAAATTGAAAAATTTATTTTATTTTATTTGAAAAAAAAAAAAAATTGTAAACGTAATAGTAGATTATGCACCGCTGTCCAGGATGCTCTATTTTGACGATTTGGAGGTTATTTCCCGAGCCGAAGGCGTGGGAAATAATCCAAATCGTCAAAATAAGCCATCCTGGACAGCGGTGCATATGCTATTTTATCTGCCGAGAAAAGATATATCGAGAAAAACAATTTTGCCCTAGGGAGAAAAATGCGAGATTATCGTTCTAGGCAGATAAATGTAAATTACAGCCGTGTGAATATGGACACCAGATCATACTTTAAAGAATGAGGCGAATTTGAAGTGCTTGCGTGGAATGAATGTTCTGCGAAATCTGCAATTCAAAGCAATGAACTTTTTCTTGCTTTCGGGTGGAAAATGAGTCATTACCGTCTCGTTCAAAACCGATTTTTTGGAATTTCCGGGTGAATTTTCTGGGAAATTTGTTGTTTTTACGTGTGGGTTGCATGCCTCGCCTTCGTCTCGAAAGACAAACACACGTCTAAACAACAAATTTCCCAGGAAGAGAGTAACTATTTGAACGCAGTTTTTATCAGGTGCGCGTTCAGAAATTATTTCTTCGTTCAGTTGATCGTTGGTGAACGCTGTCAACAACTTTCACTGTCAAACACATGGTCGGTGATTGGGAAAAGTAGTGAAAGTTGTCATTAATAACACATTTTAATTTGTTATAACGTCGATGGTGTAAAATGTGAAAAATAGTTTCAAGATTTATTGTAATAACTCAAAGTTGAATTGCAAATTAAAACCAAATCCATTTTTTGTGACATAATTGTTGAAAATTGAAATAATTCCTAAAATAAAAAATGTGTGTGTTAATGCAAAAATTTCACGATTAGAAACGATTTGCTGAATGTTATGGTGAGAGCTGTCTTTAATTCTCCAGAGAATCTTATACCTGGTTTCCACTTAAAAAAAGTGCTCTGTTTACATGACAATTCGTCATATGAATACTATGTTTGGAAATATCCATTCTCTCACTCCCATTTTTTATGTGAAGACTCATATTGTCGAATAGAACAAAAGAACTGTCACGTAAACGGAGAGAAAGTTGAACACGATTCAATTTTGTCTCCGTTTACTTGACAGTTTCTTTAGTTTTACTGTTAAGTAAACGGAGTACTTTTTTGAGTGGAAACCAGGACTTATCGGATAATTGCTGTAGGCATTATCATATACAATAGATTTGACATTTCATCAGTCATGATAGGGTGAAAAAATCGGTTACGAGCCTGTTTAGAAATTGCTTTAATTACGAGCCCCTGTCTTTTACTTTGTTCACAAAAAAGAACAAAAAGCCTTTCTCGTAACTAGCACGGGGCTCGTAACCGGTGCGCTTACCCTATGCTGATAAAATCTTGCGTTGAATTTCATCGCTCAGATCTGTTTTATTTTTAAGCTTCTCCAATTGTTTATTTTTACTATCACTCAATCTCACTCCAACTTCTTTTTGCGTAATTTTCCATTTAGAAGAAACAGTTCTCCATTTGAAAATAGTATATTTCAACATACCCCAATACACAAGAGATGTGTACGTACGCGCGGGCGAAAAGTGCACATCTCGTGTGTATTGGTGTATTTTGAAAGATATTTTTCTGTAATAGTGAGAGTGTGTTGGTGCACATACCGTGGAAAGCAACTTTTCGTCCCAAGTGATGGGAAAATATTTTTCGCGCAGACGGACAAAAAACGTCAGATTTTCTCACCGAATTTAAATCCTAAAAGAATCTGTTTCGAGTCACATTTGAATGTCATTTTTTGTCCTGTTTGAAATGTCGTTTTTGACCCACCTGTCGTTTTTCTCCCAGTCTGATATGTCATTTTTTACCCACCTGCAACACAAACAAAATAAGATTTCATTTTGTTCGAGATAATATAAAATAAAAATTCATTTTAGTCTCACTTTTAATGGTACGCGCGGACACATACATAATTTCGATATTATTATCCACTCAATTCTAAGAATCACACGCGAATTGAAAAAAAATTCAATAAAAACAACATCGATGGAAGAAAACAACGAATCTTATGAAAACAATTTAGGTGACACAATTGAATCGCATACTTACTGTGATCATTATATGAAATTTGAATTTAAGTTTGTTGAGTGTTTTGTTCAAAATCTGACTTTTTGTCCGTCTGCGCGAAAAATAGTATACAACACACGGAGCTAAAACGGTGCTGATTTAGACCACGGTGGTGAAAAGGTCTTCATCGGGCTCCGCTGCGCTCCACCCTCGGATTTGACCTTTTCACCACCTGGGTCTAAATGCACCGTTTTAGCTCCTTGTGATGTAATGTACTATTCCGTCACAACCAATACACTCTCACGTATACAGAAAAAAGTTTTCCGTTTTGAAAAAAAGTTTGCCGTTTTGCCCAAAGTATATAAACATTAAAGATAATGCAAATCAGCTGAATATGTCTATCTAATGTTGCACGTAAGGCAAATTTGTTTTCTCAAGTAGTAACACATGAGACAATGTAATACTAAACTAATCAGTTGCCACAGCCTAAGCATGAGGGAATGTCAGGAATTCAACATAACAAACCTATCTATATTCACCTCAAACTTGGGCCCCGCAATTTTTCCTTATCCGCTGAGGGATTGCGTTACCTTCAGTGTTTATATATCTACTTTGTTTTTGCCTCCGTTTGGAGAAAAAAATTCATTTTGTTCACAACTCACTCACACATTTACATAATCTATAAGATTAAGTATCAGGTAAACAGGTGAACATTTTACTAAACGAAGAAGTGCGAATCGGCGTTTAGTTTTCACCAGGTAATTAGTCTATTGACGAGTCTAGTTTTTCCCTCTAGCAACTTGATACTTAGATGATACTAGATACCTCAAAGGCACCAATATTTCAATTAGATTTCGTTAAAGTTTTCTGAATTCACTTTAAAAAAAAATTTACATTCGTCGATCGAAAATGTTCGTCATAAATGAATCTAACCGAAAACTCTTTTCTATTTATTTTTAGATAATCTTTTGTCTGAGCTAAGTTCCAACGATTGGTTTGAAACGAACGATCCGTACGGATACGAAGTGAAACCGAATTCCACTAATTGGTTGTACGAACCAGACGACAACCGGAAGTTTGTGTGTACGTGTGGTCGCACATACAAATCGAAAGGAAGTTTAACCGATCACAAGCGGTGGGAATGTGGAAAGCCTCCAACATTTGCTTGCAAATTTTGTGACTATCGTGCCAAACGGAAAAAACATTTACGTAGACATGTCATTTGCGTACATAAGAAAGAATTCATTGAACAAGACTATATGTGATTTAATTTAATTTAGACTAACAGTTTCGGAACTTAATCCAAATAATTGCAAAAACAACCGATAACCAAAGAGAGAACGTTGAATGACCTTTAGCCAAATATTTAAAATATATATTTATTATAGTGACGACCTTAATAAAACCTTAATAAATGAGCGATTTAGTCATTATAATTCATAATTTGTTTAGTAAAGTAAAGGGTCGTGTACGTGGAAGACTAGCAGAAAATAGTTATTTATGCAGCGAGTGTCGTGTGAAGGTATTTTCATACCATCACACGACACTCGGTGCATGCAATGCTTCGTGCGATTTCGTTAAAAAAAGAAATTCTTCAATGCAAAATAGTCACTTTTTCTTAGCCGCTCGCAAACTCGCAATTTTTAAAAAGATGAAAACTCCGAACACAAATGCTAAACAATTAACAAATTCAAATTCACCACTGAAGAAAAGTTTTCTTTGTTTGGAAAAAAATAGGCGCCGCCGCGCCGATCACCGTCCAAAAAAGTCTTTCAACCGACAGAGTAATAATAAGGTTAATATTTTCGACAGATAAAATCGTAGAAATGCTAAGTTGGCACCACTGTGCTGGATAGACTGCGGATGATAAGTTACATTCGCATGGAACCCAAAGTATATAGCCACTAAAGGTAGCGCAGATCCACAGTTAAGGGCTCATTATATTGGACGCGATGCGAATCGCATCACGTAAGGTTTGTGTGAAAGTTCAACTTGATAAAAATAAATTTTGTTTTGCCAAGTTGAGCTTTCACACAAACCTTACGCGATGTGATTCGCATCGCGTCCAATATAATGAGCTCTTTAGCCGCGGAGTCCAAGTTTGCGGTTAATATTGTTTTTGTCATGTTGTACACATATGGAATTCGGTTGCGTAAAGTTGCAGCTAGTGATGAGGTGAAAAAGATTATATAGAAACGAAGCAATTACAACAACTTGACGAAGCCAATTTCATATGAGTATAACATGACAAAAACAATATTCACCGCAAACTTCGACTCCGCATTTCTTGTGATTCCCTCAGGATCTGCGTTACCTTCTATGTTTTTATACTTTGATGAAACCAACATGTCAAGTCATATGTATTAAGGGATCATTATATTGGATGCGATACGAATCGCATCGCGTAAGGTTTGTGTGAAAGCTCAACTTGACAAAAAATGTTTTTGTTCTATCAAGTTGAGCTTTCACACAAACCTTACGCAATGCGATTCGCATCGCGTCCAATATAATGATCCCTTAACACGGCAGAAATAGAATGCGCATGTTAAATGAAGTTTTGGTTTGCATGAAACAAACGTGTCCAACTCCACGAAAAATATGTCTGTAGACATGCGTATTCTATCCAGGAACAGCGGTGCCAAATTAGCATTTCTCTGGATAAAATAAATTATATCTGCGGATAAAAAGTACAAAAATAGAAACGCTACCGACAACTTTTCACCGTTTTTGTCAATAAAGGGATCATTATATTGAGCGCGATGCGAATCGCATTACGTAAGGTTTGTGTGAAAGCTCAACTTGTCAAAAAAAATTATTGTTATCAAGTTGAGCTTCCACACAAACCTTACACGATTCGCATCGCGTCCAATATAATGAGCCCTTTATTGAGAAAAACGGTGAAAAGTTGTCGGTAGCGTTTCTATTTTTGTACTTTTTATCCGCAGATATAATTTGTTTTATCCAGAGAAATGCTAATTTGGCACCGCTGTTCCTGGATAGAATACGCATGTCTACAGACATATTTTTCGTGGAGTTTTCATGCAAACCAAAACTTCATTTAACATGCGCATTCTATTTCTGCCGTGTTAAGGGATCATTATATTGGACGCGATGCGAATCGCATTGCGTAAGGTTTGTGTGAAAGCTCAAATTGATAGAACAAAAACATTTTTTGTCAAGTTGAGCTTTCACACAAACCTTACGCGATGCGATCCGCATCGCGCTCAATATAATGATACCTTTAGAACAAAACAACGTATCGCATCAAATCTGTGCTTTAAAGTTATTTGGTGAGCTGTGAGCTTCTTTTGAATGCCATTGGAAAATAGGAATATTTCGTTGGAATACAAAAGAAGCTTAAAGCTCTCGAAAGCTTTTCTATAGTAAATACACTAATGCGATACGTTGCTTTGGCTCCTTTGGCTGAACAAGGCAGATCTCGTTTAGCTAACTTTGACAGGTCTACCCATACAAGTTACATGTGAACACCTGTCAAAATGTTCACCCTATGCGTTGATGACAATGATGACTTTTTGATGGCTTTTAAATGAATCAATTTGATGTGCTGTGTTAGGTAACGGGGCAGACTTATGTGATTTTAGCCAGAGTGTGAAGAGTTACAGTGCTTCTCACAGAGTGAACTTCACCATCACCAGCAATTGCTGTAACCGCTCCTCGCACAGTGGTGCCAACTTAGCATTTCTCTGCGTGTGACCAATTCAAGAAAATAATTTCAAAAATCTTCGATCATCTTGCCTATACACACAACAATAGTAAAACAGTGACATACATTTTTGCCTCACAATATGAGTAGATTTTTCCATTATGAACGAGGGCAGATTGTGGTGTACGTGTTGTGAGTGACTAATTTTCGAAATGGGTTACTTTTTAAAATGAAATCGCATAAAAGACACTCTGTGCTTTTGATTTGAAGTTCCTTCTGTGACGTGTGTATACAATTTTATTTGTGCCAGAAATCGATCGAAACAATTCGTCGTCCTGAATTAAAACAGAGTAAATGCTTTCCTCTATCATTTTAGTGCTGATAATATCGGAGGAGTACATTAGAAGAACAAAGCTTTTTAAAGCTCATAATAAAGTTGCTTACTGTGTTTTTCTTTCCACGACAGCTTTTTCGTTGAAAATACGATACACTCGGCGCAAATTAACTTTTCTCATGCTGAAACCTTTTCGGTAAGATAAAACTTTTGTTACGCCGATTGTACAAATGAATTGTCAGTCATTGTTCATTTTCGAACTATATTTCGTGAAATGCATTTTTTTTTTTAATTTTTACTTTTTAACAATTTTTAGATTCGGTTTAGGACATAACCAAATAATTTAACCATAAAATATTCTTCTAACCAGCAAAATTGTCTTCATAAAATTTTGTCTCTCTTTTATTTTTAGATGGAAATCTGTCTAGAGCAATGATTCGTACATATTCCACATACATTCCAGAAATAGAAATTTATACGAATGATAATTGGTATCCCGAGTACGACAACAGTGCATCAACCGATCCCGATCGATTTGAATGTGATGAATGTGGTCGATCGTATAAATTAGAGAAATATTTACGTCATCATCAGAGATGGGAATGTGGGAAAGAGCCGTCGTACTATTGCAGCTTCTGCTCTTTTCGATCTAAGCGAAAGGAAGGTTTGAAGAGGCATTTAGAAAGGCGTCATCCTAATCCACTTTAGAGAAAGAAAAAACAAAACGAAAACCCATGTTATGTAAAATATGTTTGACGACGATACTATAGTTCATAAGGGGCTGACATCATTTTTTGTTTCGGGGTGGGAAATCATTTTTATTACCTAGGACAGATATAACTTAATGCCAATTTAAATATCTCTTAGTCACACATCATCATTGAGAATAAAGGCCTACCAACTCTGTAAAACAAAAGATTCTAGGCGACTGTTTTGTTTAACTTTGTCGCTAATTTGATTTTTTCAGCGAAATCGTTGAAAGTCTTCGCTAATTTTCTCTAAAAATTTTTCCTTATGACGGCAGAACTCTTCGCTAGAGTGGAATATATTGGAATAATGTTCTCAATATCATTGAAATCAAGTGCACTGAACAAAAAGCCAAGATTCAAACATAACATAGTTGAGGCAAACATAATATCCCATGCTATGTTCCCCACTGCTGTCAACATACAATTTTCAGAGTCTGGATAAAAACCACTTGAAAAAACAAACTTATAAATAATCTTGAGAATGTTAGACCCCGGTAAGGATCGGAGTGGGTCGAGCCACACTTGACCCACAATTTTAGCGGGTCGACCCACACCTCACCCAAAGTTTTAGAACACACAGAAAAACGATTTCTGTGAATTCTGCAACTGTGTGTCAGATGTGGGTCGACCCGCTAAAATTGTGGGTCAAGTGTGGGTCGACCCACTAAAATTGTGGGTCAGGTGTAGGTCGACCCACTTCGATCCTTAGACTCCGGTTGTGATTCTCTTACTTAATTTGCTTGTGTTGGTTAGGGACCGTTCTAGTGCTCGGACTGTTCCAGATTTCGTGTCAAAAATCGTTTTCACCACACACACACTTGTTGCTTTCGTTTCAAAAATCGTTTTCACCACGTATACACAGCTGTGGTGAAAGCGAGGTGAAAACGATTTTTAGAATGAAATCAACAAGTGTGTGTGTGGTGAAAACGATTTTTGACAGGAAATCTGGAACAGTCCGAGCACTAGACCGTTCGTAAAGTATGTCACGCCACCCTTACAAATGTCAATTCGTTAAAAACGAACATTTACCTAGTAGTTTTTGGGAGTTTTTATTAGGCCATAAAGGAGGAGAGGGGACGTGAAAAACAACTAATGCTGCATGTAAGGGCTACCGCAGAGCCTTTTTTTGGGAATTTAATTCCCGAAAATAACGTCAGATTTCCGAAATTAATTTTTTGAATTTTCTGGTATTTTGAGGAATTTTCAAGAAAAAAAATTACAGAAAATTCAAAAAAAAAAATAATT
>CM055404.1:49883664-49898391 GCA_029228625.1 Pseudolycoriella hygida | reverse complement strand
TTCTGGTATTTTGAGGAATTTTCAAGAAAAAAAATTACAGAAAATTCAAAAAAAAAAATAATTTCGGAAACTTTACATAATTTTCGGGACTTTTTCGGGAATTAAATTCCCAAAAATAGGCCCTGGGCTGCTGTGTTAAGCTGTAAAGCTTTTTGATGAGCTTTAAGCTTCTTTAGAATTCCTTTGGAAAATTGAAATATTTCACTGGAATACAAAAGGAGCTTAAAGCTATCGAAAAGCTTTCATTAGCGAAAACACAAATGCGATACGTTGTTTTGGTATAACACGGCAGAGGAGTGATGTTTTTCATTGCGGGTCGGCTGCAAGACGTATTACTGCCGTTTTAAGTCAAAACAATGTAACGCATCAAATCTATGCTTTAAAGTTCTTTTGTGGGTTTTGAGCTTTTATTGAATTCCATTTCAACATTTCACCAACAATACCCGGGTTCAATCCTGGTGGGGACAAATTCTGTATAGGATTTTTCTTCAATGTATTGGATGAAAGTAATGTTCCTAGGCACACCCAGGCTTCAAAATTTGGGTAGTTGTGAATTTGGTGCAGCAACGAATCGTACACAGAAGAATGACGGTCATATTCGTCACACCCATATTCGATGAATTCTGTGTACAAATATCTGAGTCTGACTTTGGACGGAGATATAATTAGCATCAGAAGAAATCCTAATGGTAAAATGCTAGCTACCGTTAGGCGTGGTTCGGAATTCACGTTAAGCATGTGGTCCAAAAAATGCTTGCCGGTAAAACACATTGATGGGGCAAATCGGCATTCTAAGCCCTACTAGTTTCCGCCCTGGTACATCATAGATGGCACTAGGTTTGTGTGCAATTTACCACTGACACAGTAAAAACGTTGGTAACAAAAGATCTCTAAGAGAATCCATTTGAGAAAAAACTCACAAAAAATTATCGAACTAATAAATAAAATGATCTAGTCTCTGACCTGGACGGGCTGTAAAGGGCTCATTATATTGGACGCGATGCGAATCGCATCGCGCAAGGTTTGTGTGAAAGCTCAACTTGTCAAAACAAAATTTATTTTTATCAAGTTGAACTTTCACACAGACCTTACGCGATGCGATTCGCATCGCGTCCAATATAATCAGCCCTTAACGGTGGATTTTTATTATTATAAATGTTGGTTGTTACTCATGTTCTGACTTCTTAAGAGCAGGTTGCAAAAATGTGAACTGTCAAATTTGCGATGTTTTTTTTTACACCAGAATCATGCGTCAATAAATACCTCACTTAATATGAGACACGAGTAATACATGACTCAGACTTAAAAAAGTTTGAGTATGAAGGTCGAAAGTTGTTCTCCAAAATAAATCATCGCATTACAAATTCGTTTGCGATGTTATTTCAGAGCAACTTTTGACCTTCATACTCAAACTTTTCGAATTTTAATTCATCTATTATTCGCATAAGATGCCTCCCCTCACATGATTCTAAGAAAAACATCGCAAATTTGACAGTTCACATTTTTGGAACGTGTTCTAAACGAGGGGTGGCGCACTTCATTTATTCCATTTATTCCCAAAATTTTTTTTGTTGTTTTTGCGAAATATCTGAACCAAACACATCACAAGTTAGACAAATAAGTTCAAATAAAGGTTTGCACAAATTATAAAGCATTTAAACCATCTTGAGTTTAAATTTTATTTTTTTGGGAATAAATGGAATAAATTTATTTATTCCATTTATTCCATTTTTCAACAAAAATTCTTTTAAGTTTTCAAAAGAGGGTTTTTCACTTTTTGACACATTAGTATGGTTTGTTGTGTGCGTTGCCATTAAAATCAAGTCTATTTGAAGTTTTGACGAATTTGAAAAAATTATCATTTATTCCATTTATTCCATTTATTCCCATTTATTCCCATTTATTCCATTTATTCAATTTATTCCATTTATTCCAATTTATTCCGTTTATTCCATTTATTCCCATTTATTCCATTTATTCCATAAACCGCAGAAGTGCGTCACCCCTCGGTTCTAAATTTTCATAAGAAACAAATCCCACAAATAAAAACAAAAGAATTCTTTTGTTTTATCTGTAGGACTTGTTTCTTATGAAAATTACGGCAGTGTTGTAGTAGTTGAAATGTTTATAGTTAACTTTGTTGGTAGTCATTTTTGTCTGTATTTATTTTTTGTTGGTTATTTTGATCTAAACTCAGTGTAGAACTAATCGGAGATTCTAAATACAAATTTTATGTATTTTTCACAACATTTGAAAGGTTTGAAAGCGTGACATACGGTCCCTTTACAACTCTTTTTACTCATTTTTCGTGATTATTCCAAACCTACGTCATATTTATTTCTCTTTCCAGAAGAGCCTTCGAAATGTTAAAACATTCTAACATTTTACCGCCTTAAATTGAATAAATGTCAGCCCACAAATTAAAATTATAAAATGTGATTTTGTAAAAAAAAAAACTTTTTCACTGTAATTATAACATTAGAAAAAAAAGAAAATTTTATTTCGATTAGATAGATTTAAAAGAATTGCCTGTAATTGTATAACTTATTTATTTAATAACCCAATTGAATAAAAAGCCAATCTAAAAATCATTAGAACGACATAACTAATTTTCTGAGTTTGTTTAACATTCGACTTATAACTCGCTTAAAATTATAAATTTTTTTTTTCTTTTTTTTTTTAATAAAAATAATTTTTCTATTTTTTTTTTCCATAGGTCGACGATACATGAAAGTATTTCGACGAGATGGCTTAATGAACTTTTACGCAATGGATGATGAAGAAGACGATGAATTCGATGAAGAGTCCATTTTGTCGAGTGAGAAACACTCGGTTCTGTTGAATAAAATGTCTTATATGCTAAACGGACGCTACATTTGCACTTGTGGTAAAAGTTATAAAGAAGATAGATATTTAAAACACCATCAGCGTTGGGAATGTAACAAGGAACCGTCGTTTGAATGTCCGCATTGTAAATATAAAGCGAAAAGAAAAAATAGCTTAAAGAGTCACATGCATCGGAAACACAATGATTATGAAACCGTTATATGAAACTGGTAACATTTTAAACATTTTTTGACATTTTTTTTTTTTAATTTTTAATTTTAAAATTGTTTTTAAGGACTGGAATATATATTTTCTTACTTCATCATTAGATTTAATTACAATAGGTTAAGTATGAATTATTATTTATTCAAGATCCTAACAGAATGTGTATGCATACACCAAAAGGATTTCACTAAAATCGTTGATGCAGTCAACGATTTGTCTCAGTTGTCTGAACATTTGTTTAGTTTTGTACGTAATTTTAGTAACTGATTTTTTTGTATGTGACAAAACTTCTACGATAATCTTATTAGGGAGTGCCATTTTTAAGCTTTTTTTTTTTTTGGTCGAGACAACCGGGTGACAACTTTCCTGCGACTAACATTGTTATGTGTAAATGTTTAATTTTTCACCCGGGCTAAAATGTCATAAGTGTGACTCACATACACTTATGGAAACATATTTTTGCATCAAATAGAATTTTGTACTTCTGCGCAAGTTTTTGCAGTGTTAAAAAGCTGCGCAGAAGTACAAAATTCTATTTGATGCAAAAATATAATTCCGTAAGTGTAGCACATCAAAGAAAATCCACCAAAAAGTCATCAGGGGTCGTGTACATATGACGTCACACTTGCTATAAAATCCATAAAATCAATAGCTGCAAACTGGTCAGAGATTTTACTTATAGGACTCCGGCTATCCCCCCAAACACACCCCCTATTTGGGGGGTTTGCCAAAGTTTTATAAACAAAATTTGCTGTCTTCACTGAGTTATGACCTTTTTATGGATACAAATTTTTTATAGCAAGTGTAACGTCATATGTGTACGACCCCTCACAGACCCAACTAGCAAAGGTGCAAAGTAATGTTTTGTGTGGAAAAATTGTATAGAGAAGGAATTTATTTCCTTGTAAAATTTCGACATCACACAATTCTGCCCTGCCGTACAATGCATAAAAAACCTAGCGACGACAATTTGTGAGAGAAAATATATGAAAATCTCTCATCTGATAACGTCGCTAGGTTTTTTATGCGTTGTACACTCACGGAAATATATTTTTGCATTAATAGAATTTTGTACTTCTGCGCAGCTTTTTAACACTGCAAAAACCTGCGCAGAAGTACAAAATTCTATTTGATGCAAAAACATATTTTCGTAAGTGTAGCGCAGAATTGTGTCGTTCAGTACAACGTTTTATGGGGAGTCTTTGTTTAAATATTCAATTCGTCAATGCATACTTCACGCGTAATCAATTTTCATTAGAAAAGATTGAATAGAAACGTCAAAATTGCAGCAAACTTCATTGTGAGAGAGTATTCATAAATCATTCTATTCAACATGAAGTAGCCTACAGTTTTTACATTTCTCTTCAATTTCTTGCTTTGAAATTTGATAGCAATGTCGTTTCAACAATGAAATATGTCACCTGGGATAGCCGATATGTGAGTTACAATCTCGATTAAAAAAAGTCTTAAATCGACGCACCCTATGCTAAGAGTTAAGTGATTCCTCGTTACTAATTCATTGCAAGCATTTTTTTTGTACTGGAATAAATTTGTCTTTAAAATTTGTAAATAAAAATATAAAAAATGCCTAAAAAGAAAAAACGGATGTGAAAAGACGAATTCCTATTTTATTTAGTCTTTATTACCCATGTTACGAAAAGCTTATTAGGCTATAAAGAAAACGGTGTAATCTTCATCTGTTTCTAAAATACAAACGAGAAAAAAGAAATTATTTTATGTGAATAGTTTACGCTCAGAGTTCTAGATCAGATCGGAAAATGGAGGTCAATGAGAGCGGATCATGTACAAGCTCTACGGTCACCTTTCCGTGGGGCTAATACATTAGGACCACCCAATGAAGTACATTCCCTCCTTGACGCCTGTCCCCATTTTCTTCTTCTTGAAATTTGGTTTAAGAGAAACCGCTAAGAATTTTGAACAAAATACGATTTTCAATTGAAAGTGCACGACCTCATTGGATTTTCTTTTATAAATTTTTGTTTATTTTGTTTGAGGCCGTTCACAATAACAAAACTGCATCGGCACAATACCAGATCGAGCTTATAAGCTGCTAAGCTTTTCGCTCTTTTCAAGCTACGTCAAGCTTTTTATTATGTAATTTCATTTCAATTAAGTAAAGCTACAAGTGTTGAAAATAGTATATTTCAACATACCCCAATACACACGAGATGTGTGCGTATGTGCGGGCGAAGCCCAAGCGAAAAGTACACATTGAGTGTGTATTGGGGTATTTTGAAAGATATAATAGTTAGAGTGTATTGGTTGTGATGGAAAATATTTTCCCATCACTTGGGAAAAGTTGCTTTCCGCGGTATGTGCACCAACACACTCTCACTATTACAGAAAAATATCTTTCAAAATACCCCAATACACACGATGTGTACTTTTCGTCCGTGCGTACGTACACATATCGTGTGTATTGGGGTATGCTGATTGATCGATGTCCGACCGAAAACTTGTCATTACATGTATATGTGCACCTGCACCCCACGGAAATTATTCATTACGTGCATGTTAGGGAAACTTCTCATTACATGTATATCTGCATGTAATGACGCGTTTTCGGATGGGACACCGATTAAAATAGCATACAGTGGGTAGTGCTAAGTAAATCATCAAGTAACTCATTCGTGTATTTTTAAGCAACTCGCTTTAAAAACTGTTTTTTGACTCGTGCGGCTCTACACTCGTCAAAAAACTGTTTTCAAAGCTTTTTGCTTAAAAACACCCTCTTGAGTTTGGCTTATTTCACAAAATTGATCCCTCATGTATTGACTTACTTCCGCACCCCCCACTGTAATCTACTATTTCTGTAATAATGAGAGTGTGTGGGTGCACATACCGCGGAAAGCAACTTTTTATCCCAAGTGATGGGAAAATATTTTCCGTCACAACCAATACACTCTCACGCATACAGAAAATAGTATATATCAACATACCCCAAACACACGAGATGTGCACGTATGCGCGGGCGAAGCCCAAGTGAAAAGTACACATCGAGTGTGTATTGGTGTATTTTGAAAGATATTTGTCTGTAATAGTGAGAGTGTGTTGGTGCACATACCGCGGAAAGCAAGTTTTCGTCCCAAGTCACACTCTCACGTATTCAGAAAAAGCTATGTTTGTACGACAATTTGGCATTGAAATTTGTAATAAAGAGGAATTTTCACTCTTACCGAAGAAAACTTTTGATTTTGAAATTCGATGACTTGTAACAAATTCAACATACTTTCCAAGTTAAGGTGATACATTGATTGAACATGACTAATAAAATTAAATAAATAATTTGTGAAATATACTTAGTTATGTTATAAAAATCGTTCTTTTTCTTTCTTTAACTCATTCATTTTCCAGGACATCATTCATTTAGCTTTTCAATCTCTACATATACAAATTGTGAATAATAATTTATTTTCTCCATCCCCATTTAGCCATTTCATTTAGAACGTATGGCTCAATTATGCCTGAAACTACTCATAACATCGAGTTTAGTGGAGACGGAAGAGAATTTGCTTGTGATAAGTGTGGTCATTCGTACCGATCGAAAAGTGCTTTAAATTATCATGTAACATGGATATGCTCAAAGGAAACGAATTTCAAATGTCGATATTGTGAGTACAGTGGGAAAAGATTTTATTGCTTCAAACGGCATATGCAACGCAAACATCCCACTGTTCTATAACTCTTAAGTTGATATTATTTTGTTTATTTTTGAAGCGCAATAAATGGTTTATCTTTACATTCAATTTTATTTTCTTTTGAGATTTTTTATGCGATTTTTTTTTTTTTTTTAAGTTGTATGAAAGAGGAACGACGATGGTTGATGTCAACTAAACATTTGCTAACGGGATGATTCTTTTATTTCAGGTACATCGGAAATATACTGTGAATTTTGTGGAAGAGTGTATCATACTCACAGTGGATTGAGTCGCCATCGCAAATATTATTGCAATTTTTCCAAAAAATCACCAACACTCTACTGTAAATTTTGTACATACAGTCACAGGCGACCTGATCAAGTGAAGAACCATTGTCGTGTCAGACATGGCATTGAAATTGATTTGAAGAAGATATATAATCATTGAAGACTGATAACACGAGAGAAAAATTAAAATAAAATAAATTTGTTTGAGTCATTCGCTGTTTTCATTTTTTTAATTTTTTTTTTTATAATTTCTATTTTCTAGCACTTCGTCCGAACTATTTCCTTAATCTATAATTTCACAAAAGGTGAGTTCTTTAAAAAAATATTTATCTTTTGATTTTTTGATTTTTTTTTTTTTTTTTGAAGTGTGCCGTCGCTTCACAATCAATTTCCAGGTTAAACTTACCTTGATTTCTCTTTCCATGCCAGGTTGGTATACGATACCGAGACAAACGTGTGTCTATTGCTTGAAATCGTACGCATCGAAGAAAGGACTCGATAGACATAAAAAGTTTGAATGTCAATATCTACCACCTAAAGAGAAATTTAAATGTCCGTATTGTTCACACGAAAGCAAACGTAAGGATAACTTGCGGCAGCACATGTTCAAACATTTCAAGCCTTCCAAAAATCCAATAGCTCATCCTAATACAACGAGTGGGAACGGAATCAACTGGTTGAAGAACGAAAAAGTGTGAGTTTTGTTATAGTCATGATATGAAAAAACGTGAAACTAGCGTTCTCGCCACCCTCCCGCCCTCGAACAGTTAATAAATTTTTTCAAACTTGTTTGGCTGTCTCTAATTCTGAGTTTTAACCACTGGAAAAAAGTTCTGAACAAATCCGATACCGCCCACGTTTCGCTATGTTTGTTACCACCGCCCTCTGGGTGTCAAATCAACGAAACTTTTCGTCACTTAACATACAATAATCCCATTGTACTTAGAGACGTTTTTGTTCGGCGCAGGTTTTCGCTGTGTTAAAAACCTGCGCAGAACAAAAGTGTTCCTAAGTAAAATAGGATTATTGTATCACGAATTTTGTCATGAAATTTTCTATAACTTGACATAAGCCAACGCCGCCTTAAAAGCGTTTACAATGCACAAGTCAGGCTGAAAATCATTCAAGGGGTACGGGCGGTACGATTGTTTCTGTATCTCGCAACATTTTCATAAAAGCAACTACCGCAATTCGTCGAAAATGCAGTTAGTTCTGAGAAAAGTTCAGTCTTTCTAATGAACTCAGAATTGCTTTTACTATCTTTGAATGTAATGGTCAAGTTTGTAACAAACTTGTTATGTCTTACTAGACATGTTCATTATGTCGAAGAACTTCATCCAAAAAAACACTTTTCAGTGCTTTGATCGACTGAAATCGTTCCCATACCTTAATTTTAATTTAAAAAATTAACAGAAAAGTCACAAAAAAAGCTTTTTGAAGCTCGCACGAAATCACATTATTCGTTTCTTTCTGTGGCGGTGCTATAAATCTCACGATAAACGTAAATTTGACTGATAAACGATTATTTGAAGGATTTATTTAAGAAAAAGTCATTTAATTTTTCCGTTTACTCGGTTGGAGTCGAGGTGAACTAGTTCAATCCTGTTACACTAGTAATTTTTTTTTTCAATTTTTTGAGTTTATAAACAAGAAAATTTTATCTATATTTATGTTTGTAAACGTAATAAAACGAAGGAATTTATATTTGGGGCTGTTCATAAGTGACGTCACGCTTGCTATAAAATCCATAGAGTTCATAGCTCCAAACTGGTCAGACATTTTGCTTATAGTACTCCGGCTACCCCCCAAACACACCCCCTATTTGGGGGGTAGCCAGAGTCCTATATACGAAATTTGTTCTACTGAACGAGTTATGACCTTTTTATGGATACTCATTTTTTATAGCAAGCGTGACGTCATTTGTGAACGGCCCCTTTTAGACATTCTCGTTTTATCGCTTTCAGCTGTTTTGCCATTGTTATAACAATAGAAAAAATCTGATGATACGAGTGAATGTGTAGAATGTCTAAAATATAAATTCCTTCGTTGTAGTTCATCAGGGGCTGTTCATAAATGACGTCACGCTTGCTATAAAATTCACAAAGTTCATAAGTCCAAACTGGTCAGACATTTTGTTTATAGGACTCCGGCTACCCCCCCCCCCCCCAAACACACACTCTGTTTGGGGGGTAGCCAGAGTCCTATAAACAAAATTTGGTGTACTGCAGGAGTTATGACCTTTTTATGGATACTAATTTTTTATGGCAAGCGTGACGTCATTTGTGAATGAGCCCTTACGTTGTTGCTTACATATATATATTTGACATGTTTGTGGAATGCAAACACGAAAAATTACCTCGATGGTAATGACACGTTTACATGCCACAAACATGTAAAATAAAATGCAACGTGTTGTTAGATATAGAAAAACTTTTCATATTTATTGAAAGATTTACTGTCTTACTCTTTACAACGCGTGCGTGTGGAGGAGAAACGTAATTTTTAAAATTTAACGTAAAAACTTTCAGATTATTTTTGGAATGAAATGAAGACGGGAAACCGTTAATGCATTGGAATACCCGAAAATTTCACCTTCAGGAATCTCTCCTAAAGAATATAAAATTCTGTGAAACTCGACACTCAAAAAAAATGGTTTTGTGGACTCAAGTTACCAAGTAATTACTCAAGTTATGTTAGCAAACAAAATATGCTAGTGGTTACTTACAGAGAATTAAATTTCTGGTTACGCTTGTTCTACTGTTACGCTTTAATGTATGTCAATAGAAATTTACATTTAGAAACGTGAAAGCGTAACATTTAGGAATTAAGTCAACTGTAAGTTTCCATGACCATTTTTTTCGATGCATGGAAATTTCCTAATTCTATTACTAAATAACGAGAACGAAAAATTTGTCTCCTTTCCTAGCTATGAACCGTGTATTTTCTATTATTAACGAAGAAACCACAATGAATAAAATATTGTAATTAAAACTGACAATCCTACGTCACAATACAAAATATTTAGGACAAAATATTAAATTCGGACTGAAAGTTTGCGATCAAATTTGCATTGAATTTAAAATAAAATAAAATAAAAATTCGTCTTTTCGTTGGGAATTGTTCAAATAACGTTAGTTAAAGCGTTATACAGTCTTTGCAAATTAAAGTTGAATGTTTTTGGTTCCACAGAACTTTGGCTTTTAATTTGCAAAAGCTTTGCAGGGACTTTAGCTTCTGTAGTCGAAAGGAGAGTAAAGTTAGCTAAAAGCTCTTGAAAGCTCTGGAAGCGTCATAACTTCTGTTTTTTCGGCCTAACAGCTCGAGTATGCCATTTTATAGTCTGACACTAGCGCCACAAACGTATTTATTTTATTTAGAAACAATAATTCGAATATTTTAAGGCAATAGAAATAACTATTTTACGCTAATTTTTTAAGGGAATGTGTACAGCTATTTTGTTAAAACTACAAATTACAGAATATAAGCGTTGATATTAAAATTAAATTTAGAAAATAATGTAATTTGCACTCAACTGTTGAGAATAAACGTAATCGACTTATAAAAATTATATAAGCGGTGGAAGCTTGTTTCATTGGGTGGTATAACTGAGTCATTTTCTAAATTGGTAAGATTTGTTGTAAGAAGGACATGTTTTGTAAATGCCCTCACGATCGAGAATCGCATGCGAATCGCATCGTGTAAGGTTTGTGTGAAAGCTCAACTTGACAGAACAAAAATTGTTTTTGTCAAGTTGAGCTTTCACACAAACCTTACGCGATGTGATTCGCATCACGTCGAATATAATGATCCCTAAGGAACAGAAAACTGCCGAACAAAGCAAAAAAAAAAACCTAGCGACGTTATCGGATGAGAGATTTTCATATATTTTCTCTCACAAATTCTTCCCGCTAGGTTTTTTTTTACGTTGCACGGCAGAAATGTGAGTTAGTCTTTTTAAAATCGTTAAAATAACTGTAAAATTTACACTGATCAAAACTTAATAAAGAACATTATAAGGTTTTACTTCTGTGCAGCTTTTTTCGGTGTTAAAAACCTGCGCAGAAGTGCAAAGTTAAAGCCATTCTTCAAGTTTATCCAGAGTAAAAAAAAATAAAAAACAAAAAAACGTTAAATTTGGTCATTCATAATGTATATGACGGGATGGTGGATTAGAAAAAAGCGTGCGCTCTATACAGTTAAAAAAATTACCTATTCATATTCATATGAAACTGGACAACACACTATGTTTGTCACTTTCACAAAAACATGAAACTGGACAACACACTATGTTTGTGACTTTCACACTAACATTGAATGATTGAGAGAATCATATAAGTGTCCAGTTTCTTATGAAAGGACGTTATATTTGCGTACGAGGAGGAGTAGAGGCTCTAAAATGTGTACTTTGCGCATCCATTGTGTTAAGCAAGTCAACGAAATGGAAGATCGTAAGTAAAATAGGACTTTAATTAATCGATTTCACTACAAACTCTTGTCTAATAGAAATTTTCTTTTTCAGGTCACCGATTTGACACCAAAGTAATAACAATGCTTGCCGGAAAAATATAACAGATTTATTTGAAAAGTAAAAAGTTGCAGAGCATCCAAACAATACTAACCCCGAAGTTTTTTTTTAATTATATTTTTTTAATTTCTTTTTATTTATAATTTTATACTTGTTGTAATAATTACATTATAAAATTGTGATCTGCATTTTTGTGGTTGATTTCCTTTTCTACGTCGTCGATGGTTACGCACCATTTTCAAGTAACGGCTTGGAACTGTCACCGTCACACACAATACATAACCTCAAATTGCCATGCGTTTGTTTGTAACGAGAACTGATTACATTTTGAGGTTATGTTAATGTTTCCGTTTGATTTTTTTACGCTTCTAGAGTGCGTACAGCAATTATTCGTTAAGTTAACTTTGAGAGGTCCACCCATGGGTACACCTGTCAAAATGTTCACCAGTGAACTTCACCAGCAATTGCTGTACGCGCTCCTAATGTGAACTTGAAATCGTTTAATTATTCATGTCGTGTGAGTGTTAATGCTTGCTGTAACGTGTGTTTAGTTATGTTTATTCAAACCGTAAGTCCGCCCAAATTAAGACATAAAATGGACTTGCCACACTTTTCAGGCACCACGCGTGTTTCCCGAACCTCTCACACAAATTTCGATTTTAAAATTGTGGCGGACTTATGAACTGAATCATTTATTCAACGTTTTAGTTTTTTTATGTATCAAAATTATGCTTCATTTTAATCCTTAAGTAGTCAATTGTTACTAACTTGCATCCCCCACTTTTAGTATTTTTTTTTTTTTTGCAAATTTTGACTTTTGTTTATTTCAATTTTATTTTTGCATTTTTATTTATTTCATTTTCTTTTTTGTTTTGCTTGTACACATTTATAGCTGCGACTGAAGACTTAGGCATAACACGAATAGCTGGCTTATCTTGGGCTCAATGGAATGCACGTTTAGCTATGCCATTGGTATCTCAAATGCGAGAGGGTGTTCAACCAATATTATTCGGTTCTAATGAAACGTCACAAAGCCCGACAAACGAGGATAAAATTGCCGATTCAAAAATGAATGGACTACCTCCCCAATCGTATCCATGTCCCGATTGTGGTAGATATTATAAATTGAAATCAAGTTTGCGTAATCATCAAAAATGGGAGTGTGGAAAAGAGCCACAATTTCAGGTGATTTTTTTTTTTGTTTTCTTTTCACATAGTTGAGTAAAATATGATGAGAAAAGTAGTAACTCAATACATTTTTCTGTTTTGTGAGTAGAGCGAATTGTTGTAACTTAATCCATATACTTCCTCCTGGGCCTACCCATGGCACATGCTTGAATACTTCGAACATTCTCTAACCATCGCTTACATCGACAACAGCTAGTGAAAATAATTCCATTGCTCATTGCGACCGCAGGAGTGTAAATGTGGCTATTCAGGGTGTGAATTTAGCCAAATTTTTGGAAATTGCGTAAATATAACAACTTTTGGAGAGTTCTACGTGACAAGAGAAAGTTCTCTAGTTTTGTCATCCACCTAGCTTTTTGTGACATTAGAGAGTTTGGGCAAAGCCACTTATAGCCAAATTTATAACATATACGTATAGCTATTTGTTTTGAATTATATGTTTACGTTATAAGTTACAAGTTTACGTAAGTCAACATTATAAGTTTATAGCCCAGATCAGTATTGTAACTGATCCAGACCAGTACTGATCAGTTCCAAAACTTATTCGCATCAGAACTGATCAGTTTCAAATCTGATTTGGATTAGTAGTTTTGAAACTGATCAGTACTGATCGGTATCACTTTTAAACTTTATCATTACTTATCCGGAACAGTTTTAAAACTGATCAGTGCTGATTCATATCAGTTTTCAGACTGATCAACACTGAACCGGATCAGTTTTAAAAGTAATCAGTATGAATCAATTTCGAAACTGATCAGTACAGATCCGGATCAGTTTCGAAACTGATCAGTACTGATCCGAATCAGTTGTGAAACTGATCAGTACTGATTCGGATCAGTTTTGAAACTGATCAGTACTGGCCCGGATCAGTTTTACAATTGATCAGTACTGATCCGGATCAGTTTTACAACTGATCAATACTGATCCGGATCAGTTTGGCAACTGATCAGTACTGATCCGTATCAGTTTGGCAACTGATCAGTACTGATCCGGATCAGTTTCGAAATGATCAGTACTGGTTCGGATCAGTTTTAAAACTGACCAGTGCTGATCTGTATCAGCTACAATACTGATCTGGGCTATAAACTTATAACTTGTACCGTAAATTTGTAACTTCTTACTTATATATTATAACTCATAGCTCGTAACGTAAATTTATAACATATTTCATAAACTTGTAGCTTTAAACGTAAACATATAACTTATTACTTATAGGTATATGTATATGTATAGGTATAGTTATATGTGTATGTATATGTATATGGTTATAAGTCGCTTTACCCAAACTCTCTATTAAAAGTTTTTATATTTACGCAATACAATTCCTACAGCAATTGCCAAACATTTCGCTAACAATCTACAAACATTTGCAAAACTTCACACCCACAATGAAACTAGTCAAAATTTTTAATTTATATTCACCACTGCTAACGTATTCCCCATATCAAGTTGGTATATTCACCACCTTATCATTATCAAACTTCTGGTGAGTTTTTTGGTCAGCTTGCCGTTCATGCGACCGCCCTTCTGTTAAGAAGCCTCATATCATTTCAGATACCACAGGCTACACAATTCTCCTTACCATTTACATTCTTATTCCTTCCTTCTTTGGTACACAAGTTAGCAAAGAGATACGGAAAGCGATCGAAATGCTATAGAATTTTGCAAATGTTTATTGAAAAACCCTAAAACATATACTATACGGCAAATACCAATATCAATTCAATATCAATATGAATATTCGAAGTTATAGAAATTGTGATTTTATAATGTTCATATATTAAACAAATTACACTGAGATAAATATCTACAACCGACGCGACATAGGAGTTGTGTTTATAATATACGCCGCTGACGTATTATATACGCCGCTGACGTATTATATACGCCGCTGACGTATTTTATACGCCGCTGACGTATTATATACGCCGCCGACGTATTATATACGCCGCCGACGTATTATATACGCCGCCGACGTATTATATACGCCGCCGACGTATTATATACGCCGCCGACG
>CM055404.1:49862353-49873282 GCA_029228625.1 Pseudolycoriella hygida | reverse complement strand
TTCCGTCATTTCTGACATCTTTAAAATTTGTCTGAAATACATTCATAACTTTGCAGAGTTTCATATACGTGAGAGCGAATCAGTTTTATTTTAACTTGTCTCGTGAACTGCTGTCAATCGTTTATGAATGATATTGTTTGAGAAAGTACGAAATAGTTTTTAAATTTCTCTCCTCTCTTTTTAGAATGAAGTTTTTATTTCTTTTTCTTCCTCTCATTTTGACAGCGGTCCCCGAGAAAATTTAGTTTAAGCGGGAAATAGCTCTCTGAAACTCCCTTAGGCTGGATTTGCACTTAAGAGCGTGTCAGATATTTTGACAGTTCTATGTTTTGCATATTTCTAAGGCAGAGATCATCAATTTTAATTTCCGAAACATCTACTGTTTGCATAACACATCCCTTTATAGATTCTCTGAATCAGAATGTATAATTATTGAGTCTTAGTGTCAAAATTTGATCTAAAAAAACATCGCAAAGACTCGGCGAATGCGATAATTATTGAGTTATTATAATTATTGAGTCTTTGTGTCAAAATTTGACCTGAAAAAACATCGAAAAGACTCGGCGAATGCGATGTTTTTTCAGATCAAATTTTGGCACTAAGACTCAATAATTATATATTCTGATTCATAGAATCTATAAAGGGATGTGTTATGCAAACAGTAGATGTTTTGGAATTTCAAATTAATGATCTCTGCCTTAGTAATATGCAATGAAAAAACATCGCAAAACATAGAACTGTCACAACATCTGACACGCTCTTAGAAAAAAATCACTCCGTTTTGAAACTGCGCATGCGCATAGAGAGAATTTTCTCTATGCGCATTAACCCTTCTCATTTCAGATTGAGTTCTTTTTTTAGGCTTGTGGAGTTGTTTTTCTGGTGGATAATCGAGCCTAGATCAACGTTTACGAAAATCATTTTTCGAAAAAAATGCTGTCTAGACAGGTCTCTTTCTAGCCAACGCTCTGAAATAGAAGAACAAAAGTCATCCACGACTGCCTAGACACCATTTTTGCGAAAAATGATCTTCGTAAACGTTGATCTAGACTCGATTATGTACCAGAAAAACCACTCCACAAGGTGAAAAAAAGATCTCAATCTGATATGCACAGTTTCAAAACGGAGGGATAATTTTTCAAGTGCAAACCAGGGCTTATGTGGGATTTTCGACCCTCAATTCATTCATGCATTATTTCAAAATGATATTGCAATATCGTTTGGAAATTTTTATTTTGACGAGTGGCGAGTTTCATCCCAAGCAGAAGGTGCGGATACAACCACACGAGTCAAAATAAAAATTTCCAAATCATCCAATCCAATCCAAAACTGCCGCAACTGTCATCAGGTAATGACTCATTTTCGTGGGGTTATTACAAATTATAAATTATTAAAATCGACATGTTTAGCAATAGATCAGAATCTGTCAAAGTATAGTGAATTTCATGATGAAATGTATAAACTTCATACCGGTAAAGCCAGAGAAATGATATCGACTCTTCAGCGAGATAGAACACACATATGAATGACGGATAGGCTATAAAATGCATACAACTCTCTCAGCATCGAGCACACATGCGTGTTCTATATCTAGGAGCCGTCGCTTATCATTTCTCCTTGGAAAATATCTAATGACTGACCATGAAACTCCATATACATTGACATAAGCCGAAGTCGCACCAAACGCTTCAATTTCAGCACCCACTGCCGCGCTTCTTTAAGCGACCATTACTGCCTGACATCATTTGTGATCAGCCTTTAAAAAGTATACAATTTTGATTGCATTTGTTTCTATGGCTCCCAATACAATTCCTAGCACTAATTCTTTTACTAACTTGCAATTTTTTATTTTTAGGTGACGCTTCTGTAAAATATCCTACCTATCCAATAAATAAAAATAGATAAAAATAGATGGAAATGCTGGCTCCCCGCATAGTTTCCTTATAAATCTAGGTTTCTGTAGAGGTGGCGATGAATTTCTAGTTGTGTAAATTATGTTTAATTATTTTTTTGATTATTTTATTACTTTGAACACGAAACGATTGTATATTATTGAGAAGTAAATGACATTTAAGAAAACAAATGAAATATTTGTGCTTCTGTAGTTTTATTTGAGTGCGTTAAATTAATTGTTTTAAACATTTTTTTCCTTTTCATTTTCTCAAATCGAATTTTGCATCGTTTGGTTATAGAAAGAAAACAAAATGGCTTTTGTAATATTAATTTTAATTTATTTGTTATTGTGGTGATGGTGTTATGGTGTAATAAAAACGAAACTCACTTAAAATTTATAGATTTGAATTCAATAATATTTTCATTACACACTTAAGCTGTAATCAAAGATAAACAAAATATTATCTAGCGATGTTTATTTTCAGATCAGAAATTGGCAAAATTTATATTTATTTATAAAAAAAAGTAAATGAAAAAGTTGTGATAAAAATTATTGGCGCAGGTCTGAGATTACAGTTGTCATCTGCTTATTGTTTTTGTCCGGAAGAAACTAATCAAAACAAACAATTTTTTTTTATTAAAAACCATTCATGTGTCATGTTTCGTGCAAAAATGTGCACAAAATACCTAACGTTTTAAGTATTTTTTTAAACTGTTAAAGGCGAATTAAAGCCCCGTGTACCTTCACCGGATGACCAACCATGCGATTTACGGCTCCTAACTCCAGCTACTTGCCTACGCGAGTTACCACCAGCTGTTTCAATTTCGGCTGCCGCTACAGCTGCTACCGGAACATCGCCGATAACGCCGGTCACACCAGCTGCGACAATACCATTTTCATTATCTGCTTTCAAAGCGGATAATTTACCGACAATGCCGTTGTTAACAACGGTAGCTGGTGGTGCATACACATGCGGTAAATGAGATCCATCCAATCCAATAAATTTTGGATTGGTTCATAAGGCTAGTCAGAGAAAAAGTTAATCTCAGAAATTCGTTCCGCGAAGTGAGAATGCAAAAATATAATGTTTTTAATGAAAAATTTTGTTAAAAGTAAAAACCTAACTTTTCCGCCATTCCAATACTTAGCTTCGTCGTCACGCCTTATGGCTGTTTTTGTATATTACTGTACTACGATTGCCAGAGACATGATATGGCGGCGAAAGATTAAGAAATTTTATGATGAGATGTATGAGCTGACAAGCACACAATCTTTCCATAAATTTCTACATTAAATTTTGTATACTTTGACATAAGCCGACACCGCACAAAAAGCCTGAATACAAAAATTTGTAGTGTATTTGGGGAACATAGCCACCATATTGTGTCTCTGGCAAAGGGTGCCGACAATGCAGGTAAACTTGTAGTGAGAAAAAAATATAATTTTCCCAAAGAATGTGGACATCACGAAAATCTTAAGAGTAGGCCTGATAAAAACGATTTTTTTTCGGCGAAGCTTTTGTTTGAAAAATTACCTATTTCAAAAAAGTACCTAAATAAAGTCATTGTTTTTTCATCTAGTAGTTGAGCTACTTTTTTACGATTCCTTGGTTTTTTCAACAAACTCCACGTTATAAGATCGGTCTACACTTTCACTCAGGACACTTGGTACTGAAAATTTGGAAACGCCAAAATTCAGAAAGTAGCGAGTACATTACGTTGTATAAGTTTATAATTCGACACCTGGCTGCGTACTTTGGTCCCTGGTACCTGGGAATATAGAAGGCAGCCTGGTGCTAAGCATCTGTTTACACATTAGTGATATCTATACGTCATATAAGTTTCAACTCGGCACTAGGCTGCGTCCTCGAGTTAAGACTATTTGAATGCAGAGGGCAGCAGCAGCCTAGTGCCGAATTGAAACTTATGTGACGTATACAACTCACTATTGCCTACAATTTGGCGAAAACAAAAGCTTTAAGGTCCCAAGTACGCAGCCTGGTGCCGACTTTGATCGTATAACTCACTAATAACCTTGCTCCTTTTTAAAGATAGGCGTTGTCAGAATTTCAGCACCACACTGCCTTGGTCTGACAAGGTTTTACATACCGACGAAACGTAAAACCTTGTCAGACCAAGACAGCCTGGCTGGGAAAAAAAGGCAGCCTGGTGCTGAAAATCCCTTTTTGGAGGCAATAGTGAGTTGTACAAGTCACATAAGTTTCAATTCGGCACCAGGCTGCTGCTGCCCTTTGCATCAGAAATTCTTAACTCGAGGATGCAGCCTTGTGCCGAGTTGAAACTTAGTGAAGCCAGATCAGGGGTGTGACAGCCTTTTGTTTTGATCTTTGCAAGTAATACTCAAAGTGAAGTTAGCTGACCTTACAAAAAAATCAGATGATTTTTGAACTTTTCAATGAAGTCAGCTGATTTTGGTAAATTTATGAATGAAATCAGCTGATTTTTTTTGCAACGAAGTTAGCGTCGCTCGTAGCTGCAGCTAACTTCACGTTGAGTACTTGAAAATATCAAAACAAAAGAATGTCACGCCCCTGGTTTCGATCTTTGCGAGTAATACATGGCATGAAGTTAGCTGCAGTTGCAACCGAAGCTAACTTCATTGCAAAAAAATCAGCTGATTTTTGAACTTTTCAATGAAGTCAGCTGATTTTGGTAAATTTATGAATGAAATCAGCTGGATTTGTTTGCAGTGAAGTTAGCTTCGGTAACAAATGCAGCCAACTTCAAGTTGAGTATTACTTGCAAAGATCGAAACAAAAGACTGTCACGCCCCTGAGCCAGATGCTTAGCACCAGGATGCCTTCTATCTTCCCAGTTAAGGGACCAAAGTACGCAGCCAAGTGTCGAATTATAGACTCTTATACAAAGTAATGTGCTCGCTACTACATGAATTTTGGCATGGCATGAATTTTGGAGGTACTTTTTTGAAATTAACAATTGTTTTAACAAAAGCTCCGCTGGAAAAACATCGTTTTCATCGGTCGTGCTCAAATACGAGTACATTTGAGCAAAAATAATCGGAAAACTCCGAAGCGAATCCGAATAGTTGGAAAATGGCGGAAAAATTAGTTACGTGATTTTTAGCCGTGACAACTTTCACTCGAAAAAAAAGTTATATTTTCAGACTCTCCGAAGTCCGACAATATTTTCTGTCCCTTTCCCGAATGAATTTCTGATATTTAGATTTTCTGGCCAGTCTATTGTTTCATTCATTCAAATACACTTTATTAATTTTCAAAAATTTCTCATTTGCAGAACGATGTGGCAACTCATATGCCCGTCCACACTCACTTAATCGACATAAACGGTTTGAATGTGGGGTTGAGCCAAAATTCGGTAATTTTTTTATTTATTTTTATTTCTTTTTCAACCAATATGTTTAAACTTAAACTAAAAATGATTTTTTCTCTTTCCTTTTCTGATAGAATGTCCAATTTGCCATAAAAAATCTAAGCATAAACATAATTTAGTTTTACACATGCGAACGCATCAGCAACGATGATTAATTGCAATTTCTTCTTCTTTCTTTTTGCAATTGTTGGTGGTATCCAAATTGTTTTTTTAACGTTGTTAATAATTTTTTTTTCTAGGTTTTAAGGTTGAGAGAAATATTCGTTCATACACAGTGAAATGTATAGTTCAATAAAAAAATCGGATCCACTTGCATTTATTTTATTTTTATAAAAATCATTTGAATGTGTCAATCAATGTTTAGCTTTTAATGATTCAAAAGGGACACCAAGATTTAATTTTGATTTGGAATATTTAAAACTGCGGATACTTTGAAAGAGTACGCGACATTCTGCAGAAAATGTGTCTACCATCACACCTCCACTGGGAAATTTATTTTCGGTTGGGAATATTTTTCTCTGGTGCTTTCGTTCATGTAGACCAGAGAAATGATAAGGCCAGATATCGTGATGTGTAAAAAAAAGGCACTCTGTCCTATGTGAAACAATAGTCAGGTTTCAAACAATATCAAATTCCATACATTTTCGATCCTCATCACAAGTGGTGTCTTTAAAGCCATTGAGGGATCTTATTTGACACAGGTGGACCATGAATAATGACAGCTAGTTTATATGGGAGATTGAACCAATTTGTTTGCATTTTTGAGAGAATCCTCTCCCATAGAAACCAGCTGTCATTTACTCATGTTTCTTCTATCTGGCCTCAGGTATGCCAACTTATCATTTCTCTGATGTAGACCGATTCCAACCGAATTTGTCTTTTCTGCAATTTTCATTTGAATTCAAATTTTTATTGTGTACACTCACGGAATTGTGAAAACCGACAGGTTTTTGTGTTTTGTGGTTTACTGACTTTATTGATTTCTCCATGTAAAAATACATGCAAAAATTCACAAACTCAAGTAAAACACAAAAGCAAAAATGTGTCGGTTTTCAATTTTCCGTGAGTGTACTTTGGAAACGAAGGCTCCAATACTTTGAAGTTACCTTGACGGGAATAACAGGAAATTCATCACCTGGCTGTAGCTATGGCTGCGAATAGTCTTAGAATTATGTTTATTTCACGGTAACGCAATTTCTTTGTTTCAAACGTCAAAAAGAAAATGGAAAAATGATGAAATTCAGGTTTTCAGAGCGAAATCGGCTCCGATTTTTATAAAAAAATTAGGTGAAACTGAAACGTGAGTACGTTACATAAATCGTAAGCTTTACGGGACGAAACGGTTCTGACGACAGTTGAGTTTGTTGGGATCAAAATTCGGTATGTTCCAACTGTCAAAAAGACGTTTTAAAAGTCAATACCATAAATGACTCGTTGAATTTAAAAAAGTGCCGCTGTGTCCTACGTTAAACAATGTCAAATTTCATACATTTTTGATCCCCATCACGAATGATGTGTTTAAAGGGATCTTCTTTGGCACAGGAGAATTAGAGCAAAGGGCTGAGGCTAGCTCGTCTTACTTTACAAAAACAAAAATGTAAGATTAAAGAAAAATCAATTTATTTATCTGAATATTTGAAATCATTTTGCCAGTTGGAATAGTCCGCTTTTCGATCCTAACAGACTCAGTTCATTTTTACCAATCAATCTTTAAATGTCAAAGTTGTCAAAGTATTCCTCAAATTACATTTCTAATTAAAAATTCACTAAAGTTTGACACGCGTACCGACGTTTACGTGCAAAATAACGCCTGATGTCACCTATTTTGGCGTCCTATTGAACTTTTATAAAGAACTATACATTTTCACTAAAAGTAAACATTAAATTTCTGGTGGTTGTAGTCAAATCAATATTGGAATGTGATATGAATAAATAGTCGTCAATATTATTGGCATGGTAAATGCAATTAAATAATTAAAAAAAAGTAAATTTAGCATTAAAAAAAATGAAATGAAGTTATATTGTTGTTGGTTTTTATTATTCATTTAAAATTTGTTTTTATTTTCTATTTTCAATTTGACAAACCGCGATCATGATAACAAAAACAAAAAATTCAAACCGTAAACTTCGAGACTTTCAGATATGTGCATCGCATGCCACCTGTCGGCGAAAACACAAAAGATACGCAAGGATGAAACACCAGGGTGTAAAGGGTTTGGACTGGATCTGAATCGCATCACGTAAGTTTTGTGTGAAAGCTCATCTTGTCAAAAAAAAAAAATATTTTTATTGAGTTGAGCTTTCACACAAACCTTACGCGATGCGATTCGTATCGCGTCCAATATATTGAGTCCTTAAAGGTGTCATTATATTTAGCGCAATGTGAATTGCATCGCGTAAGGTTTGTGTGAAAACTCAACTTGATAAAAAAAATTTTTGTTCTATCAAGTTGAGATTTCACACGAACCTTACGCGATGCGATTCGCATCGCATTCAATATAATGACCCCTTAAATGCGATGCGCAATACTTGAAATTCTTCAAGTGTTTCCAATACATTTTTATTTTTGTTTTTAAATTGAATGAATTTCTCTAGAAATGAATTGGTTTTATTGTAGAATTTAAAACTAAACTACCGCATTATGATTTGCATTAATTTTACATTCATGAATCACATCTGGAAAATCCGTAATTTCCGAACTGCGTGTCGTAACATCATTTACGTAGCTTTTAATGATTTTCTTTTCAATTTCGTTTTGTATAATGACGTGCATAGTATATAGGTGGATAAATTATCGCTAACAAATTTATATTCTGTGTGTAAAAAAAGCACAACGAAAGGAAAATATTCGAATTAAAAAAAAAACATAAAAATAAAATATATAATGAAGTAAGCACATCATTTAAACAAAAAGTAAAAACGAGTCATTTTGATTCCGTTGAGTAACATTTCAAATGAATTCGTCTTAGAACTGTGCGCCGAAATAACATAATTTTCCGTAAACTTTTTTTCTTAAAATAGTATATTATAACACAAGGGCTGTAATTTGAGATCTCGTATCTGAGAGGGGTTGAAGATACGAGGGCGTCAGCCCGAGGTTCTCTGTCAGATACGAGATCTCAAAAAACAGCCACTGTGTTATACGATATTTTATAACACGAGAGCCTCACTTCAGTTTGAGGGCTATAATATGCATATTATAGTACCGAGTGTTACAAATATAATTGTGGAACTTAGCATTGTATAGAAACAAAAATCAGGAATTGAGGGTCAATTATTAATAGTACATTATTAACCAAGGGATATAATGGCGCGATTATAGTCGACGTGAAGTGAATGTCCGAGGGGCTATGCTCCGAGGAATATTCACGCACCGAGACTATAATCAAGCTATTTATCCCTTGGTTAACACGATAGTTTATATCATTTGGGCATAGAATTCGCCATTTGACTCGTGGCTTTTTCTTTATTTCCTTTGAGATTTGACGTCATGATATTATAGTCGGACTATAATGAAAATTATAGTCGAGTCGACCATAATATGCCTATTATATACCTCCCTGTTTGTTTGAAACTCAACTATAATATGGTCATTATACCCCTACTTTCAGGTATATAAATGGCTGATTATATGCCCGAATGATATAAAGTTAATTATTATCTAATTAGCTATTCAATGAAGGTTATCACAGGGGTCAATAGTTATAAATATACTAATGGCCCCTTGGAGCTGATTCCAGCTTGATCAATAGTCACTAATGCACTATCGGTCCTCTGGAGCTGTTTCCAACTTGTTAAAATTGCTGAAAAAGGGTCTTCCTTATACAAAATGTGACAAAATACGAGTCAACTAAATAATGCAGATGGTAGGCAATCGCCACTTTCACATTTTTAAAACGAAGTGGCTATTCGCACCCGAGTGCAAATGGAATCTACAATAATTGTGAAACTATTTGAACCCCACTAGAGTGCAAATAGCATGTACCCTTTTAAAAACGTCAAAAGTGGATTTCTATTTGAAAATTTTTTGTGAAAACTGAAAGATTCTCCTGACAATTGGAGTTGACATTCATAAAAGACGTCCGAAATTCGGTGTTACCATTCAGACTCAAAACCATTGCTCATCCATAGTATGAATTTCTGACATATGACCAAGGTTGTGCTCGCTAGTCATTTTTTTAGCGACGCTAACGCTAATGTTTCAAAAAATACTAGCGTAGCTAACTGATTCGCTAGTCTAAAAAAAAACTAGCGCGCTAGTAGCGGCCGCTACTAGAGGTCGCTAATTTTTCGCTAATAATCCAAAATCTGGAATAGAAAAAACACCAAAAATTTTTGAAAAACTGGCATTCGGTCGAAAATAGACTGATGACTTGTGATGAACAGCTCCATATTTTAGCGAATCCATTAGCGATTAGCGAAAAATATTCGCTAATCGGATTTTAGCGAGCGCTAATCGCTACTAGCGAGCAGTCTTGAATTTTCGCGTCCCTATTAGCGGCGCTAGCAGCGACGCTAGTAACGACGCTAGTGTTTAGCGGCGCTAACCCAACCATGCATATGACATATGATTTTGTCTCACAACAATGAATTATGTACAATCTGGTCATTTGAAAGAGACCTGGCTAGCAGCACTGAGGTAAATGTATGTAAATCTACCTCAGTATTGCCAGTCAGGTCTCTTTCAAATGACCAGATTGTACATCCTTTATGGATCTGATAACACTGAATTATGTACGTCCTTTATGGACCTGACAACACTGAATTACGTACGTTCTTTATGGATGTGACCTTGGATCGTGAGCCGCGAAAGGACATCTGTGTGATCATTTCCGATAATGTTTGCGTCGGCGCACATCTCTAATTGATTTATTAACTTTAAAAAATAAATTCATTCTCTGATTCATCAATAAAAACATTTATAACATCATCGTGATCATTTTAGTCGTAAAAAGCAACAAATATAAAAATATATATTTTTATATAATATTTAACAATTTATAAAAATGAAATGGAAATGAATAATATCTTATTGAAATAATATATCTAATATTAATAATTATGTAAAAAAGAAATAAAATTTTATTGTAACCATGGAGCTGTGAAAATATTTGATGTGATTATTTGTGATTGTTATTTAATTAACAAATAATTTGAAGTTATAATATTTTAATTTAAATAACAACAAAAAAAAATGTTGATGATTTTTCGAAAAATAGATAAAAAAACGGAAAAAATGAGGGAATAGCAAGAATTCAAAATTGATGCGAAAAAAAGGAAAATGATTTTTATGCAACTAAAATGGATCATTTTGTCTAAACGAATGAGAAGTTTACAGTCCAAGTGACCGGGTGACAACTCATTGTTAAAATGCCAGTGTTCATTTTTCAAGTCAACGGCAACTTCACACGCAACGATTGTCATTGTTTTCAATTTTCAATTAGAAGATTCTAAAATAAACTTTGCTTTGTTGTATTGTACAGAAAGAAGACAAGAGATCTCTTCACACCTTTGACACTCTCACGCTGTAAGGTGGTAAGAGGCCATTCACAAATGACGTCCGGTTATTTTGACAATTTTCCGACCGCCCCCCTACCCCCTGGTCCGAATTCGTCCAGTTTTGCAGTACCCCTCCAAAATAATGACGTCTGATTTCATTACCCC
>CM055404.1:49813900-49854013 GCA_029228625.1 Pseudolycoriella hygida | reverse complement strand
TTTTAATTCTTTTTGAAAATTTTTAATTTTTTGAAATTTTTAAATTCAAGTTTTTTTTTTAAATTTTGGTTGTTGGGAGGGTTTTTTACACAACTGCTTGCATATATTCTGTTGCGTACGGGTCTCTTGCATATGTTTAACATTTATAATTGACTTGCTTTACTTCCGCAAAGAAAAACACTCGAAAACTACACTTAATAGTATTATACTTGTTACCATCATATTATACTACTTACCTGAAAATTTTTACTGCTTACAAACATTGACCACAGTCATAGGTGTAAGAAAGATATTCTTAGAATTAGCTCTCATCAAGGATATTTATTTGTCGTGACACAGCTATAAAACGTTTGTAAGTAGTAATTTCGTAGTAAGTAAGTAGTATTCTCGTAAGTAATATAATATGCTGGAGCTAAGTATAATATTCTTAAGTGTAGTAATAAATGATATTGCACGTAAGAACAATTCGAATTGCAACCACACAAAATGTATTTAATTTGTATGGATGGGTGTCTAAAAAAGCGTATGAAATTTATGAATAGCAAATTGCTTAAGTCAGACTTTGATGAAGGCAAAGCTTCTACTAGATTCTTAACTGTCACCTGTACTTTCGTACCCTTCTAATTCTTCCTTCTTCTTATTATAATTGTGCCGAACTGCATGGCTGTATTTACTTTTGTCTGTGTGCAACGTCAAAATAGGTAAAATTTTATTGCAATTACAAAATTATTCATCACTAATGGACTTCGCTCGCATCACTAACCAACAATTTGTTTTCTAATATTTTAGGCAAACGTTTATCCATCCATTTTCCGAGAGCGATGAACAGTCCACAAGCAAATTCACATTTCGCTTGCTCAAATTGTGGTGATCAATTCAAATATGAAAGTGTGATGCGCTCGCATCAGGAGCATTGTACTGTCCTCGTACAATGTCCATTCTGTCCGACTTATTTGAATAGTCGAAAATTACTTGCCTCACACGTTGAAACCCATCGGCCTGGATATCGACGGTAGATGCATCGATCCAACGACTAGTAATTAATTTCAAACGACCAGTATTTCCCATTAGCATTTTATGATTTAATTTCAATTATTGAAAATTCCAAAATTGGTTTTTTAACGACAAATTTTTTGTTTTGTAGTTTTAACTTTTTTTTTTTTGATGAAATAGTTATTTGGATTACATGGGATGAAAGTATGAAAATTCAGTCCTGTGCGAGAATTGCTGCCCCCTGCATTCGTACGTCATCCCTTGTAATTCATATAATTTTTCATTACTCGAACAACGAAAAATGTAATTTTCGAGCCCCATTTGAAAACCGAAAATAAAAAAATTCAACTTATGTGTTGTCAACTTACGTACGTAATACGAAAGTGAACTTAGATAATGCGAAAGTAAAAATACACAATGCAAGGGATGAAAGTATGAAAATTCAACCTGCGAGCTTCAGCCCTTGCCTTCGGCGCGGGCAGCAATTCTCGCACAGGGTTGAATTTTCATACTTTCATCCCTTGCAATCCAAATAACTATACGAGAGCAACGACAATTGTAATTTCCCGAAGTTATAGTTATTTACGCAACAAGGGAGTAGGCCGAAAGTGCTTTGCCGTGTTGCGTATTAAGTTTTTCATGCTTGCTAGCAGGGACGAAAGTTGAAAAATGTAAGCTCAAGGGGCGAAAGCGAAAGCTTTCGCCCCGTGGGATTACATTTTTCTTTTCGTCCCTGATAGCAAGCATGAAAAAACGTAAAAACAACAGTGTGCGATCAAAGTACACTAATTGATTTTAGCATCGTGTACGTCGTCTTTCACATTGTGTATTTTAACTTTCGCATCATCTAAGTTGACTTTCGTGTTATGTAGATAAGTTGACAACACATAAGTTGAACTTTTTTATTTTCGGTTCTCAAATGGGGCCTGAAAATTACAGTTTTCGATGTTCGAGTAATGAAAATGAGTAGTGTAATGACATTGATAAATTATTTTGTCAAAATTATGTTCCTTTCCACTCAGCTGTGTAGTATAAGATAACATTGATCAGCTAAGCTAATATTTTAAGTTTATTTTAAGAAAAAAATTTTTTTTACAAATAAAACGATTTTGAGGTAAATGCCAGTGTAAAGTAAATCACTTAAAAACAGTTACTCATTAGTGAATTATAGGAAAAATTAAATTCCAAAGGCTGCCAAAGAAAGTATTCGATAGCAGGAGGCTCATAGATTACACACATAGAACGTACAGTGTACGGGTACAGCCCTTCTCATTTCAGGTTGATTTTTTTACTGCTTCTGGTAGATAATCGAGCCTAGATCAACGTTTATGAAGATCATTTTTCGAAAAAATGGGATCTAGCTAGGCGCGGATGACATAAATTTCAAAGCGTTGCGTTGGTTAGAAAGAGACAGATATATTTGGTCTCTTTCTAATCAACGCTTTAGACATCCGCACCTACCTAGATCACATTTTTTCGAAAGAGAAAGAGACCAACTTTATCTGTCTCTTTCTAACCAACGCTTTGAAATAGAAGGACAAAAGTCATCTGCGCCTACCGAGTTCCCATTATTTCAAAAAATGATCTAGGCTCGATTTATCTACCAGAAAAACAACTCCACAACTGCCGTGTAAATTATGAAAACCTTGCGATGAAAGAGAGGAAAGATTTTGTATGGATTTTTTCATACGAAATCTTTTCTCTCTTTCATCTCAAGGTTTTTATGATTTACACGGCAGACAAGTCGAGAAAAAGAAATCAATCTGAAATGAGAAGGGTTAACGTACACACGAGACAGCAACTTCATGCGGAAAGTCAGAGAGTGAGAGTGAGAGGGTTTTTTCTTTAAGAACCGAATAATCCATTAGACGGATAGGAGGACTGCACGGACGAGTGTGGTTCATCATAAAATGACGAACACGACTACTTTTGATTAGAATTGACTTTGATCGCACAGGCGCTCTATGGGTCTTAGAAGTCAGTTACACAAAATGACCAAGAACTATCGGATTGTGGATTACACTTGCATGTTCCCAGCTAAACATTTTGCTAAGTCAAGTTGCATATTCATTTTAGTTCTTGCACCATACGCACCTCCGATCGAAGTCTAATGTTGATGTGAACATATCCTTCTGCGGATGATAAATTACTCGACTGATACTTCAAGATGTTAATTGAAATTCTTAATAGTACGCAAAACAAAGAAGTAACAGTCTTACGATACGATGAATACTTTGGAAACTTCATTTTTCTTATAATTTGCTATCCATGCTTGTGAGTTACCAGCGAAAACCGTCTCGAAAAGGCATTTTTTCTGTTTTTATTCCAGTAACTTTTCTCCATTTAGAGCATAGGAAAATATTATTTCCACTAACCAACGGGCTATCACATTGGCTAATTTGTGTATAATTTTTTTTTTTTTGAACACTAACTCAATCTAATTCAAAATTTATTTATTTAATTTCTTTTATTATAATTAATTTTCCTTTTATCTTTTTCTTTCACTTAAGTTTCTGCAGCAAAAGTCGTGTTCTAATGTGATTTTATCGTTCTAGGTATAGACACGTCCGATTTCCTACAACAAATGTTTTACGCAGAAGACGAACCGAATTGTGTGCAGTGCAAACTGTGTTTCCGTTTCTACGACACGCCAACGAAGCTAATGCAACATGTGCAAAAGTATTGTACGAAAGAGAAGAAATACAAATGTTTCTACTGCTCGTACCGTTCGAAAAGGCGAGATCACATTCGACGTCATATGAGTAAATTACATACGGCTCAAATAATGAATCGCATGAATTTGGGACTGTCCATGGATATTGAAGTGGATGTAGCTGAAGATATTGACGACAACTGTAACTCATACTTAAATAAATAACAAAAACCTCAAGATAACGAAGAGATTGTGCGAATTTCTTTCTATTTTAACAATTTTTGTAAGTGCGTTTTTTCAATTTTGGGATTTTTTTTTAATAAAATGAAGAAAGCTTTGAAAAATGATAGTGCGACTAATGTTAAAGTATACGAAATTTCATGACGAAATTCATATCAGCGGCTGCGACTGAAAAATGCACAAAAATCACAGCAAAAAATATTTTTGCCATTTGATCCACATGAGAGGAAAAGAGATTGCATCAAGACTTGTATTGTCGCATTTTGAGCACTTTTAGTCGGACTCAGAGTAATATCAAACATTTTATGCGATTGCTTAATGCATTTCATCATGAAATTTAGTATACTTTGACATATTAAGCCGACGTCGCACTAAATGCGGCTCTCTCTTACAGGTAAAAATTTGGGAAGTTAACCACAATTAATGTGGTTTGCAAGGTAGATTCATCGAAACCTGTTAGCTTATTCCTAAGAGATTGTGCAATGTGGCTGCTGCCACATTTTTCTTTCTAATATTTTAAAACAAAAGATCTTTATACTAATGGATTTTAATAATTTTCCAACAAATTTTCGGTTCTGAAGGCATTCACAGCACAATTGCTTACTTAATTACTTACCTTTTACTCACTTTTCTTTTCGATGTTGATTGTTTCCAAAAGTTCGTAAATACTGTAAAAACTTGCGTTCGATGTCTCAGAGTTTTAGTGGTTTTTCAAATCACAAATTTAATGGAAAATGTTATCTCGTTGAATGTACATACTGTCGTGAGAGATGAACAACGTAATTCAATTTGTCATAGGTCTTAAAATTCGATTGAAAAGCTTTAAGCTTCGTATTCACTTCGACAAGAAACTTAAAGCTTCTTAGAACGACAAATCTCATTACAAATCAATTTCCAATCGTTTTGAGTTAAGAGCACGTCATACAAACTGTCAGTTTTGATTTTGCGATGTTTTTCTATCGCACTTTTCGATGATAAAAATCTCGTTTTTACAATTCTGTCTCATACATTCTCTGAAGATCTTATTTCTGTAAATGATGGACGATTTAGAACTTAAAATACTTGTTTCAAGTTTGGAATGCGATGTTTTTCTAGAGTAAATTTAGAAGTAAAGAAATTACCATTTTAAATTCTAAAACGTTAATTATTTACAGAAATGTGATCTTAAGAAAGTGTATGCAATAGAATTTGAAAAAAGAGACTTTTATTATCTAAAAGTACGATAGAAAAACATCGCAAAATAAAAATGACATTTCGTATGACGCGCTCTAAAGAGCGTGGCAGATATTTTGACAGTTCTATATTTTGCGATGTTTTTTCATTGCATGTTTCTAAGGCAGTGTTATTGTCAAAATTGGATCTGAAAAAACATCGCAAAGTACTCGGCTGTAGGGATGGGAACTTCTCAAAATTATCGGTATCGATAATTAGAGGAAATTATCGATAGTTGATTATCAAAATGATTATCGATAATTTGATAATTATCGATAATTATCAAATTATCAATAGTCAAAAGTTATCGATAATTATCAAATTATCGATAATTATCAAATTATCGATAATTATAAAATTATCGATAATTATAAAATTATCGATAATTATAAAATTATTGATAATTATAAAATTATCGATAATTATAAAATTATCGATAATTATCAAATTATCGATAATTATCAAATTATCGATAATTATCAAATTATCGATAATTACCAAATTATCGATACTTATCAAATTATCGATAATTGATTTAGAACATCAAAATTTTACATTTTTATTCAATGGAGAACTTAATTTTAAGCAAATGCCCCTAAATTTTTTTTTCAATTGATAGTTATAAATATTTTTAATAACGATTTCTGATGTACTTATGTTGATTGAAAAATTTATACCTATCAATAATTTGACAGTTATCGATAAATTGATAATTATCGATAATTTAATAAGTATCGATAATTTGATAATTATCGATATTTTGATAACTATCGATAACTATCAATTATCGATAATTATCAATTATCGATAACTATCAATTATCGATAATAATTTTGATAAAAAAATATAAAAAACCTTATCGATTATCGATAATCGATAATTATCGATAATTGATTATCAATTTTATTATCGCCCATCCCTACTCGGCTGCATAATACAATGCGATGTTTTTTCAGATCAAATTTTGACACTTAGGCTCGATAATTATAAATTCTGATTCATAGAATCTATAAAGGGATATGTTATGCAAACAGTAGATGTTTTGGAATTTAAAATTAATGATCATTGCCTTAGAAATATGCAATGAAAAAACATCGCAAAATATAGAACTGTCAAAATATCTGACACGCTCTTTAGAGCACGTCGCAAAAATGTGAACTGTCAAATGTATTTTTAGACTAAATACTGCGTAAATCACTCATGTGCTGTGATAGGATGACTCTTACACAAATAATGAATGAATCAGAATTCAAAAAGTTTGAGTGTGAAGGTCGAAGGTTGCTCTGAAAAATCATCGCATCTGCATACTTAAGAGCACGTCGCAAAAATGTGAGCTGTCAAATTTGCGATGTTTTTTTTAGATCAGAAGCCAGCGTAAATAACAAAATTAAAGCTCATGTACTGTGAGAGGTTGACTATTACACAAATAGCAGATGAATCAGAATTGCAATAACCTAAGTATGAAGGTAGTACAAACTTGCTTTGATATAACATCGCAAACAAACTTGGGATGCAATGAGTTTTTCAAAGTAAATTTCTACCTTCATACTCAAACTTTTTGAATTCTGGTTCATCTATTATTCGTGTAAGAGTCATCCTCTTATAGTACATGAGCTATAATTTTGAATAATTCGTTATTTACGTAGGATTCTGTTCTAAAAAAACATCGCAAATTTGACAGTTCACATTTTGGCGACGTGCTCTAAGCTTTTTGAATTCTTATTCATCTATCATTTGCGTAATAGCCAACCTCTTACAGTACATAAGCAATAATTTAAATAATTTTTATTTACACAGGATTCTGTCTGAAAAAACATAGTAAATTTCACAGTTCACATTTTTGCGACGTTCTTTTAATAGAGACGTGCGCTGGTTTACCGTCGACTTGTAATGCTGTTCGAATATTGACATGTTGACGCCGACCATACTCATAGTGTAAATTGTATTGTTATACGTAAAGCGATACATTCCCATTATGTAATTTAAATTTTATTATAAAGGATGACGGGGACAAATATTTTATTAAAAATAAAAAGTTTTTTATTCAAATATTTTTTTCATTTATATTTTTGAATGGATTTGTTCAAATGTCTGTTATGTGTTCTTAATGCAAAAAAATATTTTTTTGAAAGATGTGAGGCATTAAACATTTAGTAATCAAATGATTCGTATTCAGTTTAGTACATCAATTTGTTTCGTTTGTTTGCAAGTTGGCATTGTTTTCTCTCTGTTGGTGGAAATTGCTAGAAAATATATTTTCATTTTATTGCACCGTTTTATGCTAAACAATGTTACTTACTTTAAAACGTAAAACCTTTCAGATTTGCATCATTTCACGAAAAATTCTCGATTTAAAAATGGTGGAAATAGTCCTTGGTACACAAGTAGCGATTCGAAACACATTTTTTGTAGAGTAAAAAAGAAACAGATACCAACATCGTATTATAAAGTTAAATACGAACTACAAAATCATCCATTGCGAAAAGGACAAAAAATCTATTCATGTGCGTTTTGCGACAAAAATTTTGGACGTTTATGGAATTTAGAGCGACATATCAAGAGTGTTCACTGAATTGACGATGGTTGGTGTAAATAAACCGTAAAAGGAATCGTGAATGTATAAAATCCTGATCTTAAGGGGTCATTATATCGGAAGGTTTGTGTGAAAGCTCAACTTGATAAAAATAATTTTTTTTTTTGACAAAGCTCGAGCGATCACACAAACTTTACGCGATGCGATTCGCATCGTGTCCAATAAAATAATCTCTTTAAAGAGGTCATTATATTGAGGGCGATGCGAATCGTATCGCGTAAGGTTTGTGTGAAAGGTCAACTTGACAAAAAAACGTTTTGTTCTTTCAAGTTGAGCCTTCACACAAACCTTACGCCGATGCGATTCGCATCGCGCACAATATAATGACCCCTTAAGAGCGTGTCAGATATTTTGACAGTTCTATGTTTTGCGATGTTTTTTCATTGCATATTTCTAAGACAATGATCATTAATTCTAAATTCCAAAACATCTACTGTTTGCATAACACATCCTTTTATAGATTCTATGAATCAGAATATATAATTATTGAATCTAAGTGTCAAAATTTGATCTGAAAAAACATCGCAAAGTACTCGGCTATGCGATGTTTTTTCATATAAAATTTTGACACTTAGACTCAATAATTATATACTCTGATTCATAGAATCTATAAAGGGGTGTGTTATACAAACAGTAGATGTTTTGGAATTTAAAATTAATGATCAGTGCCTTAGAAATATGCAATGAAAAAACATCGCAAAATATAGAACTGTCAAAATATCTGACACGCTCTTAAGAGCACGTCGCAAGTATGTGAACTGTCAAAATTTACGATGTTTTTTTAGACAGAATCCATTGTAAATAAAAAATTATTTAAGTTATAGCTTATGTACTGTGAGAATTTGGACATTACGCAGATGATAGATGAATCAGAATTCAAAACTTTTGAGTACGAATTTTACTCTAAAATAACATCGCAAACCAATTCATGCGGTTAGTGCGACGTCGGCTTATGTCAATGTATACGTAATTTCATGGCGAAGTGTACAATCTATCGCGTAAACCATTTTTCTCCGCTTGACATATTATGAATTTCGTAATGAAATTTTGTATACTTTGACATAAGTCGACGCCGCACTAAAAACCTGAGCAACTTTCGACCTTCACACTCAAACTTTTTGAATTCGGATTCATCTATTATTCGTGTAAGAGTCATCCTATCAGCTATAATTTTCAATAATTTAATATTTACGCAGTATTTAGTTAAAAAAACATCGCAAATTTGATAGTTCGCATTTTTGCGACGTGCTCTTAGTGTCGCCATTCAATTTGCCTAACTTTACAAAACGATGTCTTAAACGTGTCGAAAAAATTTGTTGAAAGACGGCAAGACCAATTACATAATAATATACGGACTGGGTTGTCAAAGACTGCCAGTCTATGTTTATAGTATGTCATTGGCCCGGGTGGCCAATTAGCCAAGTAAAAGTGAAGATTATTTGAGAAAGAAAACCGTGCTTGCTGATCTTATGCGCTGTTAGTGTTGTTAGTGACGTTATGCAAACTGAATGTGAACCTTACAAATGTAAATTTTTATTTAGCACTTTAATTTATTGGTGACGTGAGTAGATAAATAATTTTTCTGGAAAATGTACAGTCTATCGTTCTGTCGTTAGCATTTATCATGTAGAAACAACCAAGAACAACTTTTTCCTTTTCTCATAAATTAAAATATAGAAATTTTATACATTTTAAAATAAAGATTATGTTTTCAAATATAATTTGAAGTTTTCATTTTATTTATTTATTTTCTTTCTCTGAATTATTAATTTTAACCAAACAACTGTATTAACCATATATTTTGATTTTTGTAAATTGTTTGATTGAGATTTTGTAATAATTTAGAAACGATTAATAGTTTGATGTTTTTTCATTGAATTTTTGTTTGTTCTTTTTTTATTAATTTAACAAATTTTGTTTTCACTTTAATATTTTTGTTTTTACTTATTTTTTCTACAAATATTTTCTAAAAAAATATTTCAGATTTTCTTGGGATCCGTCTGATCGAAGAATATGATAGTTTCGATTATGGTGATGATAATGCCAATAGTCGTCCTACGTGGCATACACAATCCGACGGATATTATAGGAACAATCGGACGAACAATAATGCCAATGTGCCTTGTGAAAAATGTGGTAAATTATATACGACGAGGAGTATCATGCTGCGCCACAAAAATCACGAATGTGGAATGGAGAAGAAAGTGTTCTGTACAATTTGTTTTAAGCGTTTTCGTAGACAGTGGAATTTGAAACAGCACGTTAAAAAAGTACATAATAAGTATAACAATGAGACGTAACAGAATTCGATTTGAATTCGTTAAAATACAACACGACGAATTTGCGTGAGTAACAAAACAAATGTTCAGAATTTAGTGCAACCGGGTCACAACTCAATGTTCACTTTTAAAATCGATGTTAATCATGACCATATCCATGCTTTTAGTGTAACACAGGGGCGTGACAGTCTTTTGTTTTGATATTTGCAAGTAATATTCGAAGTGACGTTAGCTGCAGTTGCGACCGAAGCTGATTACATTCATAAATTTACCAAAATCAGATGACTTCATTGAAAGGTTAAAAAATCAGCTGATTTTTTTGCAACTGCAGCTAACTTCACTCCGGATTTTTCAGTACTGCCAGTACATTTAAATCGTTAATAACTCGATAAATGTGCATTCTAGCGAGTCAAACCCCAATTAGGGGGATATTTAGAGGGGTACAACACACATTTTAATCACCAGAAAGCATATTTATGGAGTTATTAACGATTTAAATGTGCTGGCAGCACTGAAAAAACTGGACGTCATTTATGGATGGCTATACGTTGAGTATTACTTGCAAAGATCAAAACAAAAGATTTTCGCGCTCCTGGTGTAACATCAGCTTATGTCAAAATATACTAGATTTCATGAGGAAATGCACAATAGAGAGTTTGGGCTATAGACATATATATAGGAAAAAACGTAAAACTTATGCGTATAAAAACTCCATTTTCGATATTTCTAACACTTTTTGGTGATTTTTACAAAAATATTTTGTACGCTCAAGTTATATTTTTTTTTTCATATGTCTCCAGCCCAAACTCTCTAATATGTCACACGACGAAAAATTATATCCTTGTCGACTAATATACTTCAAAATGAAATTTCGTAAACTTTGACATAAGCCGACGACGTGACACTAAACGTGTGAATTGTTTTCAATTTTCAAAACAGAAGAAGCACGTCGCAAAAATGAGAACTGTCAAATTTGCGATGTTTTTTCAAAACAGAATCCTCCGTAAATAACAAATTATTTAAAATTACAGCTCATGTACTGTGAGAGTATGACTCTTACACGAATAATAGATGAGTTTGAGTATGAAAGTCGAAAGTTGCTCTGCAAAATCATCGCATTCCAAATTCACGCTTTTAGTGCGGCGTCGACTTATGTCAAAGTATATAAAACTTCATTACGAAATTCATAATATGTCAAGCGACGAATAATGGTTTGCGCGATAGGTTATACACTTCGCCATGAAATTACGTATAAATTGACATAAGGGGTCACATATGACGTCACGCTTGCTATAAAATCCACAAAGTCTATAACTCCAAACTGGTAAGAGATTTTGCTGATAGTACTCCGGCTGCCCCCCCAAATACACCCCCTGTTTGGGGGGATAGCCAGAGTCCTATAAACAGAATTTGCTGTCTTGACTAAGTTATGACCGTTTTATGGATACTCATTTTTTATAGCAAACGTGACGTCATATGTGCACGACCCCTAAGCCGACGTCGCACTAAATGCATGAATTGGTTTGCGATGTTATTTTAGAGTAAAATTCGTTCTTTCATACTCAAAAGTTTTGAATTCTTAATTCATCTATCATTTGGTTTATAGCCAACTTCTCACAGTACATAAATTATAACTTGAATAATTTATATTTACACAGGATCCACAGGATTCTGCCTGAAAAAATATAGTAAATTTGACAGTTCACATTTTTGCGACGTGCTCTTAATAGAAACGTCAAAACTGCAACGAACTTCATTTACGAAACATCATGGAGTTAGCTGAAACTTTGACATTTCTATGAAATTTGCGTTGATTTGAAAAGTAACGATTGACATTTCAACAACGAACAGTCACCCGGGTGATTTTCGGAGTCAGAATCGACGGATTGAACATTTTTCAAAACGGTGTGGTAATGAACCCAATTGTTAAAAAAGAGTAGACTTCTCGGCCTACATTTTTCTGTACAGTCACAGAAAAGTGAAAACCGACAATTTTCTAATTTGTATGGTAAATCAGAAAGTTGTCGGTTTTCATTTTTCTGTGACTGTACTTTTCATAGCTTTGTATTTTTTTAGTTTTTGCTCTCTTCGAATTTTCTGTTGTTTTTCCATTTATTGGGATTGAGGCCATTGTTTAGAGTTATTTTACAACCCCTGGAATATTAGAGCAAATAACGTTTCAACTTTTGTCACATGACCGACAAATTCAAATGAGATTGGTTAGTTTAGAGGACTTCGCTCATTTTCTTGGTGTTACCGAATCAACTTACTGGAGTCTAGTTACATTAGGTGCAAGTGGGTCGTTTGACATCCTCTCTCCAAAATGTGCTCGTATTTATACGTGGATGGAAACGACGAAAGAAAAGTGATTGAACATTATAGTATATCGTTGCTGTATTGGATGGTCGACCCACACCTGACCCACAGTTGCAGAAGTCACAGAAATAAGGATCGGAGTGGGTCGACACACACCTGACCCACAATTTTAGCGGGTCAACCCACACCTGTGAATTCTGCAACTGTGGGTCAGATGTGGATCGACCCACTCCGATCCTTATTTCTGTAACTTCTGCAACTGTGGTTCAGGTGTGGGTCGACCCTCCAAAATTGTGGGTCCGATGTGAGTCGACCCACTCCGATCCTTATTTCTGTAACTTCTGCAACTGTGGGTCAGGTGTGGGTCGACCCTCCAAAATTGTGGGTCAGATGTGGATCGACCCACTCCGTTCCTTATTTCTGTAACTTCTGCAACTGTGGGTCAGGTGTGGGTCGACCCTCCAAAATTGTGGGTCAGATGTGGATCGACCCACTCCGATCCTTATTTCTGTAACTTCTGCAACTGTGGGTCAGGTGTGGGTCGACCCTCCAAAATTGTGGGTCAGATGTGGGTCGATCCACTCCTATCCTTAGTAAATGTATATACTATAACGTTCAATCACTTTTCTTTCGTTGTTTCGGTCCCAAAAGACGAAAAGAAAATTCGTAATTTTGTTTTAGCAGATTTAGTATTTAATTAGGTCACCCTTCTTGAATCTTCCAGATCCATAATTCTGAGGAAAAATCGTCAAATGATATTTTTGAAAACCGAAGAACGACATACGAAATTCAGACCATATGTCGAAGAATAGTTTGTTGTCTAAAATTGCGAGCATAGGAACATAAATTACATAAAAAACTGACCTTTCGCTAAAGAAGTAATTGTAGTCAATTTTAAATAAACGAAAGTAGACAAGCGAGCAAATATAAACTACGACTTCATTCGACGAAAATTTAAAGATCAAACTCAAATCAATTTATTTGTATTTGTTAAAGTAGATTTATTATCGAGTTATTTATTTAAAACATTTAACATTTTGTATCTTAATTTATTGTTAACTTAATTTGCTAAAATATTAATTTTCTGATAAATTATTTTTTTTTCTCGTGTTTTCGTTTAATAAAAATATTTACAATGAGATGCCACTCAATTTTTTTACTTATTTACTTATGTATACAGCGTTCAATTTTGTGATTTTTTTCTGGAGGTAAGGAAAGAAATATTGTTATCGTTTACTAACCTTAATCACCAAATTTTCATCAGAAAGTGATAACACTCACCTTTTATGTTGTGCATATATTTTCTGACACTTTGCTTTTTGTTCTAAAAAAAAATATTTTTCATTTCACTAATAAGTTCAACTATCATTTCAGCTTTCCTCCATAATACCGATGCAAGTGCAATGTTGTACACTCTGGAAAATTGTGGTATTCTAGGCGCAAATAATCAAAATGACAGAAGTAAATCGTCAGTTGTCTATAAATGCATGTTAGACTGTGGCCGAATATACAAATCTTACCATACGATGACCCGGCACATGAGGTTTGAATGTAATGTGGAAAAGCTGTTCCAATGTACCATATGCAGTAAACGTTTTTCGCATAAACATCATTTAAAAACGCATTGTCTTCACTCGAAAAAATGCACGCTCGGTATGACTGAATCTGCTTAAGTAAAATGTGATAAAGTGAATTGTTGTTAACGAATGAAAAACATTATTCTGAGTTAAATCATGATCTGGTTGTAATTTTCTATTATATTTATTTAAACAACAAAGTGCGTATACGTTTGCAGTCACCATTAAAAATGGTAGTTACAAACACAGTGTGACACAATAACTACTTATGTTCGAACCCAGTATTATTGCTCCACATATTATGTTTGTAATTATTATCTATTGGCAACGTTTTCTCCAAAGAAACGTTTAATTATGTTCAGTGTTACAGTCAGTTATATACTTTTAGCTCTTAGGTGCATGTCACGCCGTCACACCCCTCCGAAATTTGTGCTGAGAGGAAATTAACGTCACTGATGCGCCTGAATTTGTGCTGACGAATGGTACCAATTTCATAATTTGTGCTGCTCTGGTGACACAGCACAAATTCATCAAAAAATGAAATTTTGATTTTCCGTCATCTTTGTATGGGAACCTACTTCAGTTCAATTTTTTTTTTCAAAATACCACAGCACTAAAAATTTGTGCTGAATTTGTGCTGGCGATTGACAACAACCCCAAGATTTTGCGACATCTGGGTGCAGAGCACAAATTAAAAAACTGACCGAAATTTTCATTTTTCGCTTTTTTTGTATGGAAATCCTCTCCATTTCGAGTTTTCATGGTGTAAAGGTTTCTTGAAAAAAAGTCGAAATGGAGAGGGTCTCCATACAAAAAAAGCTAAAAATGAAAGTTTCGATCAGTTTTTCAATTTGTGTTCTGCGCCTAGATGTCGCAAAATCTTGGGGTTGGTGTCAATCGCCAGCACAAATTTTTAGTGCTGTGGTATTTTGAAAAAAACTTGAACTGAAGTAGGTTCCCACACAAAAATGACGAAAAATCAAAATTTCATTTTTTGATGAATTTGTGCTGGGTCACCAGAGCAGCACAAATTCTGAAATTAGTACCATTCGTCAGCACAAATTTCCCCTCAGCACAATTTCGGGGGGGGGGGGGGTGACGACATGCACCTTTAATTCTTCAGTACTCATATTATCAAAAGCTAATTCCATCGGTACCGTAACCTGGGTAACATATTTTATCTCTTTCCCTCTTGCAGTGTGTTTTATATTAACCTGAGGAACGAGTATTTTGTCTCAGGTACTCAGATTCTACATGACAAAATACCCAATGAATTGAATGAGCTTTTTGTTGTTTTGTGGGTTTTGCATGAGGCGATTATTTCGCAAATTTTTACAAATCTGCAGAGACCATGTTGCAAGTGGTGTTGCTAATCGGTTCTTGGCACCGATGTGCGTGTACTGATGTCTTGATAGGGTCTGATTTACCAAAAGTTTGTTATTATTTGGCAACAAAACCGATAAAGTGATGCAACTGAAAAAAGCAAAACAGCAAGCATTGTTGGAAAAATAAAACAGCAAACAGCGAGCACTGTTGGAAAAATTGTTGTTTTATCTTTCCAACATTGCTTGCTGTTTCCTGTCTTGTTCTTTCATCACATCATCAGTTTTGTTGCCAAATAGTAACAAACTATTGGTAAATCAGACCGTATCAAAGCATCAGGACAGGCGCATCTGTGGCAAGATTCTGATAGCAACACCACTCATGATGGATGGTCTGCAGATTTGTAGAAATTTGCGAAAGAGTCGCTCCATACAACACCAACCTCACTTCACTCAATTCATTGAGTATTCTACCATGTCAGTACCTAGAATCTGGCCTATATCACACTGCAAGAGGGAAACAGATAAAATATGTTATCAAGGTTACGGTACCGATGGAATTAGCCATTAACACGAAACAAAATACTCGTTCCCCAGGTTACAAGACATCTACTTTGTAAACTTTGTGAATTTGCTTGCGTTCACCATTGTTTTCCATGCAAACCGGTAACTTTTTTTATAAAAGTGAACGAAAATACATTTGTGTACACTCAGTTGCTATAGCATTTACATTATTTACAACGGTAGAATGGTTCCTGAAATGAGGCAAATAACGTTCCTTACATTGCATACCGTTGGAATGAGCCATATGGAAGTAGTAGCACCGTTGGTTGACATGATGGATGACAGCTCACTGTTGAAATGTCAAACGGTTACTTTTCAAATCAACCCCAATTTCACACGTAATTACGTGTGTGTCGATTGCTCTGCACTGCCTTAATTTACATAAGAAAGAAGTCCCACAAATAAAACAAAAGAATTCTTTTGTATTATTTGTAGGACTTGTTTCTTATGAAAATTACGGCAGGCTGCAGAATGTCAGCTACGTAGTGTATATAGCTGCAAATTTGACGTTTCTATTCAATTCTTTGAAGAACAATGGCGGCTGACGGGAATTTTCCCCCAGGAATTATCCCCACGACCGAAAAAAATAAGAATTTTCACCCAGGGAATTATCGCCCAGAGAAAAGGGAACTATCACCCGGAGTGGTATTTTCCTCATACAAAGTAGCATTTTCCTTATACACATTGGATGACTTAGAACAAGTGGCATTTTCCTTGTACTTTACGGCTTTAAACTTGTTGTGTGATAATTATGGTGCAGCGTTTTAGAAAAATTATTTTATTTTCAAAAGCCAAAAGCGAATGTCGGGCAACTCAGTCTGTCCATTTTATGGAAGAACTTTTTTTTTTTAAATTGCAATCTTTAATGGCCGCAGACCCAAAGTTTGGCTTCCCGATGGTCACTGCCGAAAACAAATTTTTCATAAAAAAATACGAAAACTTCTAGGGAATTTTTTTTTTTTGCTGCATTTTCCGCATTAAGACTATTCTTTTTTCCATACCCACAAACATTTCCTGCCAGAAATGCGACTTAAGTTCAAGTTGAGGCTTCTGTTTGTTATTAATCAACTGAGTGACAAAAATAAGTTAAAAAAACATAGAAGATTTATTGGCTGGAAATAATGTTTGTTCAACATAACAATTCTGCCGTACAAAGCATAAAAACGTCAGAAAGTAAATTTTAAGAGAGAAAATATACGAAATTCTCTCATCTGAGGTTTTTATACTTTGTATGTACGGCAGAATTATCCTGGCCATCTTATGAAGATGTGTATAGTTTCGCCCGCTCAATATCGATCGAACTTTTTTTTCGGACGACATTGGCCATGTGCATAGTATCGCCCGCTGAATAACGCCCGAAATGTTATTGAACTCGGCGTTAATTCCTGTCACCATTTTTGGTTTTTGGAAAATTAACTCCCGAAATGTATACTTTCCAGTTTATTACTTATGACTGACAACACTGAATTATGGACGCTCTTTATGGATGTCCCATAAATTGCAAAATAAAAATAAAAGCAAATTTAAGGCTGGATTTGCTCTTAAACTAATTTCACTCCATTTTGAAACTGCGCATGCGCATAGAGTGAATTTTGCTCAGGGCTATCAGGGGCTCAGGGCTCTCAGGGCTAAATAAGGTTAGAGTCTATCGGAAATAGAAACATTGTAAAATAATTTGATTTGCTGTAGAAAACTACTTGAAAAAGTTAATTTAAAGAAAGAGAAAAGTTGTGAGAATGAACTTCTCAAAGGCGAAAACTGTTTGATTGCATTAAAGCACAACATTATCTGGAAAACAACACTGCCCTACAACGCATAAAAAACTTAGCGACGTCATCAAATGAGAGACTTTCTTTTCTCACAAATTCTAATCGCTAAGTTTTTTACGCGTTGTATGGCAGAATAGTCCAATGCATTTCACTATTCCGCTCGCTTAGGTTTTCCTTCTTTTACACTTTTTCGCCGAATTATCGGCTATAGTTCTGCCGTACAACGCAAAAAATAACCTTGCGACGTTATCATATGAGAGATTTTCATATATTTTCTCTCACAAATTCTCGTCGCTAGGTTTTTTATGCGTTTTACGGCAGAGTTGTGGTGTACTGATGAGTCGTAAACGATGAAATCATTTCAGTTTTGATTGAAAACGTAAGTCTCAACTTGCACTGTTTTTAGTGTATTTTGTCTTTTATTTTGCGTTTAAATAGTTACGTACTGCCCTACAACGCATAAAAAACTTAGCGACGTTATTAGATGAGATTTTCATACATTTTCTCTCACAAATTCTCCTCGCTAAGTTTTTTGTTGTGTTGTACGGCAGCATATGTATGTACACAGCCAAAGAAATTTAACTTTGCAGTCGTTACAAACGTTTTCCTCGCTTCTTTCTCTCATTTTTCATGCTATCACGAATGACAAATAAGATAAATAGAGAACGAGAGCAATAAGAAAAACGAAGAAAACGTTGTAACATACGACTACAGAGTTACATTTCTGTGGCTGTAAGCAACACATCTGTTTGTTTAGAAGGATAAATTTCTCCGTTTATCTGGCAACTAATTAATTAGTTCTCAAACAAACGGATGAACAAACTTTGTAAATGGAAAGAAATTGAATCGAATGAATGAAAGGATATTTCGAAATCGATTCCGGGTCTAAGGATTTATGCATAGTTTAGGTACTGCAATGCGATCGAAGTAGTGCGACAAGAGATATTTTTGCAATTCACCGACAAAAACTCGTTTTTTCGTGCGTCATTTCGGTGTCGCATGAAGTCATTTTGCCGCACTAGTGTGATGACGGTTTTTTTACGCACTACTTGAATTGAAAAATTAAAACAAATTTCGTTTTTGTCGGTGAATTGCAAAAAACGTTTTTTGATACACGTTACGCATGCTGGTAGTTTAACGCACTAGATGTGAGATTGCCGATACGAGCCGAAGGCGATACTTGTATCAAAAATTACTATTGTAAAATATGTAAATTTTACCGAACTCGTCCAACAAAACTATATTTCGTACCATAAAAAGTTTTTATTAAAAAATTGCGCAATCGGGTTATAAAATGCATTAAGCTCCCCAGTGATAAAACATTGTAACTGTAAGTTTAGAAATATAATTTTTAATGAGATAAACGTTTTTCACTGCTTTAAAGCCTGTATGTTACAAAGCTTGGAGTTTTATTTCAACAAACTTTCTTTTTTACAGTAAAAGTAGCGTCAATGTCTAGTAGTACCTTTGAGCACATGTTTTCAACTGTAAATAAACGACACAAAATTTATTTTCAGAATCAACAGAAGCGAAGAAAATTCAAATTGACGATGTCAAGGAAATGACGAAAAAATTTAAAAAATTCGATATTAGCTTGTCGGCATCCATAAATCAAATGCCGAGGAACGAAATATCGATGCATCGTTGTGATAAGTGTTATTTAGTGTTCCGCACATGGATTCTATTAGAGAGCCATTTGAAGAAAAAGCACGAGAAAAAATATTAAATTCGAATTTTTGAAAGTTTGTGCAATAAATGAATGTATGCTACAATCCACGACTTTTTAAAGACTGGAATATTTTGTTTTGCATTCCTAAGGAGAAGGAAATACACTTAGACTGTTTAACGTGTTTCTCGCACTTTGGAATTGTTGATTAATCAGAGCGAGTGCTTTATGTCAAATTGTCTCAAATCAACAGTTGAAAGAGACATGAGAAAAAAAAAACTTTTAGACGCTTAAGGGTGAATAAAGTGAAAAATATTTTTTTATGACTCTTTCACTCTTCTAACTTTACTTTAATCCTTTTTCTTCTTCAACTAATTTTGTTTTTTAAATTTTAGTCTTGTGGACCTCAACATCTCGACCTTCCAAGAATCCAATGTTTGTAGAATCATCACTCAGAGTAAGTGACTAAGATTTTAAAATTTTGTTTCAATTAAAAATGTTACTTTTTGTCTTCATCGAAAAGCCGGTGACAATGGACGACTTAATGACTGAAATAAAAAATTTAGGTAACTGTCGCTGTTGGACACTGTCCTTATACTCATTGAGTTTTCTTGCAGATTATAAACTGACCAATGGATTGAAAGATATTGAATACCAAATAAAGCTTCGTAAAATGTATCCAGATGGGAAGCCGTTGATTGAAAATATTTCTATAACGTCAAATGAATTGAAGTTCGACTTTCCCATAAATACGTCGGCAGATTTATTTTACTTCTTGGATAGTTTGAACGATCAGGATTATAGAGATGTCATGGTAAGAAGAGAAGAAGAAGTTGATTTTTCGAAAGTTTTGGGAGAATAAAATGTCTTCAATCGATCCCTCGCTTATGGTGTGGCGTCGGCTTATGTTAAAATATACATTTTATGACAAAATTCATGTTATGATTTAAGGCCCATAACTTGTGTCCTAAAATATAGTCTACATTTAGGCGCTCAAATATTATATTTTCGCTGATATCCATGGACAAAGACACAGTTTCAAAAAAGTAAGTCAGCATTTCCCTTCCTAAATATGTTGACTTTTAATAGCAACTAAACTTATTTCTTGGGATCCTACCTACTCTGAGAATGGTGAAAAATATCGTAAAATTTGCACAAAAACTCGTCGTTCTGAGACAAGGTTCAATCCCAAAAAATAAATTTAGTTGCTGTTTAACGGCAACATATTTAGGAAGGGAAATGCTGACTTACTTTTTTGAAACTGCGTCTTTGTCCACGGATAAGCAAAAGTATATTATTTGAGCGCCTAAATGTAGACTATATATTAGCACACCAGTAATGGGCATTAAGAGTGATTTTGCGAAAACTTCGAACGGTTTTGGTACAACAGGTCCTACTTTTTCCCGATGAATGTGTCATTCGATTCTTTGTTCTATTGTAAAAAAAGGAATTTCTCATTTTTGGTAAATTTGATATTTTGGGGGAGTTATGGTGTGCTAAGTAAGTGCATGTCAGGGGGTGGTAAAAATGGCTTTTTGGCTATAACTCGTGTAAAACGAAATGAAATCAAATGAACTTTTATGGGATGGTAAGCCCCAATGATACAAAGGTTTTTCATCATTGAATTCCTTGGAGCCTTCCCCCATTCCTGAGTTATTAGTCATTTTAAGTGAAAACTTCGGGAACGCTTTACTGCTTGAAGCAGCGATGAACCGAAAAACTGAGTATGGGGTGTTCTAGTATACTACGCCTTCTATAAGACCATGCAAAGATTTGGCCGGTTTAAGGCTGTTGCACCGGTCTGGAACGACTTTTGTAAGAAAGTTCAATTTTTGACCCTTTTTCTTGACTATTTTCAGCTGAAGAAGTCTGTATGACTGCTCTGAAACATGATCTGTAGCTGGATATGCGAAAAGAAGCTGTTCACAATTGACGGTGTACTCTACGGAGGAAAGCGTGAAAATGTTGAGTTTTATATGGAAATTTCGAACGTTTTGAACACTTTTTCTATGTAAAAGTGGGGTGGGGGGTAAAAAATTCTATAAGTAGTCTTTTGTTCAAAGCTCCAATTATAAACACTACAACCACTAAAGAAACAAATTACATGAAAACTTCATAAAGAATGAACATGAATTCAAATGGCTAATGAGTCGAGGGTGCCGTTTTTTAGACCCGTACGAAGTACGTAGGTTTGATGCGTTTACTACCACGTTTGTTGCATTGCGAATTCGAACCCGGGAGTAAGGGGAAAACTTTTTTTGTTGCCTCCAGATGACAAATCAGCGAAAAAAACAATGTCCGTCTGTCGGTCTGTCTGTCTGCCCGTCAACACGATAACTTGAGTAAATCTTGACCGATTTTCAAAAACTTCTTTTTTCCTGAAAGGTAGTCGAAAAATATTTTATGGGATCGAATCTGGACACTGTCGGCCCAAGGGCCTCCGAGCTAGGGCCGCTTAAGTGGTTTTTGGTCTTTTGTACATAACTCGAGTAAATCTCTTCCGATTTTCAAAAAATTTTTTTTGTTTGAAAGATCTCGCACGGCCGACAATTTATGGAAGAATTTTTGCCTGTGCTTAGGGCTCAAATGGGCCTCATGTCGGTCCTAAGGTCGGCCCTAACATAAGAAAATGTTTTTTGCTATGTTGCAGAGCAAATTGAGGGAAACATTTTTGTCTATGGAAGTATGTATCCGAGGCCTCTATTTAAGGCCCTAGGTCAGTACTCAGGTCGGCCCTAGCCAAAAAAATAGTTTTTTGCTATGTTGTAGACAAAATTGAGGAGGACATTTTTCTCCATTTGGAGGTCAATTTTGTATGTTCGGAGATTTTTTTACACCGTTACTTCGGACGGGTTTTTCAATATTGCCCAACGGGCAATTTCCAATACAGTCTAATGTGAACGCAATATTTACTTAAATACGTTCCAGTCTTTTCGTAACATCAACTTTGTTTGCCGCATCTATTCTGATACGTACGGGTCCCTTCTATGTTTAATTTTAATTTTGGATCAGGTAATTGCAAGGGTGACGCACTTCTGCGGTTTATGGAATAAATGGAATAAATGGGAATAAATGGAATAAATGGGAATAAATGGGAATAAATGGAATAAATATTGGAATAAATGATAATTTTTTCAAATTCGTCAAAACCTCAAATGGACTTGATTTTGATGGCAACGCACACAACAAACCATACTAATGTGTCAAAAAGTGAATAAACCTTCTTTTGAAAACTTAAAAGAATTTTTGTTGAAAAATGAAATAAATGGAATAAATAAATTTATTCCATTTATTCCAAAAAAAATAAAATTTAATCTCAAGACCGTTTAAATGCTTTATAATTTGTACAAACCTTTTTTGAACTTATTTGTCTAACTTGTGATGTGTTTGGTTCAGATATTTCGCAAAAACAACAAAAAAAATTTTGGGAATAAATGGAATAAAAGAATAAATGAAGTGCGCCACCCCTCGGGTAATTGCGTCCGAAAAGTTAATTTTATTTCTCTTTTGCCCTAATAAAATTGTCACTTACCTTTACCTTTATGAACGTCAGATTTAGACCAAAATCAAATATTTGTGGGGGTTCATTCACAAATGACGTCACACACTGTGTTAAGGAATTTTTTACCCCCCCCCCCCCCTCCCCACTTTCACATAGAAAAAAAAAAAGGTTTGTTTTTCAAAACGTTTAAATTTCCAAAGATATTCTAAAACCTCAACATCTCACGCTTTCCTTGGGAAAACCACCTACCCCCCCCCCCCCTTCCGTAGAGTACACCGTCACTTGTGAACTCCTCCATAACTCCTCCGAGATATCGAATTTTCCAAAAATGAGAAATAACTTTTCTTACTATGGTATAACACAGTGGTATAACTTTAACCGATATCGCCGTCGCACTAAAAGCGTCAAGTTTTCATTTTTGAAGCAAATTCAACATTCCCAATCCTATCAGGAAAGTTTTTTAAGAAGTTTCACGAAATTGTGAACTTGAGAAAAGCTTTTCTGAGCTTTCATCGAATCTTTTAACAACGCGTCCAAAATGAATTTCAGTTTCATTTTAGACGCGTTCATCAATTACATCAAAATGATCTCTCGGTGGCATTTAAAATTTATTCTTTTCCTAGCTAAAACGATGTAAACAATTGGGTGGTACGACATCAGCGAAAATGGTTCGAAATATTTGGAAGTTTCTTTTCTCTCCCGACATACAAAAATTATTGAATTGGTCCGGTCAGAATGACAAGATACGCATCGAAAATTCGAGACTGTTTTCATTGGTGGAAGGTTTGTCGATTGTGATTGAAAGTGAAGCAAAGGTTTTTCTAATCGACTTTTTTTATTAGGAGCAACTCTTCAAACGTTTCCAACAGCCACGTTGAACACGATATCCGACATAACAAAAATTTACTTTCAAAATGTGAAGACTCGTTTGAAAAAGAAAAATTTTGAAAGCACAGACGATATTGAAAATTCGTGTTATTAAATCACTGTCAATTATTAAGTCACTGCCAATTTGTAACACGGCCATTCCAGCGTTGCATACACACTAGCTACATCCCATACGCTACAACAGCTCCCGAGATTGGGTTCGCTAGTGAATTTTTGTAGTGTTAGTGTTGAAAACAACAATCCGAGCAACTATCGCAACGCTATTCACTACTAGCGGCCATTTTGTGAAACAAGCGCAAAATATTTTGAAATCTAGCGCCATTTTTTGCATTTTTCGTGGACGCTAACGAAATTCTTGTAAAATAAAATGTCGACGAAGAAAGAAAATCGGCAAAAACAATCGACGAGGAGTGAAAAAAAAACGACAAAAAAAAATCAACCAAATCCGAAGAAACGACAAAAAATAGTACAGCGCTTCAGATGAACACTTTTTTGTGCATAAGGTCACTTTTCGCACTAGTGCGACAATAGTTATTTATGCGAAATGGAGTTTTTTTTGTCACTAGATGTGAAGTTATCAAACGAGCGAAGCGAGTTGGATAACCACATCGTGTGACAAAAACAACCAATTTCGCAACGTGTTTGATACAAGACTTTATGCAACAACTTGTGAAACGTGAACTTTTGAATGAGTGATAAAAGTTACTTTTTATCACTAGTGACTAGTAACTTCTTATCACCCAAATGAGTGATAAAAGGTTACTTTTTCTCACTAGTGATAAAAAGTTAATTTCTGTCACTAGTGATAAAAAGTAAAACCAGTTATAAAACGACCTCTCTAACGTCACCATAACGATGCTTGAAAAAGTTCACTTTTCACAACGGCGTTGCATAACAAAGTGAACTTTTTCAGGTATCGTTTCGTTGGAGAGGTCGTTTCATAACTGGTTTTACTTTTTATCGGTGATAAAAACTAACTTATTTGGGTCATTAGTGATAAAAAGTAATTTTTCACTAGTAGTAACTTTTTATCACTCATTTGGGTGATAAAAAGGTCATTCAAAAGTTTACATTTCACAAGTTGTTGCGTAAAGTCTTGTATGTAATCGCTTTTACGCACAAGGGTGGTAAAATGTGATCGCACTAGTGGGTTCAAGGTGGTTTTACGCACTAGTGGGAAAAAATAATTTAAATTTTGACAAATTTTCGCAAGTGGAAACACTCACGAAAAAGCGAGCTTCTTGTCGGTGAAATGCAAAAACTATTTCGTAAACTCAGTCTGTGTGAAAAAGGATTTCCATATAACTTTCCCCGCTACATTGCGAGAAAGTAAATGAGGAAGTCGCTTCTTTGTGCGATACACGTGTCGTATGATGGTATTTTATCGCAAGAGATCGCCTCGGATCGACATCTCTTGCGATAAAATAACTTCATACGACACTAGTATCGAAAATTACTATTCCGCTGATTTTACTTTTTTCGATTTTTTTATGTTATTTGAAGAAAGGACAAAGAAATATCTGTTTTTTGTCGATACATCTAGGAAAGTTAAGTGTAATGTGGGTAACGCTGGAATGCTCCAACTGTAAAGTGCAAGCATTTTCATTTAAATTTACTTCAAAACAATTCATAACAAACGAAAACTATAGAAATTTCTTGTTTAGGTGATTTTGTGACAACAGAAATAAAACTTAATGAGCAAAGTACGAAAATATTTTTATAAGTTTCAACGACGACCGGTGCTTGAATCGCAGCTGTCTCCAACATTGTATTGCTGTGAATTGTCATGGTTTCCATACGGAAATAAAAAAATATGTTAACACATCGTAGAACCTCAATTAAGAGTTAAGTGCGACGTCGGCTTACGTCAAAGTATACGTATTTTCACTGAACTGACAAGCATCAATTATTTCGTCATGAAATGTTGTATATTTTGACATAGGCCGACGCCGCACTAAAGGCTAGAATCACAAATTCAGCAAATTTTTGTTTCATTTAATAACTAACAAAATCAAATACTTGGTATTTGTAGTGAAATGGTAGTGTAGCATTAATTCGCATAGGCCATTGAGAAGAGTATGAAATACATTATTTACATCAAATAGTTAAGGCCTGGTTTCCACTTAAAAAAAGTGCTCAGTTTTGCCTCCGTTTACATGACATTTGTCGAATAGAACAAAAGAACTGTCAAGGATAGAAAATTGAACGATTTTCAATTTTGTCTTTTTTTACTTGACAGTTTCTTTTGTTTTACTGTGAAGTAAACGGAGTGGAACCAGGACTAAGTGTTACGATTTTTACTTATTTGTAAATCTAAGTAATTCTTTAAATCTCCAACTTTTCAAGTTTTTCTCGTTATGAACTCTCAATAGATTGAGTATTTCGACTTGTTTGTAATTTGACCACTGAATGGCGCTACAATCAAATTAAATAATAAACAATGGCAGCTCCATGTAAGATCGGTTCATTTTGTAAATTTTATCGAACTAAATTATCTAAAAGAAGTGAAGTCAGTCGTACATAGAAAATTTGATGACCTTTCATACAGAAATTATTGATATCAAAGTATTTTGTGACCAGGTTCACATCCATAACAATCAAATCTTGTTTTTATATAGAGTGAGGATTTAGTTGCGTGTCGAATCCCATTCAGCTACGAAAAAAATGGATGGCGCCACTTTAGTTTTATATTAACTCGTATTCAGCTATGAAAATAAGCGAATAACGCGACCAACAGGCGGCTACTATTGCCTGATGAAAAGTGATGCGAACCACGCTCTATTGGACATTTCATTTTAAAATTCGACGGCGATAAAAGTGTGACATGAGAAAATGCAAGACGCACTTGTTCGCTGTTGAATTTTAGAGTGAACTAGCAATATTAATAGTAGATCATGCAACTGCGGGATAATTTTTTTATCTTCGAGGGGGAGGTAACCATCCCGAGGCGAATGTGAGGGATATATTCCAACGAGAGGATAAACAAAATATCCCGCAGTTTTTTCACCAAAGCAACAAATCAACGAAACAAAGTTTGAAACCATCAATTAAGAGTGCACACTGCTTACAAAAGAGCCGTCTGTCGAAATCTTGTCAACTAATGAAAATTTGTATGGGAAAAGTCGCAATTTTCTGTAACGTTTTTCTCTTGCAGCCTTAAATGAAAACGAATGCTTGTCGTCATTATATACTTAACAAAACTGCGGATACACTTTTGAAGAAAACATTTACATTTGCTAGAAATGTGAATTCCAATATTTCACTGCAAAAGCCAGTCTTTCAGCTTTTCCACTTAATTAACACTTCAAAACGCATAATTTTTTCGACCAAGGTGTTTGCTCACTTAATCTTTAACTAAATAATCAATTTAAATGACAGAAAACATTTTCTAAGAGTCAGAAATTCATACAACAAATTTTGAGTTGATGATTGCAAATAAAAATGGCCGCCATCTTTGTTGGCTTTTGACGTTTAGAAATATTTGCAAATGTATCAACTCAAAAAGTTTTTATCCATTTCTGACTCGTAGAAAATGTTTTCCGTCATTTAAATTTATTAATCAGTTAAAGGTTAAGTGAGCAAACACATTGGTCGAAGTGTCTATTAAGTGGAAAAGCTGAAAGACTGACTTTTGCAGTGAAATATTGGAATTCACATTTCTAGCAAACGTAAATGTTTTCTCCAAAAGTGTTTTCGCAATTTTGTTTATGAATGCGTTAAGTATGTAAAGCATTCGTTTTCATTTAAAACTTTAAGAGAAAAACGTTACAGAAAATTGCGACGTTTCCATACAAATTGTCATTAGTTGAAAAGATTCCGACAGATGTCTCTTTAGTAAGTATGCACTCTTTATTTACAATAATCCCATTTTACTTAGAGACACTTTTGTTCTGTGCAGGTTTTCGCTGTGTTAATAACCTGCGCAGAACAAAAGTGTCTCTAAGTAAAATGAGATTATTGTACAGTTGACGATAATTAAAAAAAAATTATTTTTAAGACGAATAATCACCTTAACTGCTAGTTTGTAAGAAAATTGTCCTTCGATAGATTAATTTAGCCGTGTATCGAGCAACTTAATGTAATTAAGCTGCACACATTTCTTTAATAAATGTTTTTCTCTCTTCGATTTAAACTGACATTTTCGTAAGAAAAGAGATTGGTTGGACGATTTGAAACAGAATATCGAAGCATTCCAAATGGATTTGCTAAATTTTATTTCTAAGCATTACAAACGGTCAGAACAAAACGACACAAAGACATTTCTGGAATTTTTCTTACAAGATGCAATAGCATCTTGCATCAAGTCACAAAACGCTTTGATTTTGCTCATTTTTGCATGAAAGATCAACAAAAAAAAAAAAACAAAAAAACTTCTAGAGCTTGTCGCATTTTAGATAGAATTTGCAAAATGAACCGATTGTATATGGAGTTGCCATTTAATTTGATTGCAGCGCCATTTTTGTAGATGTCAGTGTGTAAAAAATTATCTCAATCTATCTCTGATGATTTCTAAAAGAAAGAAACTTTTTGAAATATAAAGCGAAAAATGTTTTTTTAGATTATCAACCTAAAACTACACTGCAGAAAATATAACTACAAGCGACGCGACGTAGAAATTGTGTTTATAATATACGCCGCCGACGTATTTTATCCACCGTGCACGTATTACGACCGCCGTACACGTATTATGTGAGCTCATAACACGTTCGATACGTATGGCGTACTACACAATACTTAAATAGGGTTGATAATACATTTACCACGTATATAATACGTCGGCGGCGTATATTATAAACACAATTCCTACGTCGCATCGTCGCTTGTAGATATTTTCCTCAGTGTATCTGAGAAGATATTCTTGACGCTCTTTTAGCTTTGCTAAGCCTATTAGACTTTGAGCAGCTTTTACGAGCTTTACTCGAAGCTTCTTACTTTCAACACACCTACATTCTGCACGGTGACAATTTTCAGTCTTTAAAATAAAGTAATTGTATAGAATCCTTGCCTTCGAGTGGATTGTTTAAATCATTTTGATTTATCACCAGAAAATATCTATTTGTATTAACCATTTTTTTATCATTTCAGACCAAAGAAGCAGTCGATTCTATTGTAACGTATGTGGTCGAAACTATCTGCGAAAAGCCAATTTATTGCGTCATGTACGAAGCGAATGTATTAATATACCGCCACAATTCGAATGTACTCAATGCACATCACGGTATCGACGGAAAGAGGATTTGGTCAAACACGTTCGTAACAAACACGATAATTATATGATGCTTAGCAATACTTACGACTTCGAGCCATCAGTATTTCTAACAGAGTAAACGAAATCGAATTATTAAGCTTTCAGTAGCTATGTGAGTTGAACCGCTCCACAGCTACTGAGAATTCAATAATTTTATTTTGTAATTGTAGCATTTAGAGCGATACTTCGAACAAATTATTTACAAATTTTGTGTAAATATGAAGACACTTAATTGACGAAGCTTTATGCGCTACATAATGCCTTCAGGATATTTTCTACTGAAAAAAAATTAATTTTAATTTAAAGTAACAGAACATTTCACTCGTAAGAATTGTTTTTCCCATCGAATTCAATGTCTTGGTACGGTTACTAGAGGCTCAACGTAATTATTACATTATTACGATAATATGAATAAAGTTAAGCATTTGGTAGCCTCTTAGCGAAAAATATCTAAATATTTTGTTAAAAGTTAGAGTCTACATTTTTATATCCGATGAAACGAAATTTATGACATTATAGATGGGGAAATTATCAAAACTTTTGTAATTGTAGATGTTAAATAGAACAATGTATTTTTAATTATTCAACAATTTATTCCCCCACCTCTATGCCTTTCAAGTTGGTTCCATAAGTGTTTAGTACCTTTTAGTACAATGTAAGAAAGTAAATTTTTTTCGTTCAATTTCGTGTTTTCTAAATTAACTGTTCTAAGTTAGGAAATACATTTTTTTACTGAAAAAATATTAATTTTAATTTGAATTAACAGAACGCTTCACTGGTAAGAATTTGTTCAATCAAATGCAATTTCTTGGTATTTTTACTATTTCTCATCATTTACAATTGTTGCAAAAGCTGATGTAGATCACATTATGAAAAATATTGTTGGTATATTAGAGCCAGAGACCATGCGAGCACTAAGTGTCTCTCTGTCTAAGACAAATATGGAGAGAAATCTCATGAGTAAGCGATATCATGTCTCTAAGAATACACTCTTTGCACTCTTGCACTTCAAAATATATCACTCCGTTTCGAAACTGCGCATGCGCATAAACAAAATTCTTTCTATGCGCAAAACGGAGTGATATTTTTTTAGTGTAAATCCAGCCTTACAATTTACGTAATTTTCGAAAAACAATTTGCTTAGAACAAGATTCCGATTAACACTTTTATACTCGAGTATAAAATCTTGAATCATTTTGATGTTTCTAGCATAAAAATATTTTTTTGACTCGCTGAAATTTTGTCAAATCGAATGTCCACGTTCTCAGGACTACTCTAAAGTAATTAGTTTTCCATCGCACAAATATCTTTGAGTAATAAAGCGTTAATTATATTGGGCACGGTGCGAATCGCATCGCCTAAGGTTGGTGTGAAAGCTCAACTTGACAAAACTATTTTTATTTCTGTCAAGTTGAGCTTTCACACAAACCTTAGGCGATGCGGTTCGCATCGCGCCCAATATAATTAACGCTTAACACTTTGGAAAAAGAAAAATAGTCATACCGACCACTTCGTTCTTTTAAAGTCTTATCACTCGGCGGATATTGGTGCTATTGAAAAACTAATTACTTTACAGTACTGCCCTACAACGCATAAAAAACCTAGCGACGTTATTAGATGAGAGATTTTCATATATTTTCTCTCACAAATTCTCGTCGCTAGGTTTTTTATGCGTTCGTTGTATGGTAGAATAATCCTGAGATTTTAACCGACCAAAATCCATCAAGTCAATATTTAAAAATTTGTGTTTGTTGACAATCGATTTTTATGCAAAAAATATCAAATTTTTTAATGTCAAATTTTTATTCTTAGGGTTTTTATACTCGAGAATAAAAGCTTAAACCGGGGTCGGGAATTGCGCTAAAGGCTTTTTATAAGTTGAACTTTAAAACACTCTATGCGTATCTTTGCAAAAATGTGTTGAATGGCTGAGAGTGTATACCATAAAACGCTCTCAGTGACAGAGAAGGAGATGTATTTGACATATAAACGCACTTTATTTGAGCGAAAAACTCTACACCTTACAATCAGCACCATACAGTCAGTAATCATTTTATTTTACTACATACCATTAAGGGGTCATTATATTGAGCGCGATGCGAATCGCATCGTGTAAGGTCTTTGTGAAAGCTCAACTTGACAGAACAAAAATTTGTTTTGTCAGGTTGAGCTTTCACACAAACCTTACGCGATGCGATTCGCATCGCGCTTAATATAATGACCCCTTTAGCACGCCTCATCAGAAAAATGATATGGGAATATATGCCTCACCTTTACATTTTCACTACAAAATTTGTGTGATTATGCGTTCGATGTTCGATTGACGGTCCCACCCGATAAATTCGTTAAATGAAGTTTCAACGCGATAATTCCACATCGTGATTAATAATAATATTTCGACTTGTACTTTTGTTGTACTTTTCTTCTGCCCTACAAATCATAAAAACCTTGCGAACCGGTTTATCTAAAAAAAAAAAAAAAATAAAAAACTACAACTTATAAAAACCTTTGAACATAAAATGACAACAGATATTTTGCGTAAAAAGCTCACTTGACAAATACTTCGATTACTTTTTGAATTGTTTCGCGCTTGAGTACATCTGGCAACACCTTAATGCGTAACATATTCGAATCCGATCCTAAACGGCACTGACATTCGTCTTTTTGTGCTTTCGACGCTTTACACATACTACTTTAACTTTCACTGTGTTTTATACGAAACATTTAATTAAGCCCAGAGTATTTATATTGTATATAACAGAGAAATGATAAATTGGCATCAGTGCACCAGGTATGAAAGTGGCATGTCGAATGACTGTTGGGTTTTATGTGACAGTAAATGGGTACGGGTTAGCTAAGTGGTAACGTAATGGCTTTCCACCAAGAATATCCAGGTTCAATCCTGGTGGGGACAAAGTCTTTATATGATTTTTATATACCAATATATACCATGAAAGTAACGTTCCTAGGCACACCCAGGCTTCATATTTTGGGTAATTGTAAATTTGTTGCCGCAACAAATCGTACATAGAAGAATGACAAATATAACGTCACCCAAATTCGATGAATTCTGTGTACAAATATCTGAGTCTAACTTTAGACGGAGATATAGCACCAGAAGAAATCCTAATGGTAAAATGCTAACTACCGTTAGGCGTGGTTCGGAATTCACGTTAAGCATGTGGTCCACAAAATGACTGCCCGTAAAACACTTTGATGGGGCAAACCGGCATTCTAAGTCCTACTAGTTTCCGCCCTAGTACATCATAGATGGCACTAGGTTTGTGTGCAATTTACCACTGACACAGTAAAAACGTTGGTAACGAAAGGATCTCTGAGAGAATCCATGTGAGCAAAAAGCTCACAAAAATTGCGGAACTAGTAAATAAACTAGCTTCTGACCCGGACGGGTTGTAACGGCGGATTATTATTATTAAATGGACCATTCCATCGGTATTTCTACTTTGTAAATTATGTAAACGCTGTATAATTTGAGTGTACACCAAATTTAGTTTCACTCACTCAGTGGCTAATTCCCATCGGTACCCACGCCTAGGCTGAACGAAAGTTAATTGAAATGGCTTTGCATATTGAATTTCTTTTTTGATCACTCATATTTGGTATATAAATTGTCAAGGTTGTGCTCGCTAGTCATTTTTTTAGCGACGCTAACGCTAGTTTCAAAAAATACTAGCGTCGCTAACTGATTCGCTAGTCTAAAAAAAACTTGCGCGCTAGTAGCGGCCGCTACTAGCGGTCGCTAATTTTTCGCTAATAATCCAAAATCTGGAATAGAAAAAACACCAAAAATTTTTGAAAAACTGGCATTCGGTCGAAAATAGACTGATGACTTGTGATGAACAGCTCCATATTTTAGCGAATCCATTAGCGATTAGCGAAAAATATTCGCTAATCGGATTTTAGCGAGCGCTAATCGCTACTAGCGAGCAGTCTTGGATTTTAGCGGCGCTAGCAGCGACGCTAGTAGCGACGCTAACCCAACCATGTAAATTGTGTATTAAGGAACGGTTCATGATGGATGTCACGCAAAAATGACCATTTTTCTGATGATAGATCATTCCCTGTCACGCGAGCTCCAAAGACCCTTTGACCCCTTTCCGTCACGTCACGTCACGTCAAATTAAAAATTTTTACCAAAAAATGTTTGTAGAATTAAAAAAAAGTTACAAAATATAGTAGCAAAAGGAAGGTCATGCCAAAAAAAATATTAACTTTTTACTTCTGTGCAGGTTTTTGCGGTGTTAAAGACCTGCGCAAAAGTACAAAACTTACATTTATTTTGCCATGCTTGTATAACAAATGATTATTCTCGATCCCATGTATTCTGTATTGTTGTGTTTAAATCGTACGTTGGCGTCACGTCTTGAACGCTGTTTAAATGACGGCAAATCTAATGGGCTTACGTCAATTTCATCGTCATTTTCGTCAAACTTATCGACGAGCCGACGTGTTTTCTTCCAAGCTACCATCTTATTGCCTCCAATCTTATTGGTCGAATTCGTGGTTGTAGTATTATTGTGGGCTCAGGTACATTTTTCATAATTGCTTTTCGCTTCGGGTCCATTTTTCTTCCGAAGGTTGTATAGCCGCCGTTGAACACCGCCCTTCAATCAAAATTCTGAACGAATTCTGAACTCGCGATGCGAACTAAAAATCTGATCTAGTCCAATCGTATGTCACACAAGTTCTGAACGAATTCAGAACTTGAGTGAGACGTCAAACATAGAACAAACCCTGCGAAAATTTGTCTAATGCCTCACAATTAAGCGAATAAATGGATTTCGAATGCATTTAAAATCTATTCCCAGCATACATTTTTAGTGACAGATGATGCATCACTTGAGTTCACTGCGTGATGGATTCTGAAGACATTTGTAGTTCATTTTTTATTCACGGGGAAAACGCGTACTTTGGCTTATTGGGGCGACGTACGAAACCTGTCGTCACCTGTCATAATACTTCAGATCCACCCTCGACTCACGGGCAGTGAGCAAAATTTTTATTCCGTTTTAGCGGAATTTTCGATTCAATTTTTTTTAAGCGTGACGTCACGCGACGCTTTGAAGATCGATCATTCCCTGTCATAGACTGTCTAGCTGGTCTAGGTCCCTAAGACCGAAAACAAAAAAAATTTATTCAGCGCTTTTTGAGTTAGGACCATTGATAGGGCCCTAAAAGAGTCTTTGAGTAATTGGGCAGATTTAAGTCAAAAACATGAACTTTTTTTAATGTATATTCTTTAAGCCAATACTTTTAGTGGCTCAGAAAGAAATAAGAAAGAAAGTAGGCATGAATTAGACAAGTTGAAGTCGGTTTCTAGTCCTAGATAGGTGTATCTGATACGGTGTGTTGGCAGAGTTAATCATTAGGAACAAAGGGCAAATGTATTTCTACTGAAACAATAATTGTCTTTCGGATACTCATGTTGCGTTGTTAAATCAAAATAACAAGTTTAACAGCGTGTCAGATATTTTGACAGTTCTATGTTTTGCGATGTTTTTTCATTGCATATTTCTAAAACAATGATCATTAACTTTAAATTCCAAAACATCTACTGTTCGCATAACACATCCCTTTATAGATTCTACGAATCAGACTCAACAATTATATATTCTGATTCGTAGAATCTATAAAGGGATGTGCTATGCAAACAGTAGATGTTTTGGAATTTAAAATTAATGATCATTGTCTTAGAAATATGAAAACATCGCAAAACATAGAACTTTCAAAATATCTGATACGCTCTAAAACAAACTTCTGATCAACAAAATGCCAAAAATTATCAGTGAAATTCGTAATGGCAACGCCGGTTTCAATGGCAATAGTTGTAAAAAGTTATTAGATAAAGTCGATCTGCTCCGTTCGCTTCGTTCAATTGGATGCTTAAAATTTGTTAGGGCTTTAGAGGACTTCCGGTTAGTTCTGAAAGCCTGTTTTAGTACAGAGCTCGATGTGGAATACGTCAAATACATCAACAATATCTTGATCTAGGAGTTTCGGTAACTGTATTTCACTGTATTTCACCACGTGGTTGACTATTGCTCAAAAGACCAAATAGGATTGGGCGCTTTAGTGAGCAAGCAATGGAGTCGGTCCATTCAGATTTTAAAAAAATTTGGGCGAAGTACGAAGTATCGATGCAAAATGCTCCGTATGGCGAACGTTTACTACGAGCAATATGTGATTATAACGCTCTTCATGTTTAAAAAAATGTTAATTGCATTGATTGAAATCTTTTAATTTATTGTTAACAAAATAGTTTTAATTTAATTAAACATTTAATTTACTTTTTTCAGTTTTTCCATAAATGTTTTGTTTTAATTGACGATCTAACACAACAAGGAGTGCATTTTCTATCTATAGTTGCACTAAAAGGTCACTGATGATGCCTAATTTCTTTCTTATTTCTTTCTGAGTCACTAAAGTATTAGCTTAAGGAATATAAATTAAAAAAAGTTCATGTTTTTGACTCAAATCTGCCCCATTACTCAAAGATTCTATGAAGGCACTATCAATGGTCCTAACTCAAAAAGCGTCTAATAAATTTTTTTGTTTTTGGTCTTAATACACAATGTATATACTAAATGAGGATAATACTTAAAGTTTATAAAGTAGATGTGTTGTAACTGTATATTTTGTCTCAATTTTTAAAGACTTTGTAGTAACCTAATTGTAAAACAAGCAAAAAGTTCTTTGTGGTGCAATGCTGACAACTTATCATTTCTCTGGTATGCACTGTACGACAATTTAAACTTTTCAGTTATTATTCACAAAGTTTCATAGACATGCGCGATAGCCATCTGACGACAAAATGTCGCACAAAGGCAACAACAACACATTGTTTGCTGTCTCTTTCCCTGTCAATCGTTTATTATTTTTTTTGTTTTCATCAATTTTAAATTACAGGAAGGGAATCATAAGCTTGTGTACCTTTTTAATTTCTCTTTTATCGCTCTTTTCACGTATTTGCTTGTATTTTTTCCAAGTAAAACCGATTTTTCGGTTGAAAAAGTTAAAACGAAGCGTTGCACAATCTTATGATTCTCTTCCTGTACAAAAACTCGACCTGACTTGTTTATCTAGCGTTCAAGAGGAAAACTTTTTTATTCGGTATCTTTGTATAGCATTGTCGATGGTGTACCCTAGGATTGTGAAACCATTAGAAAATCCAACTAAAATCATTAAAAGAAAAGAGACGTTAAATCAAACAGACACAACTAGTCGTTTCTTCACTCTTATGATTTGAAATGGCAAACATCATGAGTATTATACACATCGTACGGGTTGTAAAGCTTTTGCTTTTGTATCTGTCACTATTTACTTGGAAATGAAAGAAGACCATTCACCTCGCATCTGTTTCATCGTGAAGTTGTGTTACCATTGAAGAGACCAAACAAAAATATTTTTTTTGTTGTTGTTATTTCTTGTGTCAAAGATTTTGTGAATAAGTCGCTGTATTTTGATAAAAAAAATTGGCAATGTTCATATTGTTTGATCTGGAAGATTATGCAAAGAAAACCGTGCTGAAAGTAAAAACGTTCTGAAAATCAATAATATGGAAAGGAAAACAATTTAAACGACTTAGGTTTTTCAAATCGACTTTAAAATTTCCATTTTCACGTGTTTTTGTTCATCATCAAATTAATAATGAAAAACTGATGCGTACGTACACACAGTCATTTTTTACTCATTTTTGTGGAATGAAAAGCTTACGGCTAATGTGAAAGACGTGTTTTTCGTAGGTCCCTGTCACCTACGAAAGTTCAAATTGGTGTCATGAAGACTGTGATAGATCGGTTTTTTTTTACTTTTACGCACGAGGAGTCATTCATAGTAAGTTAATACACGCGTATAGTGCGGCGCGGAATGTCGGTTTTTGTGGTAAAAAAAAAACATTTTGTATGGAAATTTTTATAAAAGTGTCGATATCTTTGTCATTTTTAAATTCTTAAATGTAATTTTTGGATATCATGTTGATAATTAGCTCTGGCGGTCGGAAAATATTTCTTGCCATTAAGTGGTTTTTAGTCTTTTGTACATAATTCAAGCAAATCTTTACGAGACTTACACTGGTACGAACACCCGAGACGCAAAATTTTCGTAATACGAACATCTCGAGTTTGATTCTTTGGGGAGCTCGTATTACGAACTTTTTCAAATTTAGTAGAATTAGTTCAAAATGTGTATTACGAAGTTTCTCGAGTTAATAATTTTCTTTTAGTTTCAGTTTCAGTAACAATTTGGAAAAATAATTTTCATAATTTTTTTTTTGTTTGACTGGCCTGGAAAAAACGTTTTTCAATTTTGGACTTTTTGACTCAGCCAGGGTCCAACGTGTTTTTTCTACATAAATCGGGTAAATCTTATCAATTTTTAAAAACCTTTTTTTCCTGAAAGAAGGTTGGTTACTGACATGAATTTGGGCAAAATCGATCGAAAACTTTCGAAGTTACGGTCGAAAAAGTGGTGAAAAACGTGGTTTTTTGAAGGTTGATGGAACTTTTTCACTTATATCTTCGCGAACTTGGAACGGAAAGCGCTCTATCGGGCTGAAGTAGTCAACAAAAAAAGTTAACAAGAAAATTATTATTTTTTGTAGACTATAAAATATTGACTGATTCAGTTTATAGGTTGAAGTAGTCAACAACGATAGTCAACAATCACTAATTTAGTATGATGTTGCATTTTTTGTTGACTATATCCGCCTACATGCTGAATAGGGTGCGTCGATTTAAAAAAAAAAAAATTTGCCAGATTTTGAACCCCCCCTGGTTCGATGCAGGGCTCGGTAACGATAAATTATTTATAAATGAAAATGTTTTTTTATAGTCAAATAAGCTTGCGCCCTGACATTTTATGCGAAATGACGAGTTTTCAAAAATGTCTGCATATTCGGTGCCACCAAAACGATACTAATAATGTTTTGTAGTGGGGTTTCTTTTTAAAACACTCTGCTAGGTCTAATTTAGGTGTAAAAAATACAAAAGAGTTGAAATAACTTTAATTATACGTTTTTGTATGGCAAAAGTTTTCACGAATGTCCATTTCTATGACTTTTTTTGGTCGTTTGAGGTCGTTTCGGGCACAAATAAATATCCAAATTTTACTGTTGACGTGTCATTTGAAAGATATTTTGTCTAAGAATCGGAGGAAACTTTTTTTAAATCGACCTAAATTTGCTGGAGATATTGATTTTCAAGTGTTCGAAAACATGGAAAAATTCTCAGTGTTCCAAATTTTGTCTTCTTCTAGTAGCTCCCAATTTAATTTATTGTCGCTGAATGTGACCAATTAGCCAACAAAAATACAAACCAAGGTAAAATACATCGTTTATTCGCTGTATTTTGTAAGAAAATTTTGGGAAAACTGAGAATTTTTCCATGTTTTCGAACACTTGATAATCAATATCTCCAGCAAATTTAGGTCGATTTTCAAAAAATAGACAAAATATCTTTCAAATGACACGTCAACAGTAAAAATTGGATATTTATTTGTGCCCGAAACGACCTCAAACGACCAAAAAAAGTCATAGAAATGAACATTCGTGAAAACTTTTGCCATACAAAAACGTATAATTAAAGTTATTTCAACTCTTTTGTATTTTTTACACCTAAATTAGACCTAGCAGAGTGTTTTAAAAAGAAACCCCACTACAAAACATTATTAGTATCATTTTGGTGGCACCGAATATGCAGACATTTTTGAAAACTCGTCATTTCGCATAAAATGTCAGGGCGCAAGCTTATTTCGCTATAAAAAAACATTTTCATTTATAAATAATGTATCGTTAGCGAGTTCTGCATCGAACCAGGGGGGTTCAAAATCTGGCAATTTTTTTTTTTTTTAAATCGACGCACCCTAATGCTGAAGTTGTCAACAACAAAAAAAATTATTTTAACTATAAAAAATGTTGATTACTTCACCCTATAGGCTGAAGTAGCCAACGAAAAAAGTCAACAAAGAAAAATAAAATTTTTATTGGCTGAAAAATGTCGACCACTTCAATGTGTACACTGAAGTAGTCAAATTTCCACCTGAATTAGGAAAGCAAAAATCGAGAATCAAGAAATCAGGAAACGAAAATCAGGATCCTAAAATAAGGAGAAACATAAATCAGGAAAAACAAAAATTAGGAAACACCAAATTTAGGAAAAATGAAAATTAGGAAAAATGAAAATCATGAAGGAAATAAATGTCCACCTTGAATGTCCACCTGAATTAGGAAAGCAAAAATCAGGAATCAGTAAAATTAGGAAAAACGAAAATCAGGAAGGAAATAAATCAGGAAAAACATCAAAGTTTTCAATTCCTATGGAGGTCGCAATCTTATTTTTGGTATGTAGGGGGCTTTGTCCCCTAAACCCCCGCCCTTGCGGTGAGCTACTAACACCCTGCAGGATGCCTTCCGTGCATGGGGCTCTGCCCTAAACCTAGCTAGGGACTCTGGCCCTTAGACCCCGCAATGGGGGATATTTCGCCCCTCGACCCCGCTTTTTTTGGATTTATCACGGCCTGCGACGCATTCTCTCAAAAATTATTTTCTTCTCAACACTACAATACTCTTCTATCATTAGAATAAATCCGTAGCATTAGCCGTCTATCTTATTATCTCAATGATACACACCACCACCGCCACAACCAATTCTTAAAGTAAAAATATTTTCCTGATTTCTTGATTCCTAATTTTTGTTTTTCCTTATTTTTGGCAAATAATTTATTTTCCTAATTTTCGGTTTCCTAATTTTTTTTCCTAATTTTGTTGCAGAGAAGAAGAGGTGAACTTTTTTGATTGTGGAAGTATGGATCAGAGGCCTCTCCCTAAGTGCTCTAGGTCGGTTCTAAGATCGGGCAATTTTTTTTCACATTTTTTCCATTTTTTTTAATTTCAAGCTTTTTTAAGGATTGGAGATGTGATTATAATTGAGAAATTCGTGATTTTGTCATTAACCAATTGAATACATTCTGGCAAAATTGTAGTTTAGGGGACAAGAACCAATGGGGGCGTGTGGGGGTGGGATCGATAGGGGGAGGTCCTCTGATGACAAAACAGGAATTGGGGCGCGGCAACCCCTTCCTGGGCCGTCAGGGCCCTCCAAATTTTAGTTCAAAAAAGTTCAAAAATGTATAAAATCAAAAAATACTTGGAGGGCCCTGGCGCTCCGGGGAGGTGTTTAGCGCCCTGATTCCTGTTGTTTTGTCATCAGGGGACCTCCCCCTATCGATCCCATTAAGAAAAAATATGAAAATCGCAAAAAAGTGTAAAAACTTTG
>CM055404.1:49761595-49813400 GCA_029228625.1 Pseudolycoriella hygida | reverse complement strand
TTTAGCGCCCTGATTCCTGTTGTTTTGTCATCAGGGGACCTCCCCCTATCGATCCCATTAAGAAAAAATATGAAAATCGCAAAAAAGTGTAAAAACTTTGAAGGGCCCTGGCGGCCCAGGGAGGGGTTTCCGCGCCCAAATTCTTTCTGCTTTGTCATTAGGGGACCTACCCCTATCGATCCCACCCCCACACGCCCCTATTGGTTCTTCTCCCCTAAACTACAATTTAGCCCAAATATTTCCTGAAAATTTCCGTACAAATATTCAAGTTTCTGCTAAATCGAATCTGAATTGTCGCACTAAACGCGTGGATTCATTATTGCGGAAAGAGAAACAATCGAATTCTGACTTGATTCGGCCATACAACGTAAATTTGTCGATGTTGCCGAATCAACAAGCTGAAAATTAAAAAACGATTTTTATAAAATATAGACGAAATTCAAAAACACCAAAAAAATCGGTGTAAATTCGATGTAAATTTTTGTAGTAAGTGACACCATGGTGGTTTCAGGCTTTGTACGCATTTGGGCATTGGATTGGTGAAATGCATTTTCGACATAAAATACAAAAACGGAATTATTCAGCGAAAGGACATTTCAATACAAACGCAAAGAACGAACGGTACGTATACAAATAGTTTGGTTTTTGCGTTTGCATTGAAAATGACGTTTTCCTAGTTGCGTAAATAACTAGTTCATTCCTCTCTTTTTCTCTCTGTTGACAGCAGTCATCGAGACAAATATAGTTAAAGTGGTCCGAAATCGCTCTCTGAAACTCCCTTATGAATTATTGTCCTCATTATTGCCCTCACTTCCTCCGTTTATATTTTTTTTATATTTCGAAATTAAATTTTTTTTAAATTTTTTACAGCTCTCTCATAGACTTGTTTGGAACGTTTGTAATGACCATCATAATAGGCATGGGAAAATAAATACGTGTGGAGTCTTGTACTTATGCGCAGATTTTGAACACTGTAAAAACCTGCGCAGACGTGCAAAAACTCATATTTATTTTGCCATGACCGTAATAAAAAACATGATACTCTTCATGCAATCATAATATGTCATATTTTGTTTGACCATTCAGAATTGAATTTTTACTAAAAAATTTATTATTTTTTAGGATAATCATCGACTGAACACGACGAATGAGATTTTATTCAGACAAATCGATTGGAACATATCAGTGAAAGGGAGATCATTCAAAATTTCAAACGCATCAACTCGTTCTTCATTTCATACTTTTTTTTAAAATAAATTTTTTTGCTATTTTTTTGTGTTTTATTTAGTAATTTTTTATTTTTTTATTCAATTTTCTTTTTACAGAAAAATGTTTTTCTTTTTAAATTGTCCGACTTTGACATATTTTATGAGTCGGAAAAATTAATTTCAAGTAATCAATTCGTTCGTTCATGGAGTAGTTTTACTACATTAGCGTGCAGTGGGAATGAATCGCGTCAAGTTTGTTTGAAAGCTCAACTTTACTTGGTAAGTTGAGCTTTATAACAAACCTTAGTCCTGGTTTCTAATTAAAAAAAGTGCCCCGTTTACATGAGAGTCGTCCAATAGAACAAAAGAACTGTCATGTAAACGCAGAGAAAATTGAATTTTATCTCCGTTTACTTGACAGTTTCTTTTGTTTTACTGTCAAGTAAACCACGTGCTTTTTTAAGTGGAAATCAGGACTTACGCTATATTCGCATCACACGCTGATGTAACTAATCCTTTAAGGACTCATTATAATTGTTTGTGTGAAAGCTCAACTTGATGAAAATAATTTTTTGTTGACAAGTTGAGCTTTCACACAAACCTTACGCATCGAATATAAAGATCCCTTTATAGTTAGTTTCATTGAAGTATAATTTGTGCGCAGCCCACGCATTTAGTGCGACGTCGGCTTATGTCAAACTATACCACATTTCATGGTGAAGTACATAAGGTGACAAGAACACCATTTTTCGTTGTTTTACATGTTACGAATTTCACCATGAAATTTTGCATACTTTGACACCAGCCGACACCGCACTAAAAGCGTGAGCTGTTCTGTTTAATTTTGTTTTATTAGCATTTGATTTAGTTTTGCATTATGTTTTTTTGTATTTTTATTTGTTTGGTATTTGCTTTTTTTTTATTCATCGCACATTCATTCGCATTACGTTACTCACATTTCCTTTTTTTATTTTTTATTTTCTTATAATTTAGATAAATCAATTACGAAAGAACAAAAGACAACGCCAAATGCATCCGAAGATCCATCGAAATTAGAAAGACGCATCTCAACCATTGAAAAAGTAAAGAGTCCGCCTGCAAACGTCTCAATAAACAGTGCGGTTGAATTGTTGAAAAAACGTAAGCTCTCGCATCCACGTATCAAATATTCCGGAGTTAAAGGTTTCGTTAGTAATGATGGACTTCAAGGCTCGAATGCGATTGATATTATTCCGGTGCCATTACCACCGGCATTGAAACCGGCCCCAGCTATGATAAAACCAAATCTAAATATACCAAATTCATCGAATTCGAATTCATCGATTTCGGAAGATTGTGCTAAATATGCCATTGACCTTGATGATATTGAATTTCCCGATGGAACAAAAATTGGCTATCCAGCCGAAATGCCCGAATTGAAACGTTATGGACAGTCAGAATATTTTCTTAATGAATCGGACAAACTTGGCGGCATGAAATTGTCGATGATGGTTACTTCCAAAGCACTAACTGAATACTCAGATCATGATATTATAAGCCAAAGTGGAGATGAATCGCTAGAAAACTTTCCTTGCCAAAGATGTGGTAAGAAATATCGTTGGAAATCAACGCTTCGCCGTCATGAAAATGATGAATGTATGGGAAAAGAACCGGCACATGAATGTCCATACTGTCCATATCGAGCCAAACAGCGCGGCAATTTAGGCGTTCATGTTCGAAAGCATCACGCTAACCTACCACAGTTAGAAAGTCGCCGCAAAAAACGTTCAACTGTTTAGTTATGACAGATTTCATCAAATTTGAATTCCAATCCACGTCATTAACTGCTTATGTCGAAGCATAATGAGTTTCTTGAAGCGATTGATCAACTGTTCTACAGTTTATCTATAGGGTCATGAAATTCTCTTTGACATAAGCCGTAAAATAACTGGATTGAAAGAAACGAGTGGGAATAAATTGATGACTAAAGTCATTTTTCCTCGTTCTTCCAACAAAAGATTTGAGTAAATTAAGCATCAACATAACTTTTCCTTATATTTTTTTAACGAAATTAACCAAACGGTTTTCAAGGAAAAAGGAATTTATTCTTCAATTTATTCCCAATCTGTTATTTCAATAGGGAATTCGATTAAATGATGGTATTAAGACTTAATTGATTTTATTTGATTTGTGTTTAGTTTTTAGATAAACGATACGTATTTTAATTTGTAATGTTAGTTCTACTATTCAGGAGACTCTCTTCGGAGATATCTAAGCATTTATTAATTGTGTAACTTTTTTTTTGTCATGAGTTACTCTGAATTTTTTTTTATTTGTTAGCCTCAAAAACTTAGTTCTTACTGCTCTTAATCAACCAAATCAAAAAGAAATCAAATTGAATCGAATTTATTAAAAGAAAACTCATCGATTTTTAATTTAGAAGAAATGGTCAATGAAGGAGCTCTCTTAATGTCATAAAAGTAACTCAATTATCCAAAGGAGGCAAACCTAACTCTATTTCGTTATTTACTCTTAATTTTGTTTTTAATGCGCAAACTACACCACATAAAATTAATATGAACATGCTCTAGCAGTGCGAGTAGAGTTTTTTTTATGAATATTTCATTTAGATTTTAGTCGTGCATATTTTAGGCTTAACTATCAATTTTGCAGATGTTTTTTTTAATTATAATTTTGTGTCACATACATCTACAATTCAAATATTTCGCGCTCTAAGCGAATGTCAATTTAGCAATAGTCGTATACGAATCTATTTTTACTATATGCGAGAGTGTATTGGTGTCAAGTAATGAACAATACATAGAACACTCTTACGCTATAAGGTTATAATCCACATACATTTGCTATCTCAATTTTAAATTTGACATTTGTGAAAAGAAACGTGACAGCAAATTATTTGGCGTGTGGCGAGACTGAATGTCAACTTTGCGCTAACATACTTTGGCCTACATGGCTAATTCCATACGGTAACCTGGGTAGCGAATTTCATCTCTTTCACACTTTCATTGTAAATTATATTAACACGAGAAAAAACACATTCGTTACCCAGGTGACAAGACATCTACTTTGTAAACTTTGTGAGTTTGGTTGCGTTAACCATTGTTTTCCAAACAGACTGGTATCTTTTTCATAAAGTTGAACGAAAATATTTACAACGGTAGATTTTTACGTGAAATGAGGTATATGGTGATAGTAGGAATGCGTAGTGTACACATCGAGTTATAGGAACGAAGAAGAACCATCACACCTTCGAAAGAATAAAACATCCGATCTTTTCTCGCTAATGAACAACTTTTATTAGTAAATTTGATTCACAAATGGTTCGCCTACGAATAATTGCGACAACCAAATCGATTCTCTCTCAACACATTCGATGACATCCTTCGATGTATATTCGTCACTCTGTTTATTAGACCAATCCCACACGGCCGTCCTGCAACATTGTTTAACCGCACACAATATATTTTTGAATCGTGCCACATTCCATTGTTCGTTCCGTGCCTAACCAAATCCACTCGGTCATTCGATCATCAAATCAAAAAATATCAACGATTGAATTACATCAGTCGATCTGCTTAGTGCTTATTGTTCTTCACCAAATGTTCTGATTATTGTTTACGTATCGTATGTGACAACGTGTAACGTACCAATTCTCGAATGATTTGCGTATGTTTCGTTGTGTGTTCTGCTTCTATTGTTCTCTGCTTCTATTGTTCCCTGCTCCTATTGTTCTATGCTTCTATTGTTCTCTGCTTAACATGCAACCGCGTGCTCCTCAAATACAAATTCTTCTTGAACGCTTTATTTTTCAGCTATTTTATTGTCCCAACTTGAATTTTTAATTTTAGTTCACTTTTCGTCTTGTTTTATTGTCTTTCCATTTGTTGACTTGACCTTTACGCTTTTGATTCACTTATCAATTTTCAGTTTTTCAATCTTTCCGCTTCTCAATCTTAACGCTTTTCAAACTTTACACATTGCTTTTCAATCTCTTCGCTTAACGCTTTTCTATTCAGCGTGAAACCAACACCTTTCACCTGAAGACTTTTCTTATTTCACAAAATTTATCCCTTCGTCATGATCCAAACTTTTATTTTGTCTTTTTTTTCACTTCTTTACAGCTGCATGTTCTCAAACAAATTGTCTCATCAATAGTCTTCTATAACTGCTTCTTCTTTCGCTTATTATTACTTTAATTCACTCCCTTAAAGGTGCAAGAACGGTTGAGCCCCCATATAGGAAGGCAGAAGAATCATCACGCCTTCAAAAGAATAAACCATCCGATCTTTTCTCACTAATTAACAACTTTTATTAGTGAACTTGATACACCAACGATTCGCCTACGAATAATTGCAACAACCAAATCGATTCTCTCTCAACACAATCGATGACATCGTTCGATGTATATTCGTCACTCTGCCTATTACACCAATCCCACATATATGCTCAGGGCCGTAGCTACGGGGGGCTGGCCCCCCCCCGGACCACTACTAAGCCCCCCCTGACACTCAGAAAATTGTACTAATTTTAGATTTGTGTCTTTTACTTTTCAATGTCAACACCGGCTGTTTTCTTATTCTATGAAAAATCTTGCGTTCGAACAGCCTTTCACCTCAAAATTTTCGCTTGCGGCGCTACAAAACAATAGTTTTTCAAGGAATTATCTAAGAAAAAGCTAAGAAACTGTTTTGTTTCACTTGAATTCATAGTGTAAAATCTCTATTCTACCTAAAAATTTGTCTGCGGCGCTGTGATAAGAATTTCTTCCAACCCCATATTTAAAAAAAGTGAAATGAACTATTTGATAAATAATCTGCATAACTTTCGTAAATAATCGCCTTATATTATTCCTTGGGCTCGGATTCGATGCGAATGGCCCTGTACAAAATTACGATAGAGGAACTACCAACTTCATTGTTTTATTTTCTGTTTTACGAAGTCTATAGCGTCAAGTTGTAAACATTTCTGTAATACCACAACCTCGAAACATTTCATTTCACGAGTACAATAGGCAACAAACGAAAAAAAAAATGTCGCTCGCTCCGATCGCGGCGTTTTCACGTAATGATTTTTATTAAGTTCGGGGCTTGAGGCCCCCCTGTCAATGGTCGCTAGCTACGGCCCTGTATATGCTTCATAGTATCTTACCTTGCGAGTGTGTTGGTGCAGACCGAGGGGATTTTTTTTTGATATCCAATGATTTCCAAGCATTTTCTTTGTTTCTGAGGATATTCTCGCAATTTTACACCATTTTTTAAGGATTTTCAAGCATTTTCACACAATTTTTAGTGATTTACTTTTGATTTTCAAGGATTTCTTTTGATTTTCAAGGATTTTCTTCTGATTTTAAGGGTTTTCTTGCGATTTGAAGGATTTTTTTTGAGAATTTTCAATGAATTCGAGGATTTTCTTAACAATTGATCTCTCTTGGTGCAGATTTGACGTTTAATTTGGGCTGTTCTACAGCATGCACAGTGGGAACGGCTTCAACGGAATAGCAGAAAAGTAAGATTTTTGTTGTATGAAAGAAATCTTAGTTAAGATTCAGTGGAAAAGTTTTTCCAACATCGACAATTTTGACTTTTTGACGTTTAAACACTTGATGCCGTTCCCACTGTACATGCTGCAGAATCCAACGGTGTGCAATGTAAGGAACGTTATTTGCATCTTTTCCACTTAAAAATTGAGGCAAAACATACCGTTCCTTACATTACAACACGTCTACTTTGTAAACTTTAATAAATTGCTTGCTTTCACCATTGTTTTCAATGCCAAGTGGTAACTTTTTCATAGTTAGTGAACGGAAGCACATTTATGTACACTCAGTTTCTGTAGCGTTTACAAAATTTACAAAGTAGAAATACCGATGGAATGACCTACGCTACGGTTGTAAATAATGTAAATGTTATAGCAACATAAATGTATTTTTGTTCACTTTATTGAAAAAGATACCAGTTTGTATGGAAAACAATGGTTAACTCAACCAAAGTCACAAAGTTTACAAAGTAAATATCTTGTCACCTGGGGAACGAATGTGTTTTGTCTCATGTCAATATAATTCACAATAAAAGAGTGAAAGAGATGAAATTCGTTACCCACGTTACGGTACCAATGGCATTAGCCATTGTTCACTGTACCATTCCATCGGTATTTCTAATTTGTAGATTGTGTAAACACTATAGAATTTGAGTGTACACCAAATTTAGTTTCACTAACTCAATATGAAAAATATACCACTTTGCATAATACAATGGTAACTCAAGCAAATTCGTAATGGTAACGCAGGATAGAATGTGTTGTTGAAAGGGAACGCTGTGTTTTATCTCAACTAAGAGTGAATGAAATGAAAATAACGTTCCCTCTTAACATAGCGATGAAATTGGACCATTGCTTGACCCTAAAACACTCTCGCTCATAAAATAAAACATTATACGATACTATGAAGTATGTTGCCGTGCTAAGCCGAAACAACGTATCACATTTCTGCCCTTGCAAATAAAATAATTTGGAGAACATCTTTTGTATTCCATCGAAATATTCCACTTTTCTAGTTGAAGGTCTTAAGGCACATATTTGATGCGATAAGTAGTATTGGCTTAAAACGTCACTCATATATACTTCATGGTATTGTAGTGTAATAGTTCACTATTCACTCTTTCACTGCCAAGAACTTTAGCACCACAACAAATTATGAAATAGATATTTTATTTCGTGCAATGATGCGAGCCCACAACCAACTAGAACGGACAGACAAAATTTGTCACTCTTTTTACAGGAGTCATTACGTAAATTCCAAATCCATGCGTTCAGTGCGACTTCAGCTTATGTCAAAGTATTCGAAGTTTCATGATTAATTTCGTCATGAAATTTGACATACTTTGACATAAGTGGAAGCCGTACTGAAAGCGTGTATAAAGAAACGGATTACGTAAATTCATACACATAACACACGTAATACTCATAACACTCACTACCCATTCGGATAAGTAACTCCATCTTAGTACACATTAAGTATGTGTTCAAAGCTCAGGTGCATTTTTTTTTACAAAAATGTCAGTTTCGCTTCTTGAAAGTTTTGCTCTCCAAGGAACTTGGAGCGTTTGTAACAAAGCGCATATTCTCAGTCTCGGGGAACTGTCAGTCCCTCGAAGTGAACGGAGAGCTGGGCGCATATAATTGGTAAAAATTAGTAACATAAACTTGCACCGAACTTTTTGAATGAAAATGTATTATTTTATAACATTTCCCCTTCGAACGTCCCATCTTCGTTAAGATTACTTTCACATCTTATTTAATGAAAAAGTCTGATATTTTTTTACATTTTCTATGTTCTCCTATTAGTGCCACAATTCAATTAATCTTATAATTTGATAAAAGATGTGATACAAAAAAAAAACGATTGAATGTAATTTAACGAAATCCTGGACGGGGAAGATGTCTTGTAACAATCTGTGAAATTGATAAGCCAAATTATTAAAATGAAATTACTTTTTTTTACGTTTAGCTTATAATAACATTAGATAGAGAGAACAACATTTAATTATATTATCACGTGTTTTGTCAACAATAAATATTTTAATAAATTTGACGAAAATTATGACGGCCGCCAGTTTTGATTTTAGTTTATCAGAACTACGCGTTTAATGCGACATCGGCTTAAGTCGAAGTAAATTTCATGATGAATTGCAAGCCATTCTTTGATGCTTGTCATTATGAATTTTGTATAGTTTGACATAAGCCGACGCCGCATCGCGTGTGTTATTTTGTTGAGTTTTACTTTAAAATTATTTTTTTTTACTAAATTTTTTTTCTTTTTCTTTTAAGGTTGAACGAATTATGCTTTCATCATTCATGCTAGTCATTTCCATTCATATCTATGGCTCGATAGCATCATCGCTCGGCAATATAATATTTTGCGCTTATTTTTTTTTAATTTTCTACTCTCATATATGTTTACCATGCATTTACCGAACAAAGAAAATAACGAAAACAAATTGCAACGTTTTGTAAATTAACATGTTTCCATTTCTCTTTTCCAGATGCGGAAGATTTGAATAAATCCTCTTTTAATTGCCAAAGATGTGGACGTGCCTATAAAACGAAATACACTTGCCGGAGACATGAGCGTTTAGAGTGCGGTCTTCCCGCACAATATTCTTGTTCGTTGTGTAATTACCGTGCCAAACACAAACATAGTGTTAAACAGCATTTTGATTGTGTCCATAAAAAGCAAAAGCTGTTTTTGAATTACTTGAATATAAAAACTTAGACGATTTTTTTTCTTAGATTTTATTAATAAATTCTAATTTAGAATTTCATTTTTTTTCTTCCTACTGAAGATCATTTTCTGCATTCAATTCCGGATTGTCAAACAAAGTCTCATCTTCAAAGAACTTTTCTTTTGGAATCATTTTCGTAAATTTTATTTTGTTCTTTTCATCCTTGAGCACGTCATACAAACTGTCAGTTTTTTTGATTTTGCGATGTTTTTCTATCACACTTTTCGATGATAAAAATCTCGTTTTTCCAATTCTGTCTCATACATTCTCTGAAGATCATATTTCTGTAAATGATGGACGATTTAGAACTTAAAATACTTGTTTCTACACTTCTACATTTCCTTTGAAAAAAAACACCGCATTCAAGTTTGGAATGCGATGTTTTTCTAGAGTAAATTTAGAAGTAAAGAAATTACCATTTTCAATTCTAAAACGTTAATTATTTACAGATATGTGATCTTAAGAAAGTGTATGCAATAGAATTTGAAAAAAGAGACTTCCATTATCTAAAAGTACGATAGAAAAACATCGCAAAATCAAACTAACATTTCGTATGACGTGCTCTTAACGTTAGTACTCTCATTTTTCATTTGAGACCAACTTCTTTTTTTCAACATCCGGAGTCCCTTTTCTGGTCGATAATTTGATGTAGACCAACGTTTGTGGAGAACGTTTTTCAAAAGAGTTGTTTCTAGTTGCCCGGCACACGACTTTTGTTTTTCTATGCTACAGCGTTGGTTAGAAAGAGACCAACTAGATCTGTGTCTTTGTAACCAACGATTCAGCATAGAAGAACTAAAGTCACATGCCGGGCATCTAGACACAATTTTTTTGAAAAACTTTCTTCACAAAAGTTGCTCTACATCCAATTACCTACCAGGACAAAGACTCCAGAAGCTGAAAAAAAAGTTGATCTCAAATGAGCTAATGTGCATGAAACGGTCAATTGCATTGTAAATGTCATACTTACGCACAAACGAGGAGTGAGAAGGAGTCATAAGGGGTCGTGCATATATGACGTCACCCTTGCTATAAAATCCAAAAAGACCATACCTGCAAACTGGTCAGAGATTTTACTTATAGTACTCCGGCCACCGCACAAACACACCCCCTAGGTGGGGATAGCCAAAGTTCTTTAAACAAAATTTGCTGTTCTGACTGAGTTATGACCTTTTTATGGATACTAATTTTTTATAGCAAGTGTGACGTCATATGTGCACGACGCCTAATAAGCTGTGCACTTTCATGCAGTCAACTCAAAATAAATATAAACTTTTTGCTAAAAGTTTCTATTTATTTTCCATCGATTTTATGACGTATTCTTAACGAATAGTGCGACATCTATTACAGAGTTTGGGCAAAGCCACTTATAGCCAAATTTATAACATCTACGTATAGCTATTTGTTTTGAGTTATATGTTTACGTTATAAGTTACAAGATTACGTTATAAGTTAACATTAAAGGTTTATACCCCGGTTCAGTATTGTAACTGATCCAGACCAGTACTGAACAGTTCCAAAATTGATCCGCATCAGAATTGATCATTTTCAAAACTGATTTAGATTAGTAGTTTTGAAACTGATCAGGGGCAATTGCACGGTCCGCTTCGTTCCCACGCGTGAAATTCTCAGTAGTAGCAAAATGAAAGCAATAGAAAAGTTACTATCCTCTAGTTAAGGGATCAATACGTCTGATGCACCATTTTCTATTAATATTTTTTCGTAACAACTGAGCATTTCGAGCGTGGGAACGGAGTTTTCGTGGAATGGCCCCAGTACTGATCCGTATCAGCTTTAAAATTGATCATTACTTATTCGGATGAGTTTTCAGACTGATCAGTACTGATCCGAATCAGTTTTAAAACTGATCAGTACTAATCAGAATCAATTTCGAAACTGATCAGTACTGATCAAAATCAATTTCGAAACTGATCAGTACTAATTCGGATAGTAAAAGCTTAAACAAAAGAACAAATGAGGGTTTGTGAGGCTTTTTCGAAAGAAATTCGTTTTCTTGATAAAAACATGTAATTCTTTCCAAAAATGTTTTTTTGGTAAAAATTGGTATGGTAAATGAGAAAGTTACCGGCCATGTAGTTGTTTCCGGCCATATTTAAATGCGAAATATGGCCGGTCACTAGTGAAACTATGGAGACTAATACATGACCGATAACTAGTGCATTTACCCTACCTTTCACCGATATTCGCCAGCTTGAGCCGCCACCGACACTTTTGTGCACGGTGCTCAGGTCTGGTGCGAAAATTCCCGAAATTAATTTTTTGGAATTTTTCGTAATTTTAATGGATTAAGCGCCTATCTCACACATTGGCCACAAAGCAGCTGAGGGCGCCTCGAGTTTCTACTGTTTCGTCGGTGACAAAACAATAAATTTGTATGGAAAATATTCGTCTTTTGTGAATTATTCATTTTGTGTTTTGTATAAAGCGGACCAAGTGAGTTATTTTAAAGTCAAATTAAATGAACTTCCATCGTCATTAATTTGGTTCGCTTAATTAAGTACAGAAAATGATTAATTCGCAAAAAACGATGTTTCCTCATACAAATTTAATGTTTTGTCCCCGACGAAACAGTTGAAACTTATGTAGTGTTGCCTGATCAGACATGAGGCATGACTTGATTCATTAACGAAAATTCCTTAAAATACCAGAAAATTGTTTCCGGAAATTTAAATGTCCGAAGGCCTTAGTATGCTGACGTCATAAGGAAAAAAACTCGGAGAAAATCAGCGAAAATTTTCATTGAATTTCGCCGAAAAAACTCAAATTAGCGACAAAATTAAACAAAAGAATCGTCGAGTTTAGTTTTATCGATAATTTGACTTTTTTTTTCGGCGAATTTCGTTGAAAAGCTTCGCCTATTCTGCCGTACAATGCATAAAAAACTTAGCGAGGAGAATTTGTGAGAGAAAGTATGTGAAAAACTCTCATCTGATTACGTCGCTAAGTTTTTATGCGTTCGTTGTAGGACAGTATTTTCTCTTAGTTTTTTTTCCTTTCGGCGAAAGTATCCCGGATAAGTTTTTGGGTGGAATGTTCCGCAAAACAGTAAACGAATCTTTGTTTTTAAAGTTATAAATGAAAAAAAAATTTATTAATCTCAATTGCGAGAAAAAATGTCGGTTAAATTTTTGCTTTTGAGCGGTTTGTGTGTTTTTGTGGTTTTTCTTTTTTTTTCGTTCATCTTTTCAGATTTATCATGTTGTGATGGGCCATTACTGAAACACAAAACAGAGATCTTTTGTTCCTTCTTCTTTCCATCATGTAAATCATGTATACCTCCAGGAATATGTCTAAGGTCACAGGCCGCATAAGGATCGGAGTGGGTCGACCCACACCTGACCCAAAGTTTAAGAACACACAGAAAAACGATTTCTGTGGATTCTGCAACTGTGGGTCAGATGTGGGTCGACCCGCTAAAATTGTGGATCAGTTGTGGTTCGACCCACTCCGATCCTTAGGCCGCAGCCGGGAACTGCCAAAGTTTGAACCACGTGATTGAGGAGCGTTTGTGACATTCACATATAAAGTGAAAGTCCGTTTCTACGCCGAGGCCACGGTACATCTGGTACAACCGCTCCATGCTACTCCCTGCAATTATCAAACTTATTTCCCATCGGGCAACGGGAAAAATACTTTTTGTGGACTCCTCCTCCGTAGGCGTTACAGACCCTACCCACTTACTCAGTGTTTTCACGCAGAATGTGGGATGGGCATGGAAGGTTCTTAGCTGAACAAAGTACGAACCGCATCTAAAACACCTGAAATAATTTACTGTAGCATAAGCAAGTATTCGCCCATATTTTATCCTTTTGCCATTTAATTTATAAGATCAATTAATTAATTTTTTTTTGTTTCGTTTTTGTGCAAACCAATGTCCATGTTCCTTGTCTAAAATACATTTCTATTTGCAGATAATGTCATTTACGAGGAATGTATTGACGAAATAGACGACAACTATGAATGCGTAGAACCTGTGACAGCTATTTTTTACGAAGTGAAACCCGCAAGTGAAACTTATATTCCAGTCCCGAATTTAGGGCCGCCAATGAAGATTATTAATAGTTCGTGTGACGATTCCGTTCTAAAATGTCAATGTGGGAAAGTTTATCGAACGGAAGCGTCATTTCGTTTCCACAAATACGAATGTGGCAAGACTCCTTCGTTCGAATGTCCCTATTGTACTTACGTCGGAAGACGGAATACAACTTTGAAAAAACATATTAAAGCTAGGCATGATAACCGTATCGACAACATGTAAATGATTATCAACGAAGCCAAGTGATTAAAAAAGAATTGTAATAATGAACGATTTTTTAAAAGATATTTTTAATCAAATTCTACTACAATATGCCAGACAGTGGACTTTGGAAGAAGAAATTGTGCCTAAATTAGTGCCAAAAGTGCTTTTGTAGTAGAATTTGCTATAAAATAGCGTGTTTTATTAGTCTAGTCGATAATAGAGTGTGTAGTTCCATTTTGACATACACTCACGGAAAAGTGAAAACCGGCACATGTTTGGTTTTATGTTTACTTAAATTTGTGAATTTTTGCATGTATTTTTATATGGAGAAATCAATAGTCAGTAAACCACAAAACACACAAATGTGTCGGTTTTCACTATTCCGTGAGTGTAAAAAAGTTTTTTGACTGGAGGCTTTGGGCAAGTAAAATAATAGACACCATCGCCAATGCCGTAATGGACATCATCAACTGTAAAAACGAGTTCTTCATATACTACTATACGACCGACTACTGCTGGATCCTTACTTTGATTTTTTCCTGTTTCCCTTTTCTTTGTTTTTTTTTCTATTTTCTTCGAACCTATACTTTTTTTCTCTTCATCCAACCTTCCCAAGAACATGACTGCTTTCGTTGTTGTGAATTAATATAGAACCATATTACTCTTTCAGAGTGTCGTGACATCATATTGGACTCAACAAACGAAATCGTTCCTTTTTATATAGTTCCAAATAACACAATTGAAGACGTAAATAGTCAAAAATTTTTTTGCGAGTGTGGACGAAAGTACAAAGCATACAAATATTTAAGACAACATCAACGATCTGAGTGTGGAATTGAGCCAAAGTTTTCATGTTTACACTGCAAATATAAAACGAAACGGAAATCTAGCTTAAGACGACACACTTTGACTCATCATTGTAAATAAATTTGGCCAATTGCAATATGTGGTACGGATCAATATTTTGAACATGTACAAATTAAAAAGTAAAAATATAAATTTCAGGAAGAATTTGTGAATGTTATTTTTTTAGTTAATCCCCGGGGGAGCCAAATTTCAAATATTTTTTTTTGTCCATTTTTTAAATTTTAAAAATAATGTTCAGTTGGCTCAAAATTTCGCGTAACACACGACTAAATTGAAAAAATTGCAAACGTATCTAGCAGTTCAATGGATATTTCATTTTCATTTTTCGTAATCTTGCATATCCCACTGGGTGAAGTAAGTCTGAATCTTTTACTTCAATAGTTGAATATGCGTGAATTAATTTTGGAACTAAAATCGAAGCAAAAATGACTTTTAATTGTTTAATCCACTTCGAACCACATTAAAACGTATTCCATAGCAGCACCATCTCTAATACGGCAGAAGAAGTTTTGGGACTTTTTTATCTAATCAGTTAAGAGCACGTCGCAAAAATGTGAGCTGTCTATTTTGCGATGTTTTTTTTAGAACAATATCCCGCGTAAATAACAAATTATTCGAAATTAAAGCTCTTGTACTCCGAGAGAATGACTCTTACGCAATAATAGATGAATCAGAATTCAAAAAGTTTAAGTATTAAGAGCGTGTCAGATATTTTGACAGTTCTATATTTTGCGATGTTTTTTCATTGCATATTTCTAAGGTAAAGTTCATTAATTTTAAATTCCAAAACATCTACTGTTTTCGAAACACATCTCTTTATAGTTTCTATAAATCAGAATATATAATTATTGAGTCTAAGTGTCAAAATTTGATCTGAAAAAACATCGCATTGTATTATTCAGCCGAGTACTTTGCAATGTTTTTTCAAATCAAATTTTGACACTAAGACTCAATAATTATATATATTCTGATTCAGCGAATCTATAAAGGGATGTGTCATGCAAACAGTAGATGTTACGGAATTTGAAATTGGTGATCACTGCCTTAGAAATATGTAATGAAAAAACATCGCAAAACATAGAACTGTCAAAATATCTGACACGCTCTTAAGGTACAAACTTGCTCTGAAATAACGTCGCGAATGAACTTGGAATGCCACGATTTTTCAGAACAACTGTCGACTTTTATTGTCACTTTACATTACGTGAGATATAATTTTGAATAATTTGTAATTTACGCAGGATTCTGTTCTAAAAAGAATCATCGCAAGTTTGACAGTTCAAAGCACGTAGCAAAAATGTGAACAGTCAAATTTGCGATGTTTTTTTGAACAGAATCCTGCGTAAATGACAAATTATTAAAAATTATACATCATGTACTGTGAGAGGATGACTCTTATACAAATAATAGATGACTCAGAATTAAAAAAGTTTGAGTGTATAAAGGTGGAAAGTTGTTCTTCAAAATCATCGCATTACAAATTCGTTTGCGATGTTATTTCAGAGCAAATTTGTACCTTCATACTTAAGAGCGTGTCAGATATTTTGACAGTTCTATATTTTTTTCATTGCATATTTCTAAGGCAATGATCATTAATTTTAAATTCCAAAACATCTACTGTTTGTATAACACACCCCTTTATAGATTCTATGAATCAGAATATATAATTATTGAGTCTAAGTGTCAAAATTTGATCTGAAAAAACATCGTACAGCCGAGTACTTTGCGATGTTTTTTCAGATCAAATTTTGACACTTACACTCAATAATTATTTATTCTGATTCAGAGAATATATAAAGGGATGTGTTATGCATACAGTAGATGTTTTGGAATTTAAAATTAATGATCATTGCCTTAGAAATATGCAATGAGAAAACATCGCAAAATATAGAAATGTCAAAATATCTGACACGCTCTTAAGAGCACGTCGCAAAAATGTGAACTGTCAAATTGATGATGTTTTTTTTAGAAGAGAATCCTGCCTAAATAACAAATTATTCAAAATTATGGCTTATGTACTGTGACAGAATGACTCTTGCACAAATAATAGATGAATCAGAATTCAAAAAGTTTAACTATGAAAGTGCAAATTTGCTCTAAAATAACATCGCAGACAAACTTGGAATGCGATGATTTTTTAGACCTTCATACTCAAACTTTTTGTATTTTGATTCATCTATTATTCGTGTGGGAGTCATCATCTCACAAGACATGGGCTATAATTTTGAATAATTTGTCACTTACGCATGATTCTGTTCTAGGAAAAACATCGCAAATTTGACAGTTCACATTTTGCAATGTGCTCTTCAACTTATCGAATTCTGATTCATCTATTATTTGTGCAAGAGTCATCCTCTCACAGTACATGAGCTATAATAATCGAATAATTTGTTATTTACGCAGGATTCTCTTTTAAAAAAACATCGCAAATTAGTCATTTCACATTTTTGCGACGTGTTCTCCACATTTTTGCAACGTGCTCTAAATTAAATTGCCGACATACTTTTAAAATTCATTCAAGGCATCCTTTAACCGCTAACAGTTATGTAGGGTGATGAGAAAAAAGTGAAAAAAGTTTCTAAGCGTTTTGGTTGTAAACTGAAAACGATGAAATTGTGGGGGAAAAACTTTTTTTTTTCTTTGAAGTAGTAGAGCTATTCACTACTAAAATTCACTGTAAGTCTTTACCTTACTATCCATTTACGTGTCTTATTATTATTTCTTTGGAAATCGGAGCTTTTTGTACATACATAAATTTTTAATACTTTATTTGTAACAGTAATAACATGTGCACTGAGAAGAGTTTAATATTCCTATTTTCACTACTTAGTACTTGGAGCGAAAACCGGTGTTCATGTGTGTACTAAACAAAAACTGACATTCTGGTGTCCAATATTTTCTTTAATAACTTTTTAATTTTTATTTTTGACTTAACAAGTACGACTGAATTAACCAACAAATGTTTTCAAAATTGTCATTGTAGGAATCCACTATTCCCCATATCTACTGCAAAATATGTTCAAGCCAAAACTGAATAAGACTACAAAGAATTGCGTAAAACATGTTTGTGATACTTGTGGTAAATCATATGAGACGAAAAGCGCACTTAACTACCACGTGCGATGGATATGTGATAGTCAAGAGAGATTCAGATGTGAACACTGTGACTACCGTGCTAAGCGTTACTATTGTTTCAAGGAGCATTTGCAAAGAAAACATCGAATTAGAGCACTTGATAAACATTGTTATTTAAGAAATAGCACCACATAGTTACAAGTGTAAAGTACAATCGAGCAATCAACGTCTTTGGAGCGTTAACGGCTTATGACAAAGTATAGAAAATTTCGTGACCCTGACGATAAACTGCTGAACGAAAGGAATTTTTATTTTTGAAGCACTTCGTTATGCAAATCACTATAGGCCATTCTCAACGAAAAGTGCTATATTTATTATACTCGTAATCATGATATCATCGATATCATGAAATGAGTGTTGTCTGCTCCAAATGTCAAAATTCTCAAATAAGTTAGGGCTTTGATTCGTTAAGTTTCACCTGGTGAAAATGTTGACACTTGTTTCATATAAAATCTGTCAAAATCGTCTCCAGTGAATGTTGAGCGCGTACAGATTTGGTTCGATAAATTTCACTGGTGAAAATTTTGACACTTCTTTCATATAAAATTTGTCAAAATTGTCACCGGTGAATCTTATCGAAATAAAGCTGTACGCGCTCCACGCGCTCTTAGTCTGTTTCAAATGTCAAGTGTATAGAATGGAATGCCTTCGATTTTCGTTAAGAACTGTCTATACTTTCACGTAAGCGGTTGACGCGCTAAAGCCGAAGAATTTAAATTAAAGATGTTCACTTTTACGAGATATTCGTTTGGTTAAGGGCACATTGCAAAAATATGAACTGTCAAATTTGCGATGTTTTTTTAAAACAAAATCCTGCGTAAATAACTAATTAATTCAAATTATGGCTTTGAGTTTGAGTATGAAGATCGGAAGTTGCTTTGAAAAATCGTCGCACTCCAAGTTAGGTTGCGATGTTATTTCACAGCAAATTTGTATCTTTATACTAAGCTTTTTGAATTCTGACTCATCTATTATTCATGTAAGAGTCATCCACTCACAGTACATGAGCCATAATTTTGAATAACTTGTTATCTACGCAGGATTCTCTTCTAAAAAAACATCGCAAACTTGACAGTTCACATTTTTGCGACATGGTCTTAAATTTAAAGTTGTTCAGTTTTTCTGTTGTCGTTGTTATCTCATTTTCCATTTGAAATAGCACCAAAATTTAGAGAAATCAGATACATAACGAAAGCAAAAGAACTGTAAAACGATAAATAAATTAAATCGACAAAAGTGGACGTCGTTTACAGATGACGATTGTAAACCAAAAGAAGTGTAAACCTATTTTTTTTATCGAATAATGGAAAAAATAAAATTGTTGTTAAATAAATGTTTGAAGCATGAATCAGTTGGTTTTTCTGTACTATCCAACTGGTTGCAAAGCATCGGTAAGTTCCTTTAATGAGCTCATATTTGTGAACTGAATTTGTTCTTATTTCTCGATTATCTACGTCTCTTAAACCATTGATTCGATTTTTCTATTTATTTTTATTTCTAATTCTAGATTCCTACTGGATAAATTTTGATGGAAAAACCAAATCGTACTATTGTACAAACAATTGTGGAAGAGCGTACTCAACGTTCAATAACATGCGACGTCACATTAACTATGAGTGCCGAAGCGAACGACGATTTCAGTGCCAAATTTGTTCCCGCAAATTTGCTTATAAACATCATCTGAAAGCTCATTGTGCATCAGTCAGACACTGCCAAATGGGAATGATTTAATTGATACTATTATTCCACTCGAATAAGCTACACCATCCAAAGAGGTTAATATTTAAGGTCAACTCGTAGCGACGCTCATCTCTACTAAAATATTTTTAGTTTAAATTACAATTCATCGGACCATTTGGACCAGATTATCTTTAGTTCATAGCATCGACGTTATCGCACTTTTCGTTGAGAATGGCCTAAGGCACGAAAAATGCGACGTCGCGACATCTATTATCCTCGTAACGTCGATATCACGAACTAAGGGGCCATCCCTAAATTACGTAACGCTTTTTCAGTATTGCCACACATTTTGAATCTGCGATATCTCGAAATAGACGCATTCCAGAAGGGTCAAATGTATGGGTGAATGTAAGGGGGTAAATGGGGGGGTCGGCCATACATTTGACCCTTCTGGAATGCGTCTTTTACGAAATATCGCAGATTTAAAATGTGTGGCAACACTGAAAAAGCGTTACGTAATTTAGGGATGACCCCTAATGATAGTCTGCTATAAATGTCAAAATTCTCAAATAAAGTTAGTCTGCTTCAAATATCAAGTGTATAGAATGTGGTGCCATCTAATTTCGTTTAGAACGGCCTATAGTCAACGTCATGCCTATTCATGAAATTCGTTGAATTTGGAGGTGTTCGGACAAAATATCCGGACGAAAGAACCCGCAGCGCCGCAGGCCTTGGAAATAAAAAAAAGGGGGTCGATGGGCGACAGCATCCAAAAAAGGGCGACAAAGAGGGAATATCCCGTGTTCCGTGTCTAAGGTGTAAAGTCCTTAGGTAAGCGGTAAAAACGTATGGCATCCTGAAGGGCGTGACTTAGCTTACCGCAGGTGCGGTGTCGTGGGGGGGGGGCGAAGTCCTTCAACTTGATACAATATTATTTTAATGTCACAAAATTCGGAAGCTCCATCACGTTCAGTATCTACCGCAACCTCTTAAAGGGCTTTTAAAGCTATACTAAAAGCTCCACAGGGATTATTTTGATCGGAATGAGTTTGTTCAAGGATATTTCGGAACTGGGTAACATTTCAAAAGGCAAAGTTCTCATTTGAAGAAGCTGCCGACTGAGAAGAAGTAATTTTATTTTAGGAGCCTACGTAATTACTAATCAGAAATCCAGGATTTTAGTGCGACATCGGCAACTGCTAAAGTATAGCAAATTTCATAAAATCTCATGACTTTTGTGAAATGGAAATTTACCATAACGCGTCTGTGAAAGGGTTAAGGAATTTTTATTTTATGAACGTCATTTCATCATGAAACGAGCTATACTTTGACAGAAGCCGAAGAGCGATAGAGCTTTGAGTAATTGTTTGTTCTGTCAAGAAAACATTTGAAGAGCATACAGACGATCGATCGTGTCAATGACTTCTTTTACTTTAATTTGAATCTTACAAGGAAAAAAATGCGTTGTCGCTACCAAAAATTATTTTCATTGCTATAATAAAATAAAATATTTAATTTTTAAGTGAATGAATTTTGTAGATTTATTAATTTATTGATTTGATTGATTTAGAGAAGTTTGTAAGTAGAATTGCGAAACTTCACTTGTCTACCATTTTTTACATGCGTTTGTTCTTAGCTAGAAAATATCGAAAAATGCTAACGTGTCGAGCTTTAAGCTTCTTTCGCATTTATATGGAAATTCCTTTAATCAATATTCGATATTTTGGCTAAGCAATTGCAAGTCATTAAATCGCCACATCAGTATTCGTTAAACTATTGTCTGTGATAGTTTTTTTTTTTTCAAAAGCTAATTTCGTCTGTCCGACACTGTGGCAAATATTTGCGCGCATTGCGACAGTTATACAGAGTGGTTCGTAAACAATAATTTTAGGACACTTTTGTTGAAATTATTTGTAAGATATTTCGTCAACAAGTAAATTCATAACTTTATACTCAATAAAAAGTTCCAAAAGAAAAATTAATTGTTTGAGAAAATACAAAAGGAGTTAAGTCGAAAAACAGTAAAACATTATGTAATCTTATGTTAGGATAATAGTTTCAATTACTCAACAAATGTCGATACTTGGTAAAAAAAAATAAAAAAAATCTTAAAACAGAATTTGTTAATTATTAAAAACTTGTTGTTACAGATTTTCAGAGGATAACGCATTTGTTTAGTTACTATCCACAATTTTGGTGCGCCACTGCGTCAGCTTATGTCAAAGTATACAAAATTTCATGACGAAATTCGTAATATGTCGAGTAACGGCAAATGGTTCACTTCATCACGAAATTTCGTATACTTTGACATAAGTGGAATCTGAAAGTTAAGGAAGGATTTCATAAAATGTGGGGAAAGTGAAAGATAAAAAAATTTGACGTCATTTTTTGTCGCTTTTCCAGAGTCTAAAGGAGAAGTTATATTTCGCCGTGTTAAGACAAAACAATGTATCGCATCAAATCTGTGCTTTATTTAGTGAGCTCTGCCGTAATTTGCATAAAAACATGTCCCACAAATAAAACTCTTTTGTTTTATTTGTGGGACATGTTTTCTATGCAAATTACGGCAGAGTTGTAAGCTTCTTTTGAATTCCATTGGAAAAGTGGAATACAAAAGAAGCTTAAAGCTCTCCAAAGCTTTTCTATAGCAAAGGGGCCATTCTACGAAACTTCATTCCCATGCTCGAAATGCTCAGTTGTTGCAAAATGATATTCATGTGAAAAAAGGTGCATTATAAAGGTTAATCCTTTAACTGGAGGTTAGTCAGAGGAAAGTGGCTATCATTTTGAAACTACTGAGAATTTCAAGCGTGGGAATGATGAAGTCCGTGGAATTACCCAAAGACACAAATGCGTTACGTGCTTTGGCTTAGCGTACGATGCGAATAAATCGCGTAAAATTTATTTGAAAGCTCAACTTAGCAAAATTCTTATAATTTTTGTCAGGTTGAGTATTCAAACAAACCTTACGGATTTATTCGCATCATACGCTCAATTGCATATATTGCGGTTTTACTAAAAAATTCTACTTCTACGACAATTATTTTCGCGAAAAATAATTCTCCAGCCAATGAGAGAAAAAATTTCGATGTAAAAAATTTAACGAAAGTTTCTTGTCTCTTATTGGCTGGCGAAAGAATTTATTGCGAAAATAATTGACGTAGAAATAGAATTTTTCAGTGAACTCGCAATATCTTTTGACCGCTTTTCTTTATTGACGAATCAAAAATGGCTTTACATTTAAAAGCTTTTTAAGAAATAAACTTTTTTTTCGAAAGAACTGTCGCGTCAGCCAAGTGGCCAGAAAAGTCTGTCTACATAATTTTTGTAATACAAAAAAAGTTAAAATTACATTAGGTGTGATTTATCATTGTGCTCTTTCAGAAATGAACGAAACAACGAAAACACAATAACTGCACAACGATAAATTAAACCGATCGTAAGCACAAACATTTCCCACCGAAAACTAACACATTTCGTTTGTAGAATTAACATTTAATTTGGATTGATTCTGTCTTTTTGGGTTAGTTAAAACCAAATAACATTAGAATTTCTTCTCTATAGCCTAAAACAATGTAAATAAATAAAACAGATTTTATTTAACTTTTTATCTTTAAAGTATTGTAGTTGAATTGATCTTTTCATTTTCCATTTGAATTCCATTTTTGTACAGCAATTGTATTTTAATTTCAGATTATGGATACACCTGCACATACTGCGGCAAATGGTATGGAACCGGAAGTGGCTTGTGTCGACACAAAAAGTACAGTTGTCCATACACGGATAAGGCACCTATTTTGTATTGTAAATTGTGTAGTTATTCGAATCGTAGGCCAGACAATTTGAAAAGTCACATGAAAGTTCATTTAAACGAATCTGGTAGGGAAACAAACAGGTTTCGCAGGAAGGATGACGATGAAATAACGCTACATGATTTATTATAGTGTCAAAAATAAGTATAATTTTCAAAATTAGGAAACACAGTTAGGATTTATGAGGTAATCGGAGACAGTTGGATTTACAGATTTTTTATAAATTTTCCACTTCCTTTAGAATTCCATTGAAATATTTTTTTTCGATTTTGACGGGAATTCCAAAGAAACTTGAATTTTTAGAAAAGAATTTTTAAACCAACGCCATCTAAACTTTTGTTCAACTTTCGTGGTAGGCCTAAAAAAAGTTCATGTTATAAGTTTTCAGTTGAGCTTTCGGTTTCTTTTGAGTAACTTACGGTATCTCGAAATAAACTCAAACTGAAAGAAGTTCTGAGCACTTTGCGTTTACGTTGTTTCGGCCTACGACGTCAGTTAAAGTGGATGGAAGCTCTTATTTTATTTTTTTTTTTTTTTCAATTGACTGACATTTTTTTAAAGTTAAACTAAAAACACTATTTTTTTAGATGAGACTCCAAAGTTCACATATTATTGGAGGTGGTGGGAATATTGTTAGGCTCGGAATAGGTCAACCTTTCCTCTGACCTGATTTTCTCGGGTCCGGTTTACGTTAGGCCTGCCCTGATTCCGAGTCTATTAGTTGACAAGTTATGAAACATTGTAATTTTTAATACATCAATTTAGGGTTTATTATTTGACGTACTATTTTTTTTAGAAACAATTATTAATTATAGACTCCAAGTAATCTAAGATCTGGCATAAGAGAAATTCTTTTATTGCTTTAAATAATTTATTTGTACAATTTTTTTTTAGAATTGAATAATTGTGATACTGAATGAAAATTGCAGATTTTGTAACGAGGATCTTTTGTTATTTTTCGCAGTCATCTCTTTCTTAATGACCGGACAAATTTCCTAAACATAAACGACTTTTTGTATTCTCGTCGCAATGGAAAACACCGTAAGGAAGCGTTCATAAATGACGTCTGCTATAGCGTCCAAAAACACGGAAAAAATATAGACGTCATGTATGAACGCTCCCTAAAGGGATTATTACATTGAGCGCGATACGAATCGCATCGCGTAAGGTTTGTGTGAAAGCTCAACTTGATAGAACAAAAAATCTTTTTGTCAAGTTGAGCTTTCACACAAACCTTACGCGATGCGATTCGCATCGCGTTCAATATAATGATTTCTTAAGGTATTATTGTAGGGTGTGCTGTGAGAAATGTTTTGTGAATTAATAACATAATAATAATTAATAAGAAATAAACTTACGTCGTTTCGGCTTCATTGCGCAGAGCTTCTCCGTACTTAAAGCTCTTTTTCCAATGATTTGACTCGCATTGCGACGAACTTATGAAAAAGTCCAATAAAATTCAAAATGAACTCAAAGCTCAGATAAACTTTTTTAAGTTCTTTTTATTTCTCTCCTTCTATGAAAACCGCGCTGTTCAATTTAGGTTTCGCTAGTGAGAGAACTTGGTTGGCTTCAAATCGGGTCTCCTCTCGTCCGCTAGACGGGCAACTTTGATCCCATCTCGGTCAATCATTGTCTGGTTTCTTGACGATAACTAATTTTGGGTATAAAGAAAAAAAATTGCCTTAAAATCTTATTTTTCATTTGAAGGAAATATTGATTTACTCTAACAATTGAACAATTGTCTTCCGTAGAGGAACCTTTTTTATTTAGTGAACGTTTCTTTTTATAAAATATTTAATTGATAATTTAAGAGTGAAATAGAATTACGTTCATGTAATTATCAAAATCAACTACTTTGTGAATCTATTAGCCTACTTCTACGTAATCTATTGAAATGTTTACAAGTTTTGATCATTTCAATTTTAAGTCTAAGGTACATCTTTAATTCAAACCAGAGAAATGATAAGCTGGTAACGCTTGTACCAAGGTAGAACACACATGTGAATGATAGTTGGTTTGTATGGGAAAGAATGTGAGAAAATTGCGTACAAAATTGGTTCCATTTTCTCTAGCTGTCATTCACATGGTTCATATGTTCTACCTCAATTCAGGCGTACCAATTTATCATTTCTATGATTCAAATATGTTAAACAGTTCGTTTAACGCGCTCAGTTCATTGTTCTGTATTCACTTTTCGAGTCGATGGCAACCTCATGCTGAATGAACGTAGTTTTTTTCCAATAATTCTCATAGCATAAATTAGAACTTTCAAATTCACAGCTAACTTCACAATATGAAGTTAGGTTTGACGTTTATATTCATTTCTTTGGTTTTTAAAAATGCAAAACAATGGCGTTTGCTTAGCGGCGTCTATTCGAAAAGCAATTTGAGCAATTAACTGTCAACAGGGGCGTGACAGTCTTTTGTTTCGATCTTTGCAAGTAATATTCAGCATGAAGTTAGCTGCAGTTGCAACCGAAGCAAAAAAATCAGCTGTTTTTTGAACTTTTCAATGAAGTCAGCTGATTTTGGTAAATTTATTAATGAAATCAGCTGACTTTGTTTGCAATGAAGTTAGCTTCGGTCACAACTGCAGCTAACTTCGCGTTAAATAGTACTTGCAAAGATCGGAAATTTGCTAGCAATACTCGACGTGAAGCTAGTTGCAGTTGCAACCGAAACTACCTTCATTGGAACAAAATCAGCGGATTTCATTCATAAATTTACCAAAATTTACCAAAGTTAAAAAATCAGCTGATTTTTTTGCAACTGCAGCTAACTTCACGTTGAATATTAGTTGCAAAGATTAAAACAAAAGAATGTCACGCACCTGCTGTCACCCGAATGGTCAACGCATGTAGGCCATTCTCAACGAAAAGTGCAACATCTACTATCCTCGTAACGTCCATATCATGAACTAAAGTCAAATGTCAAAATTCTCAAATAGAAGTAAGTCTGCTTCAAATGTCAAGTTAATAAATTATGCTGCCATCTAATTTCGTTGAGAACTGCCTTTATAAGAAATGTAAAAAACGAAGCGTCGCGTCGAAGCGACCAATAGTGCGTTTTAATTTGAGTCTTAAGCGCACTCCAAAGTCTCGTTTTTCGCCGCCCTCAGGTAAAAATGATGAAATATGCATCAAAAAGACAACCCTGAGTTTGCGCATAAATGTTAACTTAAAGAGTTGTTCGAAAGTGAGATGAAATTCTAAGCAAAAAATAAAATGTTCTATTCCCGGAGTGAATTTAAAATCGTAATGTTAAAAACATAACGCGGCTATTCGAAAATGCAAGTAAGGGACTAAACGATAAACGTCACATTTTTGTGGTGCAACAAATAATGTGAACTTGTGAACGGTCACAAACAAAATGTTAGAAATAATTATTTTTTCAATAAAAAGAATTACAAATAATTAACAAAAAATACTGGAAGCATAAAGAAGATGTGATCTACATATTAAAATGAAATTCTTATTTTATTAGTTTCGAAAATAGTTTTTAAGAAAATGTTTTGTTAAACTACGATAAATGAATCCATTAAAATTTGTTTCACATTCCATATTTATTTGGTTAAATTTTGTAATAGTACATTACGTATGTGCTTCCAAATTGGTTGTTTTGACTCGTAGGAAGGTTGCTGCATGAGCCGAAGGCGATTGCTGTAATCCTGCGAGTCAAAACAACTATTTGGAAGCACTTACGTACAATGTTTTACAAGTTGATGCTCGGTAAATGCGTTTTCCGAGTCGCTTGCAACGAGGTAATGACACATTTACTGAGCAGAAACATGGCAAATTATTTACGCGTACAGTCATCAGCATTGCATTGAGTGCTACTTCGTGATACTCAAATGTTAAATTAAAAAAAAAAAATGCAAGTTACATCTGCGGAAATATATTTTTGCATCAAATAGAATTTTGTACTTCTGCGCAGCTTTTTAACACTGCAAAAACTTGCGCAGAAGTACAAAATTCTATTTGATGCAAAAATATATTTTCGTAACACTGCAAAAACTTGCGCAGAAGTACAAAATTCTATTTAATGCAAAAATATATTTCCGTAAGTGTAACAAATATTATTTTATACTTTACGTAAGCATACAATACTTTTTTCTAGTATATTATGCAACCTGTAAGTATATTATACAATATGGATATGTAGTTTATACTACCCAAATGTGAAAAAATATGATAACACGTTAGTCACGTCTTCTGCTTTAAACAAAATGTTTCCATGTTCCACAGACTGCATAATATACATACACCGTTTATTATATACTTATGTGATGTTATGAAATTCTATTTCTTAGTAAAAATACCATTTCGCTACAGAGGACGTTCGTAACGCATAACATTTCCATCAAAAGTCATCGGAATCAGCAGATAAATTACCGAAGCTTAACAAAATGTGAATTTGATGAAAACTTGAGGTCGTAGAGCTTAGACAAATCTGACAAGTCACAAAAACGCGAGAATTCAGACGAAAATTGTCATAACAGATTTCTCTGCATAGTAAAGCACAATATGAATAAAACATAATTGTTATTTCGCTAAATATTTGATTGTTTCAACATCCAATGACATAATCTTAGTTTTCGAAGTGTCCAAACCATTTCGTATTGTTCGTTATAGGGAATGTACGTTATAGCAAGCGGTTACTGTAGTTTTCATAGCATCCTTAAGGAAAACCCCGAAGGGTAATAATTTCTCAACAATTTTGCAAAATCTGTTGTTGATGTTTTCTCATTAAAATCACCCAGGCAGTTACATGATATGGCGGCTACATTCGAATTTCGTACGATATATGCGTAATTACGTACGATATATGCGTAAAATCAGCACACAAAGCAGAGAAATGATAAGCTGGTACACCTGTGGCGGGATAGAACGCTTATGTGAATGACATCTGGGCTGTATGGGAGAAAAGTTCCCAGTTTTGTATGTAATTCTCCATCATTCTCTCGCATGGAACCCAGCTATCGTTCACATAAGCGTTCTAACTCACTACAGGTATCCCAACTTATCATTTCTCTGACTAAAAGTATTGTTTTCAATACAAACTGGTAACTTTTTTATAAAAATGGACGAAAATACATTCGTGTACACTAAAGCATTTACATTATTTACAACGGTAGAATGGTACGTGGAATGAGTCATTTACTCACATTTGAAGTCTAATTGACATGTGATGATGACATTTGCTCACATTTAAGGGGTTGTTCATAAATGACGTCACGCTTGCCATAAAATCCATAAAGTTCATAACTCCAAACTGGTCAGACATTTTGCTTATAGTACTCCGGCTACCCCCCCAAACACACCTTTTTATGGATACTCATTTTTTATAGCAAACGTGACGTCATTTGTGAACGGCCCCTAAAGTCTAATTGAGACAGTTGGGTTCAAAGGTAAGTCTTTTCCATCTGTCAAAGTGACGTTTTAAACGTCAAACGAAAAAAAAATCGAAATTTTTTCTCGATTCTTTTTTATCATAATTGAGGAAAAATCAAAGATTATCTGACTGTTTCATTTTTTTTTTTCATTTGACATTTAAAACGTCACTTTGACGGATGGAAAAGACTTACTTTTGATTCCAAAAGACTCAATTATCATGTGACGATGACATTTGCTCATATTATGGTAACCCAGCCGCCACATCAAGTCTCTGCACCCGAGTGACAGTGATCTTTGTTTGCCATTGTTTTCATTTTTCGAAACCAAACAAATTTTAAAATTTCAGCTAACTTCATTGCAAATAGCATTTTATTCAACATGAAGTTAGCTGCAAGTTTGACAGTTCTATAGGAAATTATAACGAAACGTGAAAGAAATTACATTCCTGTAGAGTGAAATTGAAGTCTTACATTCGAATAATGAACTGTCACCCGGGTGATTAAAATACATAAAAAAACAAAAATTTTTCCGAGACTAAAAATATTTCATTTAAGGTGACTAACGGTGACATGTGTGTAAATTTGTATGAAGCGGAATGAAGCGCACAACTCACCATCATATGAACCGTGATTTGTCCTATGACTTTTAGTTTATGGGACAACTCACGATTTATGAATTTATATGAAATCGAACAATTCACGGTACCCCTAGAACAACTCTACTTTTTCAATAAATCATTAATTATATTAATCAAATTGGTGTTAATTAGCAAAAGAAAACACAAATCTTTGCAATAAAAGTAAAATGTTTCCTTCACATATTGAAATAAAAGAAAAAACTGCGTGTAAAGTTGAAATTGGTCGCATTAGGACATGTCACCGTTAGTTACCTTATGGGAATTTTTCCGAAATGTTATGCCCAGAGTAAAACAATTTGAAGTGAGACATTCGACCATTGCCACTGTAAAAATATTAATTTTCTTTATTTTTAGGTTTGAATTTGAATTTGAAGTTCTTGGTACTTACGATTGAGATATAAATTGGAAAATATTTACGGCAAATCTTCTATACTGTCAAATGCTACGCATAAAATCATATTAAACAAATACTAACCGAAGGCTACGAGTTTTGCTTCAGAGACGGAGATGTGCGCCGACACACTACGTTTTAATGTCGTCATTTCGCGCCGCCTCTATCATTATGTATATGTCATCGACAGCTACGTCAAGAAAGGAAATCAATCGGCGCACATCTCTACTCAGAGTGTTTACAATAATTTATGTTACTGTTTGTTATTTGCTTGATCTAATTTGAATTTTTAATTAAAAACGTCTACCGATTCTACAAAAACTAACCAAAGTATTCATTCGTTTTTCTCATTTGAATTATTTGAATTTATTAAAAAAAAAAAACATCAAAAGTAATATTTTCTCAACCAAAACGAAAACCAAATATTTTTCAGATTTAAAATGGATGAAAGAGGACTCGGATCTTCTAGAAATCTCCGACACATTCTCATATGGTGAACTAATGTATCCGAACTTTTATCGATATCGCGAGCGTCGTGATAAACGTTCGAAAGATACAAACATCTCATGCCAGACGTGTGGACGACAATACAATCACCATTCATCGCTACACACTCACATCAAGCTCTACTGCGGTAAAACTCCGAATGTTAGGTGCCAATTTTGTGATTATACAACGTTTCAGAAAAAACATATGCGCTCCCACATGCTGCGAAAGCATAAGGAAATGATGGTGACATAGTAGGTAAGACGGAGCAAAGCAGGTGAAATCGAACATACGGAAAATTATTCTAATAAAACTCCACTATTTGTATTCTATGACAGAAATCTCTTTATTTAGAGATTTACGCTAGAAAATCGAATTATTCAATTAATTTCGTGTACAGATGGTTCATTTTATTTCCGAACAGTTTTGAGACATTTTTGGTTTGTCAGAAATTTAAATCTCATTAATGTCAAATTACAGTGCGCTAGAAAGAGATGTAGAAGGTTACTGTGACAGATGCGAAATTTTTCTGATACGGCAACACCAAATTTGGATTTATGAACAAAATACGGTGTTGCCTAATTCGAAACATTGAGCATCTGTCACTTTTGCAATGCTGTGTTTTTTGACATTAATGACATTCAAATCTTTAACAAAACACAATCTATTTAAGCGTAAAATGAACCAACTGTACGAATTCTTCAACAATGTTGACGAAGAGTCGAACTGTAACGTATTTATGAAAACACTCAATGTAAAATGATCTTATAAATTGTTTGACAGATCAATATTTTTTGTTGAATTCTTGGAAAACTATTTTTAAATACAAATAACTAATATTAATCGCTCATTATTATTAATCTCACATTTGCGAAAAATTTCTCAATGTTGGGGTTAATGTTAAACTTGGGGGCTTTAAGAAAAAGTATGAAGTCAGTTTCATCCAAAATGGCGAAATTGAGTCGCCATCTTGGGCGAAGCATTTTGATTGGCGCACTGTTCTCAGCAGAGGCGAAATTTGTTGTTATTGCCAAATTACTTAAAGCATTTTTTAAATTTATTCTGAGTTGGATTTAAGTTCTCAGTGATTAAGTCTCCTTCTATTAAACTTCAAGGGGCAGATAATCCTTTTTTGCACTAAAAAATCCTTTGTAGAAAATCTTCAAAAAATTCTTCATAATAATCCAAAAAAATCAAAGAAAAGCATTCCAATTGAAGAAAATCATTAAAAATCCGCTGAAAATCCTTGTAGAAACTCAGAGTATCCTTGCAAATCTTCAAAATATCTTCATGATTGGATGATCCTTGGAAATCCATAGAATATTCTTGAAAATTCTTAGAATATCCTTGAAGACCCTTAGAATATCCTATGGAGGTCCTTAGAATATCATGGAAGATCCTTAGAATGTTCTTGGAAGTCATTAGAATATCCTTGAAAATCCTTAGAATATCCTTGAAGATCCTTAAAGATCCTTGAAGATCCTCAGAATACCCTAAGGAAACTTCAGAATATGATTGGAAATCTTCATAATATCCTTGGAAATCTATAGAATATACTTGGAAATCCGTAGAATATCCTCGGAAATCCTTAGAGTATTCTTGAAAATCTTTAGAATTTCCTTGAAGATCCTTAGAATACATTTAAAAGCCACTCACAATTCTTAATCCTACTTCCAATTGTTTAACAAAAATCGAAAAACTAAAAGTGTTGATTTCGTCGTTTACGACTCATCAGTACACCTTAACTTAAGACCTTAGAATATCATTTAAGATTCTTAGAATATCTTTGGAAATCATTAGAATATCCTCAGGAATCTTCAAATCCATAGTGTATTTACTATCCGTAGATTATCCTTGGAAATCCGTAGAGTATTCTTGGAAATCCCTAGAATATTTTTGAAGATCCTAAGAATATCATTAAAGATCCTTAGAATATCATTGAAGATCATTAGAATATCCTTGGAAATCATTAGAATATCCTTAAAGATCCTTGACAATCCTCAGAATATCCTTAGGAATCTTCTGAATATGATTCGGAATCTTCATGATATACTTGGAAATCCATAGAAAATACTTGAAAATCCGTAGAATATCCTTGGAAATCCTTAGAGTATCCTTGAAAATCTTTAGAATTTCCTTGAAGATCCTTAGAATACATTTAAAAGCCACTCACAATTCTTAATCCTACTTCCAATTGTTTAACAAAAATCGAAAAACTAAAAGTGCTGATTTTGTCGTTTACGACTCATCAGTACACCTTGACTTAAGACCTTAGAATATCATTTAAGATCCTTAGAATATCTTTGAAAATCATTAGAATATCCTCAGGAATCTTCACATTATGATTGGAAATGTTCATGATGCCCTTGGAAATCCATAGTAAATACTTGCAAATCCGTAGATTATCCTTGGAAATCCCTAGAATATCTTTGAAGATCCTAAGAATATCATTAAAGATCCTTAGAATATAGAATATCATTAGAATATCCTTGGAAATCATTAGAATATCCTTGGAAATTCTTGGAAATCCTTGACAATACTCAGAATATCCTTAGGAATCTTCAGAGTATGATTGGAAATCTTCATGATATCCTTGGAAATCCATAGAATATACTTGGAAATCCGTAGAGTATCCTCGGAAATCCTTTGAGTATCCTTGAAAATCTTTAGAATTTCCTTGAAGATCCTTAGAATACATTTGAAAGTCACTCACAATTCTTAATCTTACTTCCAATTGTTTAACGAAAATCGAAAAACTAAAAGTGCTGATTTCGTCGTTTACGATTCATCAGTACACCTTGACTTAAGACCTTAGAAAATCATTTAAGATCCTGAAAATATCTTTGGAAATCATTAGAATATCCTTGGCAATCCTTAGAATATCCTTAGGAATCTTCAGAATATGATTCGAAACCTTCATGATATCCTTGGAAATTCATAGAATATACTTGAAAATCCGTAGAATATCCTTGGGAATCCTTAGAGTATCCTTGAAAATCCCAAGAATATCCTTGAAGATCCTTAGAATATCCTTGAAGATCCTAAGAATATCATTGAAGATCCTAAGAATATCCTTGGAAATCCTCTGATGATTATTCCTTAGGAAATCCTTTAAAATATGAAATTATCTACCCCTTGTTGAAATAGTTCAATGAAAAGAAGAGTGAAAAAGCTTTAATACAGGGATCGAATTTGCCAAAATATTTGTTTGATACATTGTTATCTACTGTTCCCTTTGAAGTTATGATTGAAAAGTGAAAGGAACAAGGAAAAATCCTGTGTCATAATAGGGCCATTCCCGACCCCGGTGTTAATTTTTATGCTCGAATATAAAAACTTAAAGTATAAAAATTTCACAAAATTTTATAATTAGACCAAAATCCATCGTGACGAAATTTAATTATTTTTATACTAGGAATGTTGAATTTTTATACTTTGCCGGGAATCGCCCTAATGTCACGCCAAATTAAATTGAATTTTGTTCACTCGCATTAAATAATAGTAATTTATGCAACATGTTGCGAAAAGAAAAATTTTTTTTAGTAGATGAGACAAATTTTCCGTTTCGCAACGTGTTTCATACAACGTTTTATGCAAAAAGTACTTGGGAGTGACAAAAAGTATGCATGAAATTCCTTTTCGTAACAAGTTGCATAATGGAATTTCATACATACTTTTTGTCACTCTCAAGTATGCGTTGCATAAAAATAATTTATAGTTTTTAGTTACCACTTGCAGTCAGTATCATTTTACTTTCAAACTAAATAATTTCAAATTGGATCGCAGAAAATTGTCAGTTCTCCATTGTACAATGAGAAGGGTACAAGACAAGTTTCTGTGATCGCATTCTATCGTAACAATTTTAATTTTTTTTGTGAAATTGTAAAATGCAAGTCTGAGATAATTTTTCCAAACATAAAAGTATTGCATAAAGTTAATTTTTGTAGGACTAGATCTACCTACACCTCGCGTTATTGTCATACGTAAGTCAAAATTTGTGTGACATTAAAGTGCCCGTAGTGCACAGAACTTTTTTATTTGCACGGTAGCCACAATGAGACACAAAAAGATAAATTTTCACTTTGCAAAGTATTTCACCGTTCGAAATATCAATGACACGCGTCATTGATGAAAATCGGGTCGTCCCTCTACAAGTAAGTTTGAGTACGTACCTGTTTTGCACGGAGACAATTTCGTGAATTGTATTCCGAACGTAGCGTCCAAAACAGGTACGTAAGTAGCTATTTAAATGTCGAATTGTGATCGTCACGTGCAAAGAAAAATTACTTGATTTATTGAATTGTAATTAATAGAATAGTAAAAACAAAGAAATAAAGTTAGTTATCATTCTAAAAGCTTAGTTTTTCATCATTTCATACATTGGAACGAGACATAAGACGAATACTTTTCAATATCAGAGCGGTAAGTTCTAAATGAAAGGAATTTCTACAGGACACTTACACCATTACACGAACACAGAAACAGAACAATAATCTGAATATTTAACTAACAATCGAATTTTTTTTGCAGGTACTCAGGACACAGTCAAGAAAATAAATGTGAAAAAAATCACACAAAAATTACGAAAGTGCGCAAACATATGTCCGTACTGTAAAGAGGAATTCGCACAATTGTTGGATTTGAAAAAACACCAGTACATTTGCTTGAACAAGTTTTGGTTTAAGATCGAATGAAAGGTAATTTTCAGAGCCGCCTTAAGACTTTCCAGCGCCCTGGACCATACTAAGTTAGAGCCTTAAATACTAATAGAGAGTCCCACACGGTCTAAAAGATGTTTGAAAAACAATCTTTTGTTGTGAGCGCAGAGGGCGAAAATTTTTTTCGCTGATAAACTTGCAATTCAATGGGTTGGGAATAGCAAAAAATTTTATTGCTCCAACTTTTCAGTGCCTTTTTTTCCAGTGCCTTGGACCATCGTCCTTCCCTATATGGAAAGGCGGCACTGCTCTTCGGTTCACACTCATCAAGTCATATATTCGTGGTGATAACGCCAAAAATTTCTGCCCCGGTCTATAACTCATTTCAACGAACAGAAAATGTACTGAAGAGCTCTCCTAGGGTTTTATTCCCGTTACGGATCGGTGCTTTTCCCGCAGTTTTGAGGAACGTCCAGTGAAGACGTCTGCGTTTAGGGAAGAGGGCGGTGTTTTAAAAAACAGAGATGAAATGAAAAGGGAAAATGGAAGTCTACTGTTACAATTAGCATAGGTTTTTTGTGTTGGTTTAAACCATGGCGACACACAGTTAAGACTGTCATTTAGTCAAGCAAATGAAGCCTTTTTTCTGTGCGACTAAACTTGAATTTTGTCAAGAAAGTTTTAAAAGTTTGTGGAAACCCCCACCCAAAATTTTTTCCGCCCCACCTCAAAAATGTTTACAAATTCAAAAAATTGATTTATGTTTACTACAAACAATTTTATTGTAACATGGGGTATGAGGATGGCACAGACGATAGTGAAGAGATGGTGTCGTGAGAGGGGCCTACGAGTGAATCCAGAAAAGACAGTCCTGGTGCTTTTTAGTAAAAGGCTCACACTCTCAGAGCTTGTTGGAAAAGCTTGGCTCTTCGGAAAAAACATTGAGACGAGCGCCCAGGTCAAATATCTGAGGGTCACGTAGGACCGTAAGCTATACTGGATTGCTCACATGGAAGACAAGGCCCAAAAAGCTCTAACGGTCTTCTGGATGTGCAGAAGGGCAATCGGAAAGAGCTGGTCCTATCCTCCAAAGCAATACTGTGGATTTCAGGCCTGCGATGAGCCATGTATGCGTAGTCTGGTGACCAAGGTTAAACGTAGAGGCGGCGAAGGAGAGGCTAAAAAAAGTTCAGCGGCTGTTATGTGTGCGTGTGCGTATGAAGACGACGGCAACAGCGGGCCTGGAAGTTCTACTAGCGGTGCCACCTGTAGATATAGTAATGAAGGCAAAAGCTTTCGCTATAGCGGACAGGTTGACGCAAGACGGATTGTGGACTCCAGGCCTCTGTATCGGGCATGGAAAAATCAAAAATATGATTTCTGATCGCATTTTTGAAATGCCACGGGATCACATGAAGCGAGAATTAAGTTTCGAAAAGAACATTGAAGCGATCTTCCCAGATAGGAACGAATGGGTAAATGGGTGGCCAACTACGTGAATGGGTTGGATTTACGGACGGATCGAAGACGAGTGTAGGGACTGGGTAGGGGAGGTCCAGACGGAAACTCCTAGGTGCTCGTAAACTTCTGCCAGAAGGACTGGGAGACAAAGATATAGTAATATGCACGTATAGTGACATAGCGATGAAAGCGCTGATATGACCCGTTGTCACTTCCAAATTGGTGTAAGAAAGCAAGGAACACCTAAATCAGATAGGGCTGACTGGTTTGGGTAAACGGACATTCGCGAGTGGATGGTAATGAGAAAGCTGATGAGCTGACTAGAACCGGCTCAACGGCTATCACATTCGGACTGGAACCACATATCCCTGTCCCGATCTCACTTTATGCGAAAGTGATAAAGGACTGGGTGAAGGCGGAACACGATAAGAGCTGGTCAGCGTATGACGGAAGAGTGCAATCCAAGTGCTTCCTCCCCACTCTGAACGAGAGATGGACAAAAGAGCTCCTGACGGTGAGCCGGGACCGAGCGAGGAGGATCGTGGAAGCGGAGACCGGCCATTGCGGACTCAACAAGCACCTAACGAAAATGAAGATTTTAGGTGACCTGGAGTCTCCTGAGGCTTACAAGAGGAAACGGGTTTTCACCTTAAATGCGAATGCCCCAAGTTCCTTCAGCTGAGGCACAGGACGCTTGGCGACTATATCGTCCACCCTTCGAGAGTAGATGAACTAGGACCTATCTCATTTTACAAGTTCCTTGCCGGCACGCGAAGGTTGGCTGGATTTTTACATGATGAACGGGATTGGGAACAAAAGGTCAAAAGATCTGTGTTCCAGATCGAGAAATTGATCGTCCCAAACTGAAAAAAATCTAAAGAAAAACATGGGGTATATCGATGCGTGAGTTGAGGGATAAATTTTATTCGAATTAGCAATAGAAAATGTCGAATGAATAGAAAAGTCGTCCGCCTCCAATTTTTTTCCAAACGGCTCAACCGATCGCTTTTTTCCCCCAAAAGGTACTCGTACATAATGTGTCATCATCGAAGTTCGAAGATGAGCAAAGTCGGTCAAGTAGTTCCGGTGATAGGGTCCAAGAAGTGGATATTCGGATGAGCAAGTATAGCACGGAAATTGTTCATTTTGGTGTCAAATAGAAGCTTTCTGGGAATAAATTTTTGTGAAAATCGGGTCAGTGGTCTGGGACCAATGAAATGGACGAAATTGAGTTTCCCTGCCATGGTTTTTCGTCTATATTTGCTCAACTATGCAATATGTCAAAGGCAAAGTTGAAGAGAATAAAATTTTAGAGAACACGAGTTTCAGGATGTTCCCGAGAACTGTTCAAATCCTTGGGATTTATTCACTTCGAAAATTGGGAGGGATGACCTATAACTCTATAACTGTCAGTTGCTTCCAAAGGCAAAGTTGGTGAGAATTAAATTTTAATTCAGTAATCGAGTAATGCCGGTCTAGCTTCGGGACTACCATTCCCATTTCCTAAACTCCCCTCTAACGGCTGCTAAGTTGTGTGATTAATACAATTTATGTTGCAGGTAAGACTCTCGGCTTGAAACATCAAACATCATTCGATATTGCAGACAAATTAAAGCGCAAAGATGGCTACTGAGGAGAGATTAAAAAACTCGAGATTCGGAGAAACTAATATGTAGCACAAATTGAAAACTTTAAATTCTTTGTTTATTCTGCTTAAAGCTATGGTACACAGAAGCTTTGTAAGCGAGTCATGTCATCAAAGTTTGCTTCGTGATGTGTGGAAGCTCGAAAATCAAATAATAAAGAGAAAAAGTGTGAACGTTTAAAAATGTTGTTACTGTGCTTTTCGATGTTTGCCTCAGATTTTATCAATCTTCAAAAATTGCATTGCTGATTGCACAAACAAGAACATCGGTTGAAATTTTTCAGGTCTTTAAAAACGCAGATGTATATGTATTTGATGTTTGTATTTTTAGGTTCTTTTGAAACTGAAAACATACCAGCAATTGAATATCCTGACGTCGGCTTGTGTCAAAGATACGAAATTTCATGACAAAATGCATAAGATCCCGTCGCATCGTGAACTTTTGTATATTTTGACATAAGCCGACGCCGCATTTAAAGCAGGGATGGTAAAACGACATCGAAAGTGGCTCTCGACATTCACAATAATTGCTAGGATGTTTACAGTTCGGACAATATATTTTTGCTTGTCATGAGTTTTCTTTGCTATTTTTTATTTAAAATAAAGTTTTGAAAACATCAATTTTGTAATACAAATGTCGGTGTTTTTTTACAGAGTTTTACGTAACGGAGACCGTAACAGAGTTCCAACAAATCGAAAGCCAACAAATTGCCGTAACTCCAACGCAACCTTCATTTGCCCCAAAAGTTACAATACAACTTTCCGATTTGTTTAACACGTACAAACCAGCTCAACCAATAAAGCTTTTTAAGTGTAACAACTGCCTTAAGCTCTATAGAAATCAGCACAATTTAAATATTCACCGAGAAACATGCCGAAAGTAAAACCGCTTCATCACCAGATGGCATGTATTTGAACAATTTATCAAGCCTTTTTTCGTTATTGTTTCGAAAAATAAATTTAGTTTGATAAATAATAAGTATTTTGTAGTTAAATTAATTTTTTTCTATCATTTCGCAAGAATTTACTGTAAGAATTTTACATTTTGTTTACTTTTCGCTTGGGTTGACAATACAATAGATTGTAAAAGTTTGATCTTTATTTCATTTTGGTTGTGTCACCAATTTCCGTTTTTTTAAGGCCCATAACTTGTATGCTAAAATATAGTCTACCTTTAGGCGCTCAAATATTATATTTTCGCTGATATCAGTGGACAAAAACGCAGTTTCTAAAAAGTAAGTCAGCATTTCACTTCCTAAAAATGTTGCCTTTTAATAGCAACTACACTTATTTTTTGAGATCCTACCTACTCTGAGAACGGCGAAAAAAATCGTAAAAATTTGCAACAAAAACTCGTCGTTCTGAGACAAGGTTCAATCCCAAAAAATAAGTTTACTTGCTGTTAAAAGGAAACATATTTAGGAAGGAAAATGCTGACTTACTTTTTTGAAACTGCATCTTTGTCCTCGGATATCAGCGAAAATATAATATGTGAGCGCCTAAATGTAGACTATATTTTAGCACACAAGTTATGGGCCTTAAGACTTACATTTGCTAGAGGACCTAATTTCTCCATGTTACACTTGGATTTAATTGGTCAATGTAAATTTACATTCACAAATGTCAAAGTGTAACATTTAGAAATTAATTTATAATTTGATAAATCACATAGGTTACAAGAAGACGAAGTCTAGACAAACTTGACGAAAGAGAGTTTTTTCCCATTTTGAAAAAAAAATTTATATACTTTGACATAAGCAGACACCACACTGAAAGCGTGGATCGACCTTGACACCACATTAGGGCGCTAAACTACCAGACACTAACTGCCGTCATAAGGGAAAAAAAATTTAGAGAAAATCAGCGAAACCAAATTTCGCCGAAAAAATCAAATTAGCGACAAAATTAAACACTACAATAGCCGAGAATCTTTTGTTTAATTTTGTCGCTAACTTGATTTTTTTCGTCGAATTTCGTTGAAAATCTTCGCCGATTTTCTCTAAGTTTTTTTTTTCCTTTATTGAGGCATATCATATGCTTCATTGTTTGCTGTAAAGATGCACAAAAAAGTCTTTTTTGCAATTCACCAACAAAAGCTCGCTTTTTCGTGCGTCATTTCGGTTTCGCATGAAGTGCGGTGACGGTTTTTTACGCACTAGTGCGATGAAGGTTTTCTTACGCACTGCTACTAGTGCGATGACGGGTATTTTACGCACTGCTTGAATTGAATTTTTATATTAAAAGAAAATCTCGTTTTCGTCGGTGAATTGCAAAAAACATTGTTTGATACACGTTACGTATGCTGGTAGTTTAACGCACACAATGTGTTGCCGAACTCGCCTTCGGCTCGTATCGTCAATCTGACATCTAGTGCGTTAAATTACCTTCATACGTAACTTATATCGCTACACTTCAACATTTGAGTTGCATAATGCATTTTGATGGCCCAAGTGTGATATGTGAAAACTGACAGACAGTAGGCGAATTTAGATTTCCCATTACGCGGCATCGCAAATACGCATGAAAAAGGAATCTCGTTTGAATTGTAAAAATCTTGTCGCATTTTCTAGACGCCTTTCAGCTAGAATTGAAATTTTTAAGTTTTCTCACTAGTTGTAAAAAGTAACATCTTATCTTATTTTGCACAACATTTGTCCGCTATTTCGCCGTGAATACGGTTGAGTGGGAAATAGTCGGATTCATTGTAACAAGTAAGTGTAATGAGTGTAAATGTACTGGCTCTACTTTATGTCGTAGTTTTTGTGTTTCTAACTGTGTGGGTATTAAGCAAAACACTAATCCACTAATCCTGTATTTTTAGCATGCTCTCAGCTGCATGACTTGAATAAACAACTTGAAAGTAACATTTTGGAAATATTTTTTTCAGAATGGCTTGAGATGAATTTGGAAATATTGGAGTCAGCAGTTGCGCCAACAACAACAATTCGAACACGAAAAAGACGTAAGAAGGGATTGAACGACAGACCAGCAGTTTGTCCGGACTGTAATAAAACCTATCAACACAAAAGTAGCCTCTATCTGCACCAAAAGTATCAATGTGGGAAAACCGCACAATTGAAATGTCGCCATTGCTCGTACATAACGAATTATCCCGGAAATTTAAAGAGTCACACCAAAAATATTCATTTTAAGTTACAGGAAGTAGGGCCATAAATTTTGACTCTCTTTGCTCCCGCGTTGTTTTATTGCTTCGATCGGTATTTCATTCTTTTCAATTATAATTACTTCGAACGAAAGTATAGAACGTTTTTTTTAATATTATGAAGAATTTTCTTATTGAATAATAAAGTTGTTAAATAAATGCGAATTAATATTTTTTTGCGGGCAGTTTATGGTAGACGTACCGGTTTCGAGGGATTCCCCCATTCCATTCGACACTGTTACAATTATCATAAATTATCGTTTCAGAAAATGAGCTCTCACCCTCGACAAATAAACTAACCGTTGAAACCAATTTCAGACGCAGGGTATGACGTGATCCTCGACTGTTTCCGGTACACTGAAGCAAGTGTTCACTGGAAAAAGTGACCAATATTGCCACAATTTGTGCTTACATCAGCGTTTCGAATACGGGGTCGAATCCCAATTTAAATGCGAATTCGGTGACCTTATCGCGAAATTGACGGGAAACCTTAAAAAGTGATTTTTGTTCATCGGCATAAAGAGTTCTAACAGTCTATCAATAAGTTAAATTTGAGTCCAAAAAGCGATTATATGTATGTTCAACGAACCAGAAACATTTTTGTTCTGGGACTTCAAAAAGCTCTTAGAGTAGCAGAACAAATAATAAGCTTTGGTACACAAGTCAATGAAAAATTTCAGCTGTTCTCATCAAATCAAATCAAAACCTTTATCCACCACCACCTGTACCCACCACCACCTGTACCCACCACCACCTGTACCGACCACCACCTGTACCCACCACCACCTGTACCCATCACCACCTGTACCCACCACCACCTGCACCCACCACCACATGTACCCACCACCACCTGTATCCACCATCTGTACCCACCACCACATGTACCCACTACCACCTGTACCCACGACCACCTGTACCCACGACCACCTGTACCCACAGCCACCTGTACCCACCACCACATGTACCCACCACCACCTGTACCGACCACCACCTGTACCCACCACCACCTGTACCTACCACCACCTGTAACCATCACCACCTGTACCCACCACCACCTGTACCCACCACCACATGTACCCACCACCACCTGTATCCACCATCTGTACCCACCACCACCTGTACCCACTACCACCTGTACCCACGACCACCTGTTCCCACCACCACCTGTACCCACGACCAACTGTACCCACCACCACCAGTACCCACCACCGCCTGTACCCACCACCGCCTGTACCCACTAACACTAACATAAACCCTTTCCTCGGATTTTTTCCAGTTTTTAGTGTAACAAATGTCTTCAAGTATTGCCTCTCGTGAGTTTTATGATAAGTTTGGTGAAAATAATAATTTTAAGATAAGTTTGGTGATAATAATGCTAACAGAACTGTAAATACCCGTACAGTTCTTGCAGTATAATAGTTTTATATATTTCTCTACTGTAAAGTCCGTTTACGATAGAGTAAGCGAACTTTCAGCCGCTCGATATATAAAACTATTTATGCTGAACGAAATGTAAAATGATATCTCGGTTCTCGATGTCGTAAACTAGGTTCTCGACTTCGTCTCGAACCATTTTCTCCATCTCGATAGGTATAGGAGTGGGTCGACCCACAGTTGCAGAATTCACAGAAATCGCTTTTCTGTGTGTTCTAAAACTTTGGGCCAGGTGTGGGTCGACCCACTAAAATTGTGGGTCAGGTGTGGGTCGACACACTAAAATTGTGGGCCAGGTGTGGGTCGACCCACTCAGATCCTTACATCCCGATCCGAGATATCATTTTACAGTTCTTGTAGCATAAAATACTATTATCTGTTGAGCGCTTAAGGCCCATAACTTGTATGCTAAAATATAGTCTACCTTTAGGCGCTCAAATATTATATTTTCGCTGATATCAGTGGATAAAGACGCAGTTTCAAAAAAGTAAGTCAGCATCTCCCTTCCTAAAAATGTTGCCTTTTAATAGCAACTAAACTTATTTTTTGGGATCCTAAAAATTTGCACAAAAACTCGTCGTTCTGAGACAAGGTTCAATCACAAAAAATAAGTTTAGCTGCTTTTAAAAGGCAACATATTTAGGAAGGGAAATGCGGACTTACTTTTTTGAAACTGCATCTTTGTCCATGAATATCAGCGAAAATATAATATTTGAGCGCCTAAAGGTAGACTATATTTTAGCACACAAGTTATGGGCCTTAAACGCATTTCATTTGATCGAAAACAGAATACACACACATTAGGCATTCCCGAAAAAAATGAAATGTCACAAATTGATCTCTTCACCCGATATAAAAATTCTAGGAGTCCAAAACCCCCAAAAATATATGTTTTTAATTTTTTGAGTGTTATCTTATAACCTATCTAACGGCACCTCTCCCGATAAATTCGACCAACAAATGAATTTTATAGAACGATTTTTGTCGACGCATGTCCTAATAGGTTCCCTTAGAATTTTCTTCTTGGAAAATCCGTAGAATTTATTTCCCCAAGGAAACTCATTAGGACAAGCGTCAACAAAATTATAAGATATAAGTTATAAGATAAGGTTCCTTTGCAAAATATATTTTTTACGTAACAGGTGATATAATGGCGCTACGAGCGCTTCAAATTTGAAACATGACGGGAAAATCACATTTTTGAATTTTATAACGGCCAATTTTCACTCAATCAAATGTTAAAAAATATTTTTGGGGGTTTCGGACTGCTTACATTTTTGTGTCGGGTGAAGAGATCAATCTGTGACATTTCTTTTTTTTTCGGGCATGCCTAACACACATTCTGTTCGCATAAAACCCGTCATCTATGTGTCTTTACAGATCTACTGTAAAGTTTATATACAGGAGAAGAATCGTAAGATTGTGCAACGTTTCGTTTTAGCTCGTTTCACCGAAAAACCGAGTTTTACATGCACAAAATGCAAGCGAATGCGTGAAAAAAGAGATAAAAGAGAAATAAGAAAGATGCACAAGCTTGTGATTCTCTTCCTGTACTTTTGATGATGAAATATACATCAAACGACGCATTCACAAACACATTCATTTGCATACAAAGTTTCTGCCGTCGTAAGGAAAAAAAAACTTAGAGAAAATCAGCAAACATTTTCAACGAATTTCGCCGAAAGAGAAAAATCAAACTAGCGACAAAATTGAACAAAACAATCGCCGAGAATCTTTTGTTTAATTTTGTTGCTAATTTGATTTTTTTTCGGCGAATTTCGTTGGAAATATTCGCTGACTTCCTCAAAGTTTTTTTTTTTCCTAACCAGTTGCATAAATAACTATTATATATCTCTATACTGTAAAGTCCACTTTACAGTAGAGCAAGCGAACTTTCAGCCTCTCGGTACATAAAACTATTTATGCTACACGAAACGTAAAATGATATCTCGGTTCTCCGTGTCGTAAACTAGGTTCTCGACTTCGGGTTAAACCATTTACTCCACCTCAAACCGAGATACCATTTTACAGGTCATGTAGTACAAAATAATATTTCCCTTTCTTTACCAGAAAGGCAGTTATGTTCGCTGATTGGAAATCGTGAATTTATTCAAAAAGACGTTGCAGACCAAGGTTCAGTGAGCAAATGTAGTGACTCGGAACAACTTTTTTCCGTGTTCATTGCGAACCTTGGTGTGCTCTTTCAAATGAGACCAGTCTCCATGTTGAACGGCGTCGGAGATTGAAGTTTAGTTGTCTAAACTTATAACATTTTTGTAATAAAATTGTAATAAAATAACATTGTAACGGAAAACACACCTTCGATTTCTGAAACCATTTGGAAAATTATGACTTTGAAACTGACTGCACACTTATGACTGCACAGCACACCATAGGAAGACTCAGTGAACGAAGGCGTTGGACCAACTTTTGTTTCGGGTTCATTGCGCACTTTGGTGAACTTTTTCCTTCTATTTCGAGATAACGCTAGTCTCAAAGGCTTCGAAAATCAAAGGTGCGTTTTCCGTTGCACAAAAATGCAATACGGATAACGATTTAATTTTGAAACGTTAAAAAGAAACCATAATTATCGAGAATTGAGAAAAGAAAAAAAATGGGTTTTTTTTCGAAAGTTTTAATTTTAACCTTTTTTCCTGAACGAAGCTGTTTTCACAATATTTCCCTCGTTAAACGGATATTTGCATTCGTTTCTGTTAGCAGCACCGACTCGGTAAGCACCCAATGTGATCCTTATGTGAAGGTAATTTCTTATCAGAAGAAAAAAAATCCTACACACTCGATCAATTGAGCGTCAACTGAAATAAGAACGTTTATAACACTCGGGGCTATAATACGCATATTATAGACGTCAAACTGGAGTTTAAGGCGCTCGTATCATAAAATATCGTATAACACACGGGCTGTGATTTGAGATCTCTTATCTAGGAAGGTTAATAAATCTCGGGCTGACTACCTCGGATCTTCAACCCGCACCTCCCTCCTCAGATACGAGGTCTCAAATTACAGCCCTTGTGCCATACTATACTATTAAATAGTCAGGTGCCTAACATGTTCTATCGAACACTTTTCTTTCATTTAACGTTAAGTTTACCCATCAGCGAAGTTTTTTTTGTGTTATTTTTTGTTCTTATCTCATGTTACGTCCCGTAACGTACTGTAACATACATCGGTAATTGGGTATGGGTAGTCAATTGATTGCAACGAGTCTCGTTATAGCTTTTTTTGTATTATATGAGTGCTTTAAGTGAACTTACAATTTACTAACTGCCATAACCAATTTCAGACGAAATGATTATTAAAAATTGCTACAAAACTCGAGAAAATGTTTGTCCAAACTGCAGAAGAAGCTACAAGCATCGTCACCATTTGCTCAGTCATACACGAAACGAATGTGGAATCGAACCTAAATTCAAATGCCGATTTTGCCTTTATAGAACGAAATGGAAGGCAAATGTAAAGACACATGAAACCAAACAGCACCCAAATCAAATTTGATCAGTTCGTCAGTCTATTAATAAATTTGTCTAAAACCTAGAAGTTGTTTTGAGCAATGTTCGTCTCTTTAAAGTCAAACTATAATTCCATGAGCAAGCTTCATGCGCACAACAAAAATGTTTAAACATTACGGCGCGTCCCAAATGAAACTGATACGAAAAATACAAATTGTCGTTTCCATTCGGGAAAAACAAATTAAGGATCCAATTCAAATCTGACAAAGTGGACATCCTTTACGAATGGAAGCGACCATTCCCTTTTGTTTAAAACAAAAGATTTATTCATTTCGTATGCCAAATTCATTTTGGACGCGCTGTGTTATGTAAAATTACATGCCTGCGAGTTCAAAGCTAAAGTAATAGAAAGCTATCTCCTGCGACAATCATTCGACTGTTAGATTATATCCTCTTTTAATGAACTAACGTCGTATCGTAGGAAAATGTTCATGGTGGGATCTTACCTCGATAGGGAAGTAATAATGGATCCCTCCATGGACATTTTTCGTTTCTAAAGGAAGAAATTATTGCCGTTCGAGATTATCTTGGACGAAAATGTTCGATTCTCTTCATTGAATAATTTTCCTTGACTTGTCACAAGATTGATGAACTGTACATTTTGACGAAATCAGCGACGTGTAGCCTATTGCTGTAGTGCTGCGGCTGCTGCACTTATTTTCTATTATTCACCATTTCATATTTAAGAAAAAATAACTTCCAACATATTATTGACTAACTGTTAAAACCAATTTCAGAAGCATCGTATGAAGGGATCCCAATTTCAGACGTATCGTATGAAGTGTTCCCAGTAGGTATCCAGAAAAATCGTGCAAATGTTTGTGAAAGATGCGGAAAAAGTTACTCACATCGCAACAATTTATACACACACACACGTTTCGAGTGCGGTTTGGAACCTACATTTCAATGTGAATATTGTGATTACAAGTCCAAATTGAAAGGAAACCTAAAAAGGCATGTGAATTCTGTGCATCGAAATATAATTTGATCCGAATTAATGGTCTATTAATAAAATGATCCTTTGAAGCAATTCCCTTTCAGCTCACTGAAACAACATAAAGAAAATTGGAAGAAAGTCACCTTTAATGGAAGGAATAAAAAGTCAGGCAATGAAAATGTTACTTAAAATGAAATTCAACCGAAGCGTAGGAAAGCTCAGTTAGCAGAGCTTACATCCGGCTTTCTTTTGCAGTTCAGTTGCGAAAAGTGCGTATCTCGAATACCATTTTTAGTATCGTACTGAAGTGCTCTTTTTCGCCCAAGTGTTAGTTGCGAAAAGTGCGCCTTTCCAATGCCGTTTTAGTGTCGTAATGAAGTACTTTTCGTCTTCGTCCATTTTATTTTGTTACTCTTTTGCATGTTTTCTCAACAAAATTACAAAATAGTACATTTTGTAACTAGTGATAGTGATGAAAAGTTGAATTTTTCGGGACTAGTCGTAAGCTTGTCCTAAAAAATTCCACTTTCATCACGAGTTAGAAACAACTTTTTTTGCTCCGTTATGATCATGATGAGATGAAATCACACAAACGAACATATATAGAAATCACTCTACAACAATTCTATGCACACTTGATTGCAGCCGAAAAAGTATATGTGAAATCACTTTTTCGGACGCATATAGCGGCCAAAAAAAATTTCTGGACTCAAACAACACTAACAAAAGCTCTAAGTTTTCTATCGTAGCTGCCGTAACGAAAAACATCGAATTATGGTCATTAGAAGCAAAAAATCTTGTTTTACAATCCAAATTTCGAAACTCAAATCAGATTTTTCGCAAACGATGCGATGACAGACTCTCCTTCGGCTGGTATATTGGCAACAACCATTTCGGGACTAACTGAAAATCATCTACAGTGTAAGTTGATAAGTGAGGAGCTTTTCAAACATCTACACGTGAAAACCTGATTTGCAATTCACCTACAAAAAAACGCTTTTTCGTGCGTTATTTTGGTGCCGCATGAGGCCAATTTTCGCACCAGTGCAACAAACCTTTCTTGACGCACTGGTGCGATAAATTGTTTGGCATTAGTGCGGAAAAGCCGCTTGTACGCACTAGTGTGATAACATTTTGTCACTTTTCACATTTTATTATTTTTCTCTTCGATCGAAAATTGAAATTATTTTTTCGCATTAGTACGTAAAAACACGCAGAGAAAAGCTCGTTGTTTGTCGGTGAATTGCAAAAAATGTGGTTTGATACACGTGTTACATATGCCGGTAGTTTAACGCGCACGATATGTTGCCGAACTCGCCTTCAGCTCGCGTCGGCAATCTGACATCTAGTGCGTTAAACAACCTTCATACGTAGCTTGTATTAAAAGCTACTATTACCTACCACAATAAATTTTGAATTCACCTTTCCGAAAGCTTTAGTTTTGCATTAGATTTTGTTAAATGTACCGTAGGTAGCTTTGAATAAGGTTTTGCTTTTGCTCGGGAGAATGGTCACTGAATCAGTAGTAGTGTCCGATGGGCAATATGTTGCGTACGAATATAAATTTATGGGCAGATTTCAATTGAATTTTATTATACAAAGACGAAGTGAAGCAACAATTCGTTTATGCATGAACAAAAATTCAAAAAAGATGTGAATTTTATTTTTAAAAACTTTATCTAATACATAATAGTATATTATAATACAATGGGTATAATCAAGTAATTATAGTCGAGGCTGGTAAAAGTTCGAGGGGCGTCAGCCCCGAGAATTTTTATCCACCGAGACTATAATTACGCGATTGTTCCCCTTGTATTATACGATAGTTTATCACATTTGAGCCTATAATTGCCAATTATGCACAAAAAAATAACAACAAAATTAACATAAATCTAAAATTTCGTATAGGGCTAATTCCATCGGTACCGTCACCTGGGTAACGAATTTCATCACTTTCACTCTTTCACTGTGATTTATATTAACATGAGACAAAACACATTCGTTCCCCAGGTGACATGGTAGCGACAATGTATGGGTTACCGATGGAATTAGCCATAGATTGATTTTTCGATTTATTATGCGGTTGTCATAACAACACACGTTTTATTCTCATTTTTTAAAGAACCTGGTTATAATAGCGTCATTACAACCCTACTTTTAACAAGAAAGTCGACTATAATAGGCCTATTATAGCCCCATTATTAGGGTAATAATTGGCTTATTATAGGCTCGAATGTGATAAACATTTTTAAATTTTTATCCGTCTCTTTTTTTGATTTTGAATTGGGATATATTTTTTGCACCAGCAAAATTATTCTTTAAGCAGCAAATGTATTTTTTTCCCAGCAAATTCATTTTTGTTTTGTTCAGCAAATTAATTCTTTTTGTGTCAGCTATTTTATTTTTTCAGCAACTTTTTAGTGGATATATAGGTCATATTTAAACATAAAGTCTGTTAAAAATGCGTCGCATGCCGTGATCCAAAATTCGCAAAGAAAAAACTGGATCGAGGGGCGGCAGCCTCCGCCGTGGAGGGTTTAAGGGGCAGAGCTCCTACCGGGGTTTGGGACAGAGCTCCACGTAGGTGTCAGTAAGGGTATGGCCGCCTGAAGGGCGTAGGAAATGCCTGCCGCAGGCGCGGGGGTTCAGGGGGATCTTAAAACAAGCTTTTATTAGAAGAGGCTTATAGATACTAAAGGAGAATAATTTTGCTGGCAAAAGAGAATAATTTCGCTAAAAAAAAACATTTAATTCAAAAAATTAAATCTGCTGGCTAAAGCAATAAATTTACTGGTCGAAAAAAAAATTTTGCTGACCAAAGAATAATTTTGCTGGTCGAAAATTATATGCCGTTTTGCATTTTGTCACTGAAATTTAATACGATCTCTAATTGTTATGTGACGCTAATATTAAAAAAGTTAAATGTGAAGAAAGCATCTTTCATTTCTTTTTCTCGTCGTTAATCGTTTGCAATTTCTAAAGTTTGGAAACCGGTCTTCCAAACCTTTCCAACGGTTCGAATTCAGAGTTATACAAAGTTAAAAAAGCGGTTCGGGTTCAGGGTTTTCGAAGGTAAAACGATTTGGCTTTGGGTTCAGTTCGGAAGTCCGAATGTAACGATTAAAGCAAATATTTTGAATTAAATATGTTGAGAACCCAAAAAATCACCGTCTGTCACAGCCGAAAAAATGATGTATATTTCTATAGCAACAAATCTGCATAGGTAAAGGAGCACTTGAGTCTGTGTGCGAAGGTTTTTAGGTGAGAAAGAGGAAGGACTCAAATAACCTTTAGCCCTGGTTCGCACTTAAAAAAGTATCACTCCGTTTTGATGCATGCGGATAGTGATATCTTTTTAAGGCCTATAACTTGTATGCTAAAATATAGTCTACCTTTAGGCGCTCAAATATTATATTTTCGCTGATATCAGTGGACAAAGACGCAGTTTCAAAAAAGTAAGTCAGCATTTCCCTTCCTAAATATGTTGCCTTTTAATAGCAACTAAACTTATTTTTTGGGATCCTACCTACTCTGAGAACGGCGAAAAAAATCGTACAAATTTGCACAAAAACTCGTCGTTCTGAGACAAGGTTCAATCCCAAAAAATAAGTTTAGTTGCTTTTAAAAGGCAACATATTTAGGAAGGGAAATGCTGACTTACTTTTTCGAAACTGCATCTTTGTCCACGAATATCAGCGAAAATATAATATTTGAGCGCCTAAATGTAGACTATATTTTAGCACACAAGTTATGGGCCTCAATTTAGCCTTAATTTCTGAATAACCTGAAGAGAGAGTGAGTTGAAGGGAGATATTCGTGTGTTGTAAATAGAGTATTTCTTTTCAGAAAAAAGTATTTAGTTTCATTTTTTCAAAACAGGCGTCGATATAGTTGTCATCGTAGTACGTAGAATGGCGTCGTCGTCATTGTAAACAACAAATTTTCTTTTGGTGGGCATGACAAATTGGTAAAATTGCATATATTTCAAGTAAATATGTAGCTAATTGACGAATAAAATGTAAAAGGATTTATGTGAAAAATTTCCGTCTGAAACAGAGAAATATTCTATAGCTGCAACTTTTTCTTCTTTTAACAACCTACAACGATACCGTGTCAAATGAAGCAATGGAATTCTAGATAGAAAAAATTTTTCAAATGTTTGTCTTCTGTAAAGACCACATGTGAAGATATGCGGCGAAAATCTTCTGATTTTATCGATCTATGAACATCAATTTATGACGTTTTCTCACAATGAGCATCCTGCAAGATAATAACATTACAAATATTGCAAAACGATCTCGTTATCTTAGCACATTGCTGTAGAGTGCACCATTCGCACACACTTTAAGCAAAATCTATTACTTCAATTGTTGAAAATTAACCTCTTTCTTTAGATGACTTAAATGACTGCACAGTCGTCCGATTACATTTGACAGTAAAACAATGAAGAACTGTCGACTGCGCCGCTGGCCTTTAGTGATGATGACGAGGGGTGGCGCACTTCATTTATTCCATTTATTCTTTTATTACATTTGTTCCATTTATTCCCAAATTTTTTTTTTGTTTTTGCGAAATATCTGAACCAAACGCATCACAAGTTAGACAAATAAGTTCAAAAAAAGGTTTGCACAAATTATAAAGCATTTAAACCATCTTGAGAATAATTTTTTTTTTGAATAAATGGAATAAATTTATTTATTCCATTTTTCAACAAAAATTCTTTTAAGTTTTCAAAAGTGGGTTTTTTCACTTTTTGACACATTAGTATGGTTTGTTGCAACGCAGCCATCAAAATCAAGTCTTATTTGAGGTTTTGACGAATTTG
>CM055404.1:49743929-49761148 GCA_029228625.1 Pseudolycoriella hygida | reverse complement strand
ACACTACCTCATTCAAAGAATTTCCTTAGCGATTCAACATGGCAACGCACTCAGTATCTTGTCTAGCATACCGAAGAGCTCTGCGCTGGACGAAATTTACCTGCTGCAGTGATTTGTCATGTTTTTTTTTTTTTTTTCTTTTAACATTCCTCCAACATTATGTAGAATGAATTGAATAAAATGCTTTTTCATTTATTCCATTTATTCCAATATTTATTCCATTTATTCTCATTTATTCCATTTATTCCCATTTATTCCCATTTATTCCATTTATTCCCATTTATTCCCATTTATTCCATTTATTCCATAAACCGCAGAAGTGCGTCACCCCTCGGATGATGATGAACATTGAAATTGAATTATTCTTGGAAAAACAAATTAATGATTTGATTATCTATCTATCTATCTTATTTTCCTGGTTGGCAAACTCTCTTTCGCCGTAGTAGATTCTATTTGCTGCTAATTAAGTTTTCATTTTCTCGATTAAGAATTACAGTTTCCGCTTTTGATTGTTTCTCTTTTGAGTAATTTTATGATTTCATATATGTTACAAAATCAACTTAAAAAAATTTGATCCGATCGTCAAACTGTAACTAATTTTTCATTCTTTTTCCCCTAGTAATGAATCTGCCATTAAACGATTTCAATGTGGATTCTAAAGAACTAGATTTTAGATATCGACGGCGTGGATTCGATCACAAATCACTTTGCTTGAGTAATAGGAATCTGGGTGAACATATTCCCATTAAAGGTACCTGGCGTCGATGTGGACGCTGCAATACGCCGAACAAACAGAAACGAAGCAATATCATTTGTCTCAAATGTAACGTTGCCCTATGCAAAGAATGTTTCGAGCCATTTCATCGCTTAATGTTCTTGTGATAAAAATACTTTTCGTGAATACAGGAAGAGAATCACAAGCTTGTGCATCTTTCTTATTTATCTTTTATCTCTTTTTTCACGCATTCGCTTGCATTTTGTGCATCCAAAACTCGGTTTTTCGGTGAAACGAGCTGAAACGAAACGTTGCACAATCTTACGATTCTTCTCCTGTAATATTAAATGACACTTTTCTAAAATGGAAATGTTATGTTGTAATTAGTTTATTATTTATAAAACCAAAGATTGAGGAAAAATAAACGAAAAGCTAATCAAGTTGATTGTCGACTTTACAGTACGTTATTTGTGGTTGCGTCCTATTTTTGTAATGTTAACTTAGACGTAAGATAATTTGCGAATAATTTGATTTGATAATCGCTTTTCTCTCTGTATCTATTCATAGAAATCAAAGTTTGGAAGCTAAAGGACGGAAATAGAATACTAAAAAAGCCTCAACTTTTAAATAAAGATTTTAAGTGCAGCTGCGGTCGACAGTTTTCACACGAAAAAAATCGCAGATATCACCAAAAATGGGAATGTGGGAGAGCGTTGCATTGCGAATTTTGTCAAACGGAATTCGCATCCCGATCGAGACTCGTGTGTCATCAGCGAATATGTGCCACCGAACATCAATACCAAGGAAGTGGCGTTAATTTTTATTATTAAATTATTTGAAGGAGTGGAGCACGCAAATAAACAATTGTGCTGAATATTTTAAAACTTTTTTAATTTATTTTTCAATTTTACTTTTAAATTTGTTTTCCCTATTTACAAATAGCGGTCAAATTACAATGAAGAAATTTATAATTTGCTCATTCTAAACATTCACACGTTTCATCACTTTTAGCTGTTTGGCTATTGTTATAACAATAGCAAAACATCTAAAAAAGAGTTAAGTGTGCAAATTATAAATTTCTTCATTGTACATTTTTATAGAATGCAACTGCAGCCGACGCTAAGAAAAAGAAACCGAAGGAGGTAAGAGGTTTCATTAATATTGTTAAAACTTATTGGTGACTTACAACGAATAATCTGAGCGAAGTATCACCAAAAAAAACCTCCGAATTTCGAATCACCGAAAAGTTCTTGTACGGAGGCTTTTCCATGACATTTTGTCACGAAGAAAATCGAAAGTAGTCGTTTGACTTAGTGAAGCTTAACATTTCAACTTTTCGTCCCTAGTGCCAATAATTCACTTTCACTTTCAACACTTCTCTCATAATACAATCGCAAAATTCCGATATAAAATTCTGCCAGCCACGTATACACTACTGATCATAAGTATCCGATCACTTCGTGTTTTCAGTGTATTTTCACCAAAGGTTGTCAAAAATCGTAATCTTATCGGATCTTCGAAATTCGAACGGATTTGGAAACACTGAACCTTCTACTTTAAAGGAAAAATATAAAAAAGTGTACGACAAAAGCAACCTTGCTCCCCGACTATGCAGGACTTTGGAAAATTCGAAATTTCTCAAAATTTTTACTTTTGTCGCACCATCGAATTTCGAAGATCCGATAAGATTTCGATTTTTGACGACCTTTTAAAGTTGGTGAAAATATACTAAAACACGAAGTGATCGGATACTTATGATCAGTAGTGTATGTGACACTCTGCGAAGTTATTAATGCATTCGGAAAACACACAAAAATGTTAACGATGTCCAGAAATGACGAAAATTTTGGTGCATTTTGAAAGTGCATCGGAAATGGAGTAAAAAAACTTGTAGTATCAACCCAACACGTGAAAAATGCCTCTTGGTCAAAAAACTCCCGGACAAAAAAAAAACCGTACGAAATAGCCCGGAGAAAATAACCCCGGACGAAATAACCCCCCAGGGGTTATTTGGTCCGGTTTCAGGAAGTACTGAAATGTAAAAAAAGAATCCGGGCATGGTTTGCATATGTTATTTCTATGATGTAGGGGGATCTGCCCCCTAAAACCCTCGCCTGCGGCGAGCTACACTATGCCCTGCAGGCGGCCTTAAAAGCATGGGGCTCTGTCCCAAACCCCGCTAGGGCCTCCGCTTCTTAGACCCCACAAGGGGGCGATACCCCCTTGACCCCCCATCGCGGGGGCTGCCGCCCCTCGACCACGCTTTTTTTCCATAGAGTTCAGGCCTGCGGCACAGCGCCTTGCTTGTTATCCGGGGGTAATTTTGTCTGGGGGTAATTTTGTCTGGGGGTAATTTTGTCCGGGGGTAATTTTGTCCGGGGGTAATTTTGTCCGGGTTATTTTTTCAGGGGGTTATTTTGTCCGGTTTTTTTGTCCAGTGGTCGTTTTGTCCGGATGCCGTGAAAAATGCATTAAAAAGGAGTTATGCGGAGTTAATGTTACTATTGTGAACTGTCCTTGCTAGCTCATTGTAAGTGAGTAAAATTGGCATTGTTTTCGAATTCGAAGGAACTCAACCCATCAAAGATTCTTTTAATAACTCTTTTCAAATACGAGCGTCGACGCACACCGTACCGACCAAAAGCCGAAAACGTGCGAAAAAATGGCGCAGCCGCCGCCGAAATAAAGTTTGTTGTGTTGCCTTTGAAAACTTAAAAATTTCGCAACGAATTACAACTTACGAATGTTCGAAATTCCATGTTTCTTGTGAAATTTATTGATTTAAGGTTATAAATCTTGAGGAAGGACTTTAATGTGAATTGCGACGACTGTGAAGTTCGAAACAAGAACGTAGCGAGGGTCGAAATCCACTCGATTCGACAATTCATAACAAGACTGATCTGACTATGAATTTCCATGGCCGACAGCGTGAATAACAGTGTAGTCACGAAATCTACTAATCCGAATTAATTGTTTATAGTAGAAACCTACTAAAACATTATTGCAAATTGCTTGCTACGTTTGGTATTTAGTAGTAAATCTCTAAAAGTTATTTTCATTGACTAAATAGTGTCTTATTCAACTTCTAGGTGGTGTGATCCAACCATATCAATACTACAACGAAAACCACTACATGCGCCCCGGCATACATCTTTCGGTATGGAAAAAAGGCAAAAGTCGATTAGAAAATCTCGATCACCCAAAATATATTTGTGATAAATGTGAAACATCGTTTAAATACATGAAAGGCTTAACGTTTCACCAAAAATGGAATTGTGGACAAACATCGGCGTGTCAATTTTGTGGCGCTGTCTTCGCAACTCGCCAAAACTTTTTAGGTCACTTGAAAAAAAGTAATTGTCGCAATCTATCGGAGGATAGTATGATGGTACATAAGACTTAAGCATTATGTATTGAAATGATAACAATCTATCAAATAAATGATCAAATTTGAAGACTTTATTTTAAATCTTACAGAAGTGTGCGAAAATAAATTGTGGTCGAAATTGTACTACGACAGGGGTAAACGATTTTTAAAAACTACATTGAAAAATTTGCAAATTTCTTAAAAATTTTCTAATCTAGAGAGATCAATAAAACTATTTTACTCGTTGACCCACCGAAAACTTGCCATTACATGTATTTGTGCACCCCACGGAAATTATTCATTACATGTCATTCATTACATGCTATTCATTACATGTAGTCCCCACCGGAAACTTCTCATTACATGTATATATATCTGCATGTAATGACGCGTTTTCGGTTGGGACTCCGAGTAATAGTAGATTACAGTGGGAGATGCGGAAATAAGTCATTACATGAGGGATTAATTTTGTGAAATGAGCCAAACTCAAGAGGGTGTTTTTAAGCAAAAAGCTTTGAAAACTGTTTTTTGACGAGTGAGTGTAGAGTTTGTATTCCGAGCCGAAGAGGTATACAACTACAAGAGTCAAAAAACAGTTTTTAAAGCGAGTTGCTTAAAAATACACGAATGAGTTTGCGAGTGTCGCGAAATTATCCAGAATGGATGACTTATTAAGCATCCCCCACTGTATGCTGTTTTATTCGGTGTACCAACCGAAAACGTGTCATTACTTGCAGATATACAGTTTCCGGTGGGGGCTACATGTAATGAATAGCATGTAGTGAATGACATGTAATGAATAACTTCCGTGGGGTGCACATATACATGTAATGACGCGTTTTCGGTTGGGACTTCGAGTAAAACAGCATACAGTGGGGGATGCTTAATAAGTCATCCATTCTGAATAATTTTGTGACATTCGCAAACTCATTCGTGTATTTTTAAGCAAGTCGCTTTAAAAACTGTTTTTTCGCTCTTGTAGTTGTATACCTCGCCTTCGGCTCGGGATACAAACTCTACACTCGTCAAAAAACAGTTTTCAAAGCTTTTTGCTTAAAAACACTCACTTGAGTTTGGCTCATTTCACATCTACTATTAGTTTTAAATCACACTACATGAATTTATTAGTCCTACCGGTTTCGTCATGGACTGAATAAAAAGCCTCTGATAATGTCAGCACAGCCAACGAAACCGGTTGGACAAATAAATGCAATTTAAAACTAATAGTATTTTATGCTACAAGAACTTAAAAATGGTATCTCCGAGAACATTCAACAAATTTTTATTCGTTTTATTGGATTGGTGCCTATAAAATGCCAATTATAGCACTCAAAATCGCGAAAAATGGTAGTATAATTTGCCGATTATAGTCGAGTCCCTTGTGCTGACGCAGTGCCATAATTATATAGTTATGGTAGAGTCGACTATAATCGGAGTGATTAGATCTACAAAACACAACATAATGGCCAATTATGCATGAAACTAAGCGTTTAACATCCAAAAACATGTCACTTGAGGGCAAGCGACTGCAGAATGCTCCCATTGCGACGAGTGAGAATGAATTGTAGAATTATTCAAAAAAAATTTTGTCACCGATTGTCGTGCGATTTTATTTGAAAAATGTCATTACTATCGTTCCGTATAAAGCGGCATGTAGGGTTGCATAAGAATTTTTTCTTTTTTTTTTGTTAACGTGTTTAGGTGATATCGTTCGATACAGTGAGATGTTTTCGGATTAAAAAGCAGGCACCTGCAATAAACTATCGTATAACACAATGACTAAATTGCTTGATTAAAGTCTCGGTGCGTACATAGACCTGTGGTGCAACGTCTATTCGCACACCTCGGTACGTGAAGCCCTCGGATCATTCACTACACCTCGGTGCGCGAATAGACGTTGCATCACAGCCCTCGGGACATTTCCTCCACCTCGACTACAATCACGCGATTATAGTGCTTGTGTTATAATATACTATTATGTACCGAGCGGCTGAAAGTTCTCTTGCTCTAATGTAAAGTGGACTTTACAATAGAGAGGTTTATCAAAGAGTTTTATTGATCTCGCCTTAGAAAATTCGATATAATTACAAGGTGTTCCGCGACCCCACGTATATTTTAGCTATAAATATGCGAACATGAATTAAATCCTAAAAATTATCAATAGATTTTCTTCATGACTTGTGACAGGATTCAAAGGAGTCGTCTACCCCTCGGTACCACCTGACTAGAGAAGATGATTCCACCGTCCAGTCGTCAATATTTTTCTTAATTTTCAATATATGCATTGTAAATAGGATTTTTCGTTGAAGAGGAGAAGGAAGAAGGAAGAAGGGACACAACTCTTTATATATCTTTTATTCCTAGGACGGAAAACTGCCGTTTCCGTTCTATTTTAGAACAGAAAAGCAGTTTTCTGAACCCTCGGAATGAAAAATATTGTACGAAACTCGGAAAAATATATGTTTTTGCCTAGTGTAATTGCAGCCCTGCACTCGTCAAAAACATTATATTTTTCCTAGTTACGTAAATAAATATTACATGACGGTGCCGAAAATGAAGGCATTTTTTGAGTTTTTTTTGGGATTTCGCCCCTTTGCATGTAAACTTGTATGCGTACCTGTTTTGGACGATTGTTTTTAGGCACTCGCGAAACTGCCTAAAATCCATCGTCCAAAACAGGTACACAATAGTTATTTATAAATGAACTTGAACATTTCATGAAGCAACCATCGAGAAACGTCAACTTATGAATGAAACTCGACTAATAAAATCACATTAGTCCAGTTCGAGCGTTTCGAACTGGATTAATATGGTTTTATTAGTCGACTTCGAATTTTGATCAAAAAACGTCAAATTGAGTCTAGTTTTCAGTGCGAAAAATGGCACATTTTGGGCGAAAGATACATAAATAACTATTTACTCTCTTTCGATTCTCGCGACAACGAATGTGAAATAAATGACGTGTACACCCGTCAGGAGAAGAAAGTAAATCACGAAGAATTTCGGTTGGACATTTGCATGTAAAAGCTATAACAAAATTCTGCTTTGTTTAAAACGATGTGTGTGGAGCGATTTTTTGATTCATTTAAGAGGAAAAAATACTTATTCATTCTTCTACTGCATAACTCTAAGTGAAACTAAAAATGTAACTAACAAAGTAAGACTCCTTTTTTTAATTTTAATTGAACAAATAATTCTTTAATTTTGTGTTTTGTTTGATAATTATTTCATTGATAACGCTAAGCTCTCCCTTCCAGATTCTCTCAACCTTTACAACATGCATCCAGATGTGATGAAATCGGAAAGCAAATGTTTTATACAATGCTGTGGACAAACGTTTAAAAAAGTGAAATATTATCGTTATCATGCAAAATGGGAATGTGGGAAGGTGTTCGTATGCGAAAAATGTAATGCTTTCCTCAAAACGAGAGCGACATACCTAAGTCACATGAAGCGTTATTGTAAGGCTTAACTTTCTGATTTCATTTATCTCATTTATTTATCTTCAATAAACGATTTATTTTCATTTTGTAAAATTGCATTCTCAGTTTTTGATTTCGAACGTTTACTAACGAAACAAGTTGATGTAAGCTTGTCATCTCCCAAAGTACTCTGCGAACGTACGTACAAATTACCTTTTGTTGTAAATCTTTTATCATAACATATGCATGGCACATTAAGACTTCAGTAATTGAACTCTTACGTTACTACTCGGTATAATAAAAATTGGTATTTACTAACCCTGAAAACAAAGTACACAAGATAGAATTAAGAGAAAAAAAATCAATTTCCAATTCTAATTGTTTTCCATTATTTCAGAAAATGTAATTGAGTGGACTTTCGACTATGTGAGACCAAGGGGAATAAAATATTCAAAGTATAACACACAAATTGAAGGAGTGATGATGCCATTGCTGACTTGTCCGAAATGCTTCAATCAATATCGCCATGTAAATCATCTCCGTCGGCACATTCAGTATGAATGCGAAAAGAAGGCAGAAATGGAATGCACATTCTGTAATTCCAAATTCAAACGACCGGACTCGTTACGGCGTCATATTCAACAAACGTGTCGAAAAAATAAATTGAAAAATGAATTGAAAAAGGAAAATCAATTTTTTCTGTGATTTTGATTAACGAATTTTTGCATAATTTGTAGATAATAATTAAATAAAAATAAACTTGAGTCACCCATTCTGCAATTCCTTATATAATAAAGATTTCTGTTCGCGAACTCCAAAAGTTCCACTCTCCACGCGTTGAGAAAGACGTCGGATAATGTCAAAGTATAAGAAATTTCGTGGTGAAGGCGATCACCTGATTTGCATCATGAAATTTTATATGCTTTGACATAAGCCAAAGCCGCACTAAAAGCGTGCCTTGAGCGACATCTTTCAAAACAGTTAAGTATGAAACAAATCCGGAGCTTTTAAATAATTGTGAACACATGAACACTATATTAGGAAAACAAAGAACTTTCCTTGAAAACATTCTTATATTTCAATTAAATTTCTCAAGTAATTCATGTGGGATAAGTAAGCTCTACTCAAGATTTTCCGGATGTTAAGATGTCTCAGGAAAATTCTTGATATTACTGGAAAATTTTTAAGATCTCAATGACAGGCACTGACGAAACGTATGTTAAGATGAAAAAAGTTGAAATATCTCAACATCGTACAGGCAGCAAATAGAAATTTGCGTTGAAGTGAATACAGTTGAGCTACCTAAACATTGCACGGGCAGCGAATGGAAATTCGCGTTGAGATATCTCAACATCGTACGGGAACCAAATAGAAATTTGCGTTGAGATGAAAAAAGTTGAGATATCTCAACATCGTACGGGCAACAGATTGAGGTTTGGGTTGTATATTCATCTTTATTCAGCTGTAATAATGTGAATACCGCCTCGGCTATTTTAGTTTTATATTGATCCGCATTCAGCAATGAATATTAACGGATGGCACCACTGAATTTTTTACTTCCCCCTGGCCGGGAGTACCCCTCTTAAAGTATTTTTTTCGGATTCTGCGCAAAATTCTAGTTGAAATCGACATATTGGTCAACAATATTGGCCCACTGCAGCCGGAGTTCTGAATTTTTGAAAATTGAAAATTTCCATATAAAAATGACTTCCCCATACAAGCTGAAATAGTTGAATTTTGCAAACCTTTCTTACTTTGTCACTTTCTTACTTTTACGATCTCGTGAACCACTCGTCCGATTTGGATGAAATTTTCAGGGTAGCTTCAGCTCGATATTTTAGTCGACAAGTGTTTCAGGATTTTTTGAAAAAGTGCCCTGCTCCCTGGGATTCAGGCACTTCTAGAATTTTTAAGGATGACTCAGAACTATAAAAGTATGAGAGATATGAAGTGACTTCCAAAGGCAAAGGCAAAGTCAAAGAGAATTAATTTTTTGAAGGTTCACCGAAAAAGTGCTTCCTTCCTGGGATTCAATTGCTTCAAAACCTTCAAAAACGTATTTCCAAAATTTAATTCGCTTTGCCTTTCCCTTTGGAAGTCACTTCCTATCTGCCATACTTCCAGAGATCTGAGGTATCCCTCAAAATTCTAGAAGTGACTGAATCCTAGGAACAGGACACATTTTCACAAAACACTGAAATAGGTGTTTCTATTTGCTTCCCGTACGATGTTGAGATATCTCAACTTGATTCGCTTCAACGCGAATTTCTATTCGCTGCCCGTGCGATGTTGATATATCTCAACTGTATTTACATCAACGCAAATTTCTATTTACTTCCTGTACGATGTTGAGATATCTCAACTTTATTCATTCAACGCAAATTCCGATTTGCTGCCCGTACGATGTTGAGATATCTCAACTTTATTCACTTCAACGCAAATTTCTATTCGCTGCCCGTGCGATATGTTGAGATATCTCAACTTGTTTCATTTCAACGCAAATTTCTACTCGCTGTCCGTACGATGTTGAGATAACTCAAGAAAATTGTTGAGATATCTCAAGAAAATTCTTGAGTTGTCTCAAGTGCATTTTCTTGAGTTGAGCTAAATTATCCCACATAGTAATTCGATTGTTTGTGACAATTTTTTGACGAATTCCATTTTCCAAAATTAATGATTTAATGTTTAATTTCGAAGCGAATGTATAAGATTTAATCTTAAGATCATATCACCCAAAAAAATGAATAATCATATCGTCCGATATTTTGTTTAATATCTTGAATAAAATTATACCGATGAGGAACAATTTCTTTTATAAATCGATTATGGCAAAATTACCTTTTTCAAGATAAAATAAATATTTCTGGTTAAAAAAATTGAAAAGTTGGTGCTGACGTTTACTAACAGCTGTTTTGGTGAATGAACAGAGTTCGTTTCAGTAAAAAATGGTAAAAACAGTAGTCTATTGAATTTGACATGTGGAGTACCACAGGGAAGCGTGTTGGGACCTTTTTTTCTACTTTATACTAACTACAGCGGTGACTTTGTCTTGATTTGCTGATGACACGCTTCTATTTTACTTTAACAAAGACTGCATTTCTTTCTTGATTTCATTCCACACAACATTTTAATGCTTCTACTCGCTGCAGACTTTGGAAACTTGCTCTCCTTTACGGGTACTAACATAAAATATCGTCTCCTTAGAGTTTGCACGAGTAATATAAAATGCGTTATCGGCTTAGAGATTTTTACCGGCTCGGTCAGACATTTCTACCTCGTACATACGGAAAAATAAGACAGCTGTGTCGCGCCTTACAATACTATCGTCCTTCTTTTTCGCATGTATGAACGAGATATAAATGTCAGGCCTATACCTCACCTTAAACCTGCATTTTGACTCGTGTCACCTTCGGCTCGAACTGCAAAGGTCACATTTGTCAAAAGGCCGGGCTTAAGCTGAACACGCACGAGACACTGAAACGTGCTTTGATAAAAAAATGTTCATTGTTCTCATGTCAAAATTGACATTTGAACAAAGAGAATTTTTCTCAAAATACGTTTTCAATGTCTCGTGCGTGTTCAGCATTATACCTCACTAAAAGCCTGGATTTTGACTCGTGTTACCTTTGTCTCGAACAGCAAAGGCCGTTATTTGCCAAAATAACAATTGCGAAGCCAGAACGCAATGTTCCATTACATTAGGCTGTTCGTAAAGTGAGGTGTCTAACGGTGCAAAAACTCAACAACGTTCTTTTTTCAGCAATTTATTCATCGCCTTCCTTGCGTTTCCTTCCTTCTCAATTCTACTCATTCTCTTATAACACTTGTAGTAGTGAAGTAGTTTCAAAGAGTACAGTACTGCCGTCATAAGGAAAAAAACTTAGAGAAAATCAGCGAAGATTTTCAACAAAATTCGTCGATAAAAATCGAATTAGCGACAACAAAAGATTCTTGGCGATTGTTTTGCTTAATTTTATCACTAATTTGATTTTTTTTTCAGCGAAATTCGTTTAAAATGTTCGCTAATTTTCTCTATTGACGGCAGAGTACGTATTGTAAATTCTTCGATTTGAAAATCGGACTTCCTTAGGAAAAGCTTAGGCAAAAGAACATAAGAAGCTTTCTGAAGCTTTTTCTTTTGAATTCCGATTTTCAAATCGGAAGAATCCGGTTAATTGGAAATTGAAAATGTGTAGTTTGAATAAATACTTTACTCATCAGTGGAGCGTAAACGTTACTATTGCATAGATTTGAGAGAGAAGAAATTTAGTACATTTACGCTCTTGAAACTACTTTTATTCGTTGTCCCACCGAAAACTTGTCATTACATGTATGTGCACCCCCCGGAAGTTATTCAGTACATGCTATTCATTACATTAGGGCCTCCAGCGGAAACTTCTCATTACATTTATATCGTTGTTTTCATGCTTGCTGAGAGAACCGAAAGTATTTTCGAGGGCGAGTACGAGGGCTTCAAAGTACTTTCGGTTCTCTCAGCAAGAATGAAAAACCCAATGCATCACGCGAAAATGAGTAGGCTTTGTGATGCAAATGACTATTCCATTCGTAAAGGATGTAAGTACAACCGTCAATTTTTGACAGCTGTCATATTTGAATTTCGGAACCAAGTTTTATAAAAATGATCTGGATTCTTGCTATAATGTTTCGAAAATTTTCCAAAATTAATATCTCGTAAATTGTTGGAAATTTTGGAAAACAATGTTCTACAAAGTTGTGGAGAATATATTACTACATATTGAGCCTAACTCGAATTTCAAAATGGCGACTTCCTCGACTGGAAGTAGCAAATATCTTTGGAAGTAAGCCATTTAGAAACATATTTTCTTCACGAAAGTCTTGTAATGTGCTTCCGCTTAATTTTAGGATATTGCAAAATACAAAATTGCCGCCAACTAAACCGGAAGTGGCTTGTAACTTCTGATTAACAAGACATACAGTCAAGCTCTCTTCACTAAAGTCTAGGAATGTGCTTCCGCTTAATTTTGGGATTTTGCAACTTACAAAATGGCCACCACATAAACCGGAAGTGGCTTCCAACTTCTAATATACACTACATACACTCAAACTCTCTTCACTAAAGTCTAGGAATGTGCTTCAGCTTAATTTTGGTTTATTGCAAAATACAAAATGGCCTTCACATAAACCGGAAGTGGCTTCCAACTTCTGATATACACGGCATGCAGTCAAACTTTCTTCACTAAAGCCTCGGAATGTGCTTGTTTGACTGTAAGTCGTATATATCAGAAGTTACAAGACACTTCCGGTTTAGGTGGCGGCCATTTCGTATTTTGCAATATCCTAAAATTAAGCGGAAACACATTCCGAGACTTAAGTGAAAAGAGTTTGAGTGTATGTAGTGTATATTAGAAGTTGGAAGCCACTTCCGTTTTATGTGGTGGCCATTTTGTAATTTGCAAAATCCCAAAATTAAGCACATTCCTAGACTTTAGTGCAGAGAGTTTGAGTGTATGTCGTATATAACATAAGTTACAAGGCGGCCATTTTGTATTTTGGAATATCTCAAAATTAAGCGGAAGCACATTCCTAGACTTTAGTGAAGAGAGTTTGACTGTGTGTCATGTATATCAAAAGTTACAGGCAACTTCCGGTTTAGGTGGCGACCATTTTGTATTTTGCAATATCCTAAAACTAAGCGGAAGAACATTCCGAGACTTTCGTGAAGAAAATCTGTGGCTTACTTCCGAAGATATTTGCTACTTAATATGGAGTACAACTTTGTTTTCCAAAATTTCCAACAATTTACGATATATTAATTTTGGAAAATTTTCGAAACATTATAGTCATAGTGCAGTATGAGGAATCTCTTTTAAAACTTCGAACAAAAAATTCGAATCTGACAGCTGTCAAAAGTTGACAGTTGTACTTACATCCTTTATGAATGGTAACGATGACATCTACATGTAATGACCCGTTTTCGAATGGGACACTGAGTAAAACAGTATACAGTGGGTGTTGCTTAGTAAGTTACCTATTCTGGATCATGTCGTGACACTTGCAAACTTATTCGTGTATTTTTAAGCAATTCGCTTTAAAAACTGTCTTAAAAACAATTTTGAAAGCTTTTTGCTTAAAAAAACACCTTCTTGAGTTTGGCTCATTTTACAAAACTGTCCCTTATGTAATGACTTACTTTCGCACCCCCCACTGTAATCTACTTTATTCAGTTTATAGGTTTTCTCCCTAAGTATTTATCGAAGGCTTTGTTCGAACACTGGAAAAGTTGGTTAGTAAATTGCACTGATTGTAACGTCAAATATTGGTGAATTATAACAAAATTAATATCACGAAGCACTACAGTTTTCAACAATCACTTTTTACGGTAAACAAAGCCACATCTTTGCTTTCGCTTGTTGATTTTTTTTTTAAAGGAGACAGTTCTATTCGTAAACAATAACGATCTTCGTAAATCAACTTTTTAAATTGTGAAACACTTTACGCCGAAATCTTAAGTTCTACACAATCAAAATCTGCATGTTTAATGCTTGAATGCAGTGGTAACTTTTGAAACTTTTATTGTTTTATTCACGTTTTGAGCTAAGTATATTCATCACTTCTGTGTTCTTAGTAAGTGTACTTTCTCATTTGTTCTCCATAAGCATGCATAAAATGTGACTTTATTGCTTGGTAAATTAATGTTCTGACTAGTTGCATTTGTGATGCTTTCCGACAAGTCAGAACAACAAATTTTCCAATAACTCAGTAACAATGTAGTGGAATTACTTAACTAAATTTCAGAAAAAAAAGTTCTTCTAAAATGTACTAACAAATGGTGTATTATACGAAATTTCACAGATTCCAAATTTGAGCCTGTAAATTATTACTATGACGATGAAGTGAGTGATGACAGTGATTTGTTGATCGTTCCAATGGGATCAGACGGAAATTGTGTCACCCTGATACCGAATAGAAAAAATGGTGGCGATAAATATCCTTGCTCGGAATGCGGTCGATGCTACAAACTAAAGTCTTCATTGGTAAAAATGAAAGCCATTTGCACTATTGTAGGAAGAACGTTTATTTGATTTTATTCGCATTTCAGTTTAACCATAAAAAATACGAATGTGGTAAGGATCCACAATTTCAGTGCCCTGTTTGCGAATATACAGCTCGTCAGAAAGGTAATTTCAAAGAACATATGTCACGGAAACATCCCCAATACTACTATTGTAACAGGCAAACACTTGGCTTTTAATATGTGATTTGAAATAGGGATAAATACTTCATAAAATGAAACGCCGTTAAAGTGGCTTTATTTCTTATTGTATAACGTATACAAATACATATATTGACATCAACTTGGTTTTGTAAAAAGATTCATTAGGTGAGTCTTTATCGTGTACGCTAGAAAGGTTCCTAATTCTGTTGCTACAATTATAATAACAATTTGTGCTACCGCAAAGACTAAGTTTCTAGCTTACACGATAAAACAGGATATCTATAAACGAGAAGAACCCACAGCAAATATCGATTGTTTACCTCATTTGTAGATACTAAAGTCAATTTTTGATTACAGAACAATATTTAAACAATAATCACACACATCACATCAGGAAAAACGTAAGCAAAAAATAAAAGAAAGTGTACAGGAACGGAAAAGTGAAAACCGACAAGTTCCTGATTTATCATACGAATTTACCATACAAATCAGAAACTTGTCGGTTTTCACTTTTCCGTTCCTGTATGAGATTTGAACAACTTTCGTTGTATTGCTGGATTAATTGAAAATAAAAAACAACTTCTGTAAACACGCCAGATTTGGCAAGTTAAAATTTGTTGACGAAATGGTAATACACAAACTAAACATAACCAAATAACTGACCCGTACGCTGCCGTACTTAGTTAGAAAACCTCGAAGCAAATGAGACAAAACATTGTGTATGGATTATTTAATACGAAATGTTTTGTCTCTTTCGCATCGAGGTTTTTTAACAAAGTACGATAGAATAGCTGCGAACTTATCAGAATTGTAAATTGTTGCAAAGTTTTTAAAATTATCTGAATTCCAACGACCTATAGAAATTACTCAAGGTACCCAATCCTCCCGAAGTGTTGTAGAAGTGGATATATTCCGGGATGTGGTCGTTTTTCCTTAAGACCCTGAAACACGTATTCCCTAAAATTTTATTTTCTACAACTTTTCTTTTGGAAGTAATTTTCCATTTTGTAAAAGGAAAATTCATTCGCTCTCGTGTCATTTTGTAAAAGGAAAATTCATTTGCTCTCGTGTCATTTTGTAAAAGGAAAATTCATTCGCTCTCGTGTCATTTTGTATTTTTTGAATTTTTCCCGAATGAATTTTCCTTTTACAAAATGACACGAGAGCGAATGAATTTTCCTTTTACAAACAAAATGACACGAGAGCGAATGAATTTTCCTTTTACAAAATGCCACGAGCGAATGAATTTTCCTTTTACGAAATGCAACGAGAGCGAATGAATTTTGCTTTTACAAAATGCCACCCCTAGACTCGAAATCATAAGAGGGCGGGAGAATGATTTCGAGTCTAGGGGTGGGGGGGGGGTGCTTTAAAGAAATTGTTAATAAAGTGCTGACAAGTTGTCGAGAAAGGGTGGAGGTTCCCGTAAAAGCATTTTGGGCGCTTTAAAGAGCCCAATGAAGGATATTGGACGCTTTAAAGAGCTCAATGAAGGATATTGGGCGCTTTAAAGAGCGCGATACCCTTTATTTGGGTCTTTAAAGACCCTAGCAAAGGATATTGGGCGCTTAAGATAGAAATGTTATTGAAATTGTAAGCATTCGCTGAGTGCAAACCAATGTGCACAACACACTGGTGTGCACTCAACCAGGATACGCCGCGCGGATGCTGCTTACGTGTTCCCATTGGCCCTGAAAAGGGCCGTTTTGCTGTATTAAGGTGGTGACCCTTCTGTTCGTCAGTTCAGAAGTATTTAACGACTCCAAACACCCCTTAATACGCCTATTCATCATACAACTTCTGCAACTCCCAAAATTTTAGCTTTGTTTCTGTTTCAATAAGTTTGCCCTTACCGTCATACAGTGAACCAGCCAACTTGCAGAACTCAATGAATGGGTCGATCTTTTGCGTTCGGCAAGCTCGCAAAAATGAGTATTTGCTGAGCTTGACCGCTAAAAATTCAGTTTGCCTGTTGTGAGTGCCAACAACCTCTTTAGCGTGACGCCACGCTCCTTCTATCTCGTTTGTATGGGCCCCTGTATCGGGATCTTTGAAGGTAATGGAATGGTTGACGGTTAAATGGCGAAACCCCTCGTCTTCCAAGCATTGGTAAGCACGCCAACAATCATATATTACTGTTCCCGGCAAAATAAAGTGCTTTATGATGCACAAAAGAACTTTCTTTGTTCGGTTCTCCACTGGCACCATGAATGTTATACCCGTGTCTCGTTGCACTCCTCCGAAGACCCATTTACCTTCTACGCGGTGTCCACGATTGTATTTCCTTTTGCCAAATTTTGATTCGTCAATTTCGACGATTTTTCCTTGCCCTCCAATCGGATGTGCCTTGATGACCATTCCGTCGAATGTTACTTCGTGACAAAAGGACGACCAATCAACTATTGTTTGCTCCGACACATTCAGTAATTCGCTCACGCTGTTGTGTTGGACCTTCTTGAGCCACAGGTAGACGAAGCCAAGAACTTGCCACAGTTGTAAATGCGTTCCGGAAAAAAA
>CM055404.1:49677022-49743429 GCA_029228625.1 Pseudolycoriella hygida | reverse complement strand
AAAAGTTTGTTAAAATTGAAAAACTAAGTAGACTTTCATCAAAAGTGTCGCCAAAATAGTAATTTTTACGAGGGGTGACGCACTTCATTTATTCCATTTATTCCCAAATTTTTTTTTGTTTTTGCAAAATATCTGAGCCGAACATATCACAAGTTAGACAAATAAGTTCAAAAAAAGGTTTGCACAAATTATAAAGCATTTAAACTATCTTGAGATTAAATTTTAGTTTTCAAAAGTGGGTTTTTTCACTTTTCGATACATTAGTATGGTTTTTTGTGTGCGTTGCCATCAGAATCGAGTCTATTTGAGGTTTTGACGAACTTGAAAAAATTATCATTTATTTCATTTATTCCAATATTTATTCCATTTATTCCATTTATTCAATTTATTCCCATTTATTCCATTTATTCCATTTATTCCCATTTATTCCATTTATTCCCATTTATTCCATTTATTCCATAAACCACAGAAGTGCGTCACCCCTCGAATTTTTATCGTAAAACATTGAGTTTGGCATCATTTGAAAGATAATGAACTGGCCTATAATAAAAAAATAGTTTCGGAGACCTGCCCCTAATTGGGTGTCTTATGGAAGGAGAAAACCCCTCAAAATGGCGGAAAAATGATTTTCTCGATTTTTCCTAGAAGAAGTTTTTCTAAGACCATTGAAAAACAAATTTTTTTTTATGTTTTTGCATCAATTCAATATTTTGTGTGAAAATAGATGAAATTTCACGAGTTTTTTTTTGAAAAAATGAGTTACCTACTCCGCACGAAATGCGTGTTTGTGTTTATGTAGAGTCACATATCACATTGTCACGTAAAGCTTCTTTAAATTCGTAAAAAATCGATCACTCTTTGGGCGTCTGGTTTTTTAAAATCCACCCTTGCTTCACATATTTCATTTTTCAAACCATCTTCCTTCCTCCTAATAGACGAAGACGTCATTAACAATACATATGCAAAAATATGTCCGCCCCATCGAGAATTTTTTTAAGAATTTATAAAAAACACGAGCACCATTTACTAGTCACTTAGATTATTGTTACTAGATTATGCATAGTGCATAGGATCATAAAATAATCGAGAAATATATTCTAATTTATTGTGGTGAAGAAACGCATATGAAACAGCACTAAACTAAGGACAGCGAACAGCTGGAAAAAGAAAATTTATACATTGAAAAGAGGCCTTAATAGTATTGCGTGATTACTGTCGAAGTGTGATTACCGAAGTCGCTTCTACTATGAACTGTAATTGAGTTGAGTAAAGCGACTAATGTGGAAATATACGGAGAATAATATGACGAATTGGGTGAAAAGTCTCAGTGCGACAGCCAGTTGACTTTTCACCAATATTGCACATATGTAGTGGTATGGATATCTAATTTTATGTATCTTTCGCAAAAAATAGTAATTTTTGATACCAAGTTACGTATGAAGGTAATTTAACGCGCTGGATGTGAGATTGCCAATACGAGCCGAAGGCAAACTACTACGTAACGTGCATCAAACACCGTTTTTTACAATTCACCGACAAAAAACGAGCTTTTTTTGATATTTCAATTATTTTTTGGAACTAGTGCAATAAAATTTTATCGCACTAGTGCGTAAAAGCGGTTTATCACACTTGTGCGTTAATATCAGTTTTCCTAACTAGCGCCGCATTGGTTATTCTGAGCACGAGATGTATATTTGCCGTAGGTGAGTTTGGCGAAACACATCGAGTGCTCAAAACAACCATCGTGCACGTGTTAGGAACATTACTTTTCACAACAACTGGGAAACAAAAACTTGCAATCAATATCATTTCAACACTAGTGTTGAAAAAATATATGAAAATTCTTTTCAACACCAGAGCTCGACAGCAGGCGTAGTGAAAAAAGTCTTGCCGCAATAGTGCGAAAAGTGACCTCATGTGACACCAAAACGACGCACGAAAAAGTAAGTTTACTGTCGGTGCATTGCATAAAGACATTTTAAACACAAAACACAATGTTTTCGAACTGAACTTGAACATTGCATGTAGCAATCACTGAAAATAAATGAAAACGTCGACTAATAAAAGCATATTCATCCAGTTCGAACGTTTCAAACTGGACTAATATTATTTTTCTGCAATTCAATGCCGAAATACGACAGTTTTCAATACTGCTTTGAGTGCGGAAAAGGTCAACTTTTCCGCACTCAAATTTGATTGAGTATGGAAAAGTTTTTCAGCACTCAAATTTGAGTGCGGAAAAGTTTTTCAGCGTTCAAATTTTGAGTTTGAATGCTGAAAAGTTTTTCAGCACTCAAATTTGAGTGCGGAAAAGTTTTTCAGCACTCAAATTTGAGTGCGGAAAAGTTTTTCAGCATTCAAATTTGAGTGCGGAAAAGTTTTTCAGCACTCAAATTTGAGTGCGGAAAAGTTTTTCAGCATTCAAATTTGAGTGCGGAAAAGTTTTTCAGCACTCAATTTTAATTGACATTCAAAATGCAATGAAAAGGAAATTGTGATCGAAATAGAAATTTTATTGTTTGGTTTTGTCTATTTCAGCATTGAATTGCAGAAAACGTAGTTCCTAGCTCGTTTTGTAACTAGATTTTTTCAGCACACGTCCTAAATAGTGTTCGCACTCGCCTCTGGCTCGAACACTATTTAGGACTAATGCTGAAAAAACCTTAGTTACAAAACTAGGTACGAAAATTACTATATTAGTCGACTTCGAATTTTGAACAAAAAACGTTAAATTAAGTTTAGTTTTCAGTGCAAAAATTTTTGCAGATTTTGGGCGAAAGATATAATAAACAAATTTTAAAGAACAAAAGGAAAAATCCACCCTAGGCGTTGAAAGTTAGAATAGACCAGAGAAATGTTAAGTTGGTAATCGTGTTGCGAGATAGAAGAATCATTTTGGCTGCACTCTTGAGAGAATTCATATGCAATTCTCTCCCATTCCGTACGTTGCGCACCCAGTTTTTATAACGTTACATTCCTTCTACCTGGTCGCAGTCGTACCAATTTATCATTTCCCTGAAATAGACTGACTTGTGATTCCTAGAGAGAATCAATTATACGGTTTAGTAATTGTAACGATGTGCTTAGAGGAATGAAAGATAGAGAGGGAGAGAGAGAGAAAGAGAGAGAGAGAGAGGATCTGCTTAACGGTTTGTTATTCTCCAAGAATTATTTTTCCATTCCGCCTAACTCAATGGAGCTGTTCGCAATGGCGTCACGCAATCACGCCCCGTAAAACTTTCATAATAAAAATTTAATTTCAAATCAAAAATTGGTGAAAGAATGAACTGAAGCGCAACTGTTGACAAAATTATTCAAATGTGCCATACATTTTGCGCAAAAATTTAGGTCGTTGATTGATAAGGGAAATTATTATTCGGCAAGGTATCACCATATTTTAGACATGATTCTCTTTTCAAGCTTTTATGTCGAAGAATTAAATGATGATATCAACTTTAACGTGAAAATAAAATAAAAGCAGGCGAAGTTTTAGCATAAGATAAAAATAACATAAAATTACTTAGAAATAACGTTGTGGCATTGATTTTGAATCCAATGAATTGAATCCGAATAAAAAATTGAGTTGTATTGTAAGCACAACATTTTTAATCAAAAGTATGAAGTTCCTATCACAATTTGTGTTTTATTTAAATTAAAACCCTACGAATAGGACCGTACACCGCAGAATCAGTTGCAGCGAAATGTCGATATGTCCCTAATAGGAGATATTTTGCGTAAGTACATACATACAACTCTGAGAAGACTTTCGCTAATTCACACCAGGTAAGGTTCAAATTTCTAGCTCTAGAGGTTTTAACAGATTTAAGCTTAACATATTTTATTTCTTCTAATTCCCTTTTTTTCAAATTTTTGCGCGCACGAATTCGTAAATTGTCCAAAAAGTTGAGAATAGACACCCTGTAGTAGTACGTTGCAGTGCGAGTTTAAGCTTTCTAGAAATCCTAACTCCTTTCATCACATAGACAAAGCACTGAAACCTCACATAGATTATTTGCACTAGTCCAACATATGGTTTAGGTTATCTAAAACGAGAACAAACGGGCTATCGCATTTTACCTGAAAAGATCAACCTTACTTTCTGTGGTCATTTGAAGTAAATTCACTTCTGCGTCTTTAGATCGCGCCGCGTCGTACCTTACGCTGTCGTTGTCTCGTTTTAAGACCTCGAACTATAAAATGTAGTACGTAAGTGTTGAAGGGTATGTGAGCTCATTTTTACACTAACTCTGGCTAAATCTCTCGATTGGGTTTGTGATCACCTATATGACACTCTGCAAAGTTATGAATGTGTTGGGAAAATTGATTGTAATTCAAAACACTCACACGCATACATTTTAACATGTCAGAAATGACGGAAAATTTTGATGTGTTTTGAAAAGTTCATCGCAAATGGAGTAAAAAGACTCGTAGCATCAACCCAACATGCGGAAAAGTGCATTAAAAAGGAGTTATGCGGAGTTATGTTACTATTGTGAACTGTCATACACGTGGTTGTGACTTCCGATTTACATGGCTCCGCCATACATACATATACATGGTGCATGTGAAACATTAGATCCATATGAATAAAAAAACTTCGTTCGACATAGTGCAGCACAACTCTGAAACGTCAAATTTAACAAAAGAAAGACTTCACACCTCTGCACAGATTTGACTATTGTGAATTTATCAACTTACATGTTCTTCTCTTTCATACTGGCTAGAAACATTCATATGGTCCAATGTAATCGAAATTTATATTGGGCTAATTCCATCGGTACCGTCACCTGGGTAACGAATTTAAACTTTTTCACTCTTTCGATGTGATTTATATTAGCATGAGACAAAACACATTCGTTCGCCAGGTGACATGGTACCGACAATAACATATATAGGACCTGACCTATTTAACCATCTGCCAAGTGAATTACAAAATCCTGACCTAAATAATTCTTCTTTTAAAGAAAAACTAAAGGTCTGGTTGTTAGAAGCTCTACAAATATCTGAAATTTCTAAACTAGAATCATTTCAAACTTCTCCGAACTTGACATGGCTGCTAGGAATTTCACGCCCATACGGCGCGAAATTCCATATTACATGTGGAACTTCGCGCCAGCGTCATTCACAATATGACATTTCGTATAAGGAAAATGTTCTATTGTGAATCGCGCTGGTACGAACTTCCCTGTTACCCTTGACATAACATCATTCATATAAATGTATAAATACGTACAAACAACATTAATACACATATACTTAATTAATTATATATAAAAAATAAGAGAAATAAGGTTGCGGTGAAATTCGCGCCAGCGCAATTCACAATAGAACATTTTCCTGATACGAAACATCATATTGTGAATGACGCTGGCGCGAAGTTCCACAACTAAAACAGCCAAAGTTAAAATATTTATTTAAACTAAGTAGAGAAACTAATTAAAATAATATGAATTAAAAATTATATTAAAATTGTTTATTGTTGTCAAATTCCTTCAAAGACTTAATTCACTGAAAATGAAATTTCTTTAATATCTTTTCTCTCTCTATTACTTTTTTTTTATTATTTTGCCGTTGTCGTTGTTTTTTATATATTATAATAGATATTAATTGAGAAGAATAGTAATAATGTATGGGTCAGGGGCCATTCAAATAGAGCGCACACATCAACAGAGCGCACGCAGGTATCATCCGAAAACGTGCGCACTCTTGTGATATTTGATCTGTTTAGGTTTATTTTCCTGTTAATTAGCAAAGGGACAAGATGGGATGATACAAGTAAAGTGAAAAAAGCATTAACATAGCCATTCTTTGGCTATCGGTTGACGTAAGTAGCTGGGAGACGTTAGCTGCGGATAGGTTCGTTTGGAGATGCAGAAGACTTTCAACTGGTTGTAGTGCACTATTTTCAATTTAATCCTTTCAGAGAGCAGCCGATTTAAAATAAATCTTTTGTTTAGGTACTATTTTCTCCCAATGCGTTTTCTATAGAAATTTTTTTTGGAATTTTTTGCTCTGAAAACGTATATGGTGTGGATTGTGAGTATAAATTACGTACGCACAGGGGGGTCTTTCGAAAAGCGTGCACAGGGGGGAGGGGGGTCAAAAAAGGCCAATTTTCCGCGTGCGCACTATTTGAATGGCCCCTTACCGATGGATTTAGCCATTGCATAAAGATGGTAGCGATAAGCGATACTGCTGTTAAGCTAATGCCTCATCTGCCTTAATTTTCATAAGAAACAATTCCCACAAATGAAACAAAAGAATTCTACATCTACATCCTTGCCGCAATTTTCATTAGAAACAAGTCCTCCAAATATAACAAAAGAATTCTTTTCATTTGTGGGACTTGTTTCTTATGAAAATTAAGGCAGATCCGTCTACACGATTCAATATTAACTTAAAAACTGACAAAAACTACTGTTGCCCACGCTTCAATACAGTCAACAGGTAAAATGCATGTGCGTGAGTGATTCTTCAGATTTCTCAGTTAGGACCGACCATTTCTGATCGATGCAAGTTAGGACCGACCATTTCTGATCGATGCACACAGATCAATGAACCCTACCAGTCATCATAAAAATCCTTCAAGAAGTCCTGCTAGGGACCTCCACACGAAAACCCTGTCCACATCGCCGGTCTTGTACAAGAGCCAGCAATCGACTGGAAACCTCTTGAACAGTTGTGAGTGATACAACAATATGCAATAAATGTTATAGTGAAAGAGAAAGAAAATTCTCTGTTGCTGCGTTTTTGAGCCATATGGTGAGGCGTTAGCATCAGAGTTCAAAAGAAAAGGTATCCATGTGATTCATTTTCACGATTTTCGTATTTGAAAGTTCATATAGAACATATAGTTTACCCGGGTGACATTCACTGTTCAAACAACTTTAACATTCAATTTTCGAATCGAGGGCAACTTTACTTCATACTAAGCAAGTGCAAATGTTTTCAATTTTCCATGCAAAAGAAATGAATGCATAAGACAAATAATCATGTCATGAAACTAGAAAGCAATTACATTCATTTAACATGAAATTAGCGTCGATTCAAAAAGCGCATGCCGACATTTGAACATTGAACTGTCACCGCGGTGCTCTAGATGGACGCGAAATGACAAACATTCACCGTTTGGGGGCGTACAGCTATAGTTCGATAAGATTCACTGGTGAATCGTTATAGGTTTCATAATATCTTGAATAGCAACCTGCTTTCGTTTTTGAAATTTTAACAAGAGAGTACCAAATCATTTCTTGGTTTTATATGTTTTTATAGAACTCGTCCTAAAATAAACTGATTTTTATTAATTTGCAACTAAATATTGGTCTTTGGAATAAGTTTTCAAAAAGTTTTCATGCTATCATCAATAACTGTGAAATAGAATGAAAATGGCAATCATCATGACAGCTCTAACAATTCAAATCTCATTGTTAAAAAACTGATTTTTTCCAAATTTTTCAGCCTGATGAAGGGTACAGCCAGACATGCGAAGTATAGCAAATTAATTGATTAAAAAAATGAATTTCATTGATCCGCATAAGTCCAAGAAATCCACAACTATCGTGAACTGTCATCGCCAAACCACCAAACTCAATTCCACAATATTATTGTGAATTATAGAGAATTTCTTGACGAAGCTTATTCGTTGAGTTATGTTGTTGTTGGTTTTTGACATCTAAATTTTGATGGATTTTGGTCTGTGATTTTTTTTGTAAATTATTGTAAATATTTCATTTATTCACTTATTTCTGATGCAAAAGTGTTCCAAATGCGAAAATGTGTTATTTGTGAATGGATTCAATGTGGAAATATTAAGGAAACCTAAAGGAATGTGTTGTGTGTGTAATTATGTTATCATAAAAAGGGATGCTGTGAGTTGAAAAAAAAATGATGCTCCCGGTGAATATTAAGGTTGATGCCTTTAACAAATCAAAATAATGTGTCTGAAGTGATAAATTGTGGTGCAATTTATACGGAATTCTCAACGCAGAAGTAAATTCAAAATTATTACAAGATTTTGTTTATACTCAACGATGGGGTGAGTCTCTACATAATAAATCGTATTGGAAATGCCAAAGATATCGACGAAATTGTATGACATAAAAGTATAGGTATATACAACGCAACTTAATTTCAAGCAATTTTCGACATTTCTTATGAACCGAATGAAGTTTGCGAAATTAGCAACCAAATTAAAATTTGTATTGAAACACACACACTCATTTTGCATTAATTACGATGAATTAGAATTTCCATCGAAAATAATGGAATTTCCATTCGGTAATAAGAAATCTTCCTTTGAGGGATGATTCTTTCCAGTTTTCCGTTTTAGTAAAACATATTTGTTTTGTGAGTATATGAATTTCCAAATTCTTTAGAAGAAAATGCATAGAAAATTCACTCAGTAACAATAAATACTGTAGCCGCTGTAGCTTAGTAAATGGTTCAGAGAATGATTCGATGGTCTGTGCAAAATACAGCAACACAATGTACGAACAAAGGCGAAAAGAAACTTTGAAATTGAAAACACTAATTACCACTTACCAACACATAACACATTGTGGTGCAATGTCATTGTTTAAGAATTTGTTGTTACAAGCAAAGTCTGATAACGTCGAGATGTTATTCCAAATTAAAAAAAAACCGAGTCGGCAAGAACGTTAAGGCTTGTTGACAAAAATTCCGGTGTACAATACCATACCATTGATTCTAATCTTACCTGAAATGAGCCCAAGCGGCTAGCATTTCCATGGTTTTTAGACTGGCTTTATCGAAAGTATAGTTTTCGTAGAGATAGTTACTGGTGAGAAAATACAACATTTCCACATGATAAGATGGTTTTCTTGGCAAAATCTTTGACAAGAGTAAAGTACTGATATTGTTGAATTCGATTAGTAGCTTCAGCTCACATCAAAAGAGTCAATGTCTGGCCATTTCTAGAAAACTCAAGGAGCTAAGTACATTTCTGAACACCTTAAAGACTTAGTGAGACATTTGTATTCCAAGCCACCGTTTTCTGATGAAATCAGTATTTTGATACCAATCAACGATAATAATGGTGATAATTAGAGAACCTGGTACAATCTTTCTTTTGAATGCTAAAAAAACGGGAGAGATGCAAATTTTAGGAACAGGTAGAACACATTTTTCACAGTTGAATTATGACCTCCCACAAACTTTAAGGTGAAAACAACAATTGATTTCGTAGAATTGAACGCGATATGACTTTTCTCACACACCATACACAGTGTATACGGTTTATACATTTAATGTGAACGGGCTTCATGCAATAGCACAATTAAAATTAATCAATTAAAGTAGCACCATTTCTTAAAAAGTAATAGATGTGCCATGCCATGAATAATATAAGTTCAGTTCAGCACACAAAAAGGTAGAATGCAAAATGTTCCTATTTTCTACGCTTAGAATGAGTTCATTTTAAATATTGTTCGAACAACGAAAATCTTGTGAAAAAGCAAATGTTTAGAAAAGCGTTTCTTTCCATGTTTTTAGTATTTTTTTTTTTGCTTAAACTTTGTTCAAAATCAATAGAAACTTTATAATTCTGCGAAGTTTTTTAGAGCGCGTACAGCAATTGCTGGTGAAGGTCTCTGGTGAACATTTTGACAGGTCTACCCCATGTAATTTGTATGGGTAGACCTGTCAAAGGTAACTAAACGAATAATTTCTGTACGCACTCTTAACACTGCAAAAACGTGCGCTGAAGTAGAAAGTTTCTATTTGTTCTGACATGCATTTATGTCCAAAGGATTGATAACAACAGGCTACCAAAAAGGATCTTAGACGCACAGAGGCCAGAAGGGAGAAGGTTTATCGATTCAATTAAATCAGATTTAGTAGTTATGAGGACTTTCTCCGGGTGAAAAAACTATTTCCTTGGCGGGAGATAGGGTGACATGGAGGGGAGTGGTGGTGTCTTAAAGGCCTCACACGGAAAGTAATTAATGGTCTGTAAAGTACGTGATGATGATTATGCATTTATGTCAAAGTATACAAAGGTGTTGAAGAAATACGTTTAGTGCGACGTCGACTTATGTCAAAACGTACAAAATTTCTGTTGAAGGCATAAGACATTTTCCGTCGATCAATAAATTATGAAATATTGTACATTTTGACATAAGCCGACGACGCACTAAAAACTTCGATTTCACAATAATTCAAGGGACAAATAATGTCCCAAGGGACTTGTCACTTAATGTATTTAAAACGAACTCATTGTATTACTAGTAAATAGTCTCTTGCTATCTATACAGTTAACCAAATCATAAAGGTTTACGATTCTTGCAATTTGTAGCTTCTGTGAGTTCTTTAAGATTTAAAACCCACACACTGAATACAATCAATTTTGGTGTTGCTACTTTCGACTTTCGAAGAATGCATATCATATGCAGTTTCATTTATTTTGTTAATTGGTGAAATCTATTTGTTGAATTTACGAATATACAGAGACCGAATCCATTGATTGTCCAACTTTTCATTTTACCAGCTGGTCTACAAATACATTGAAAATTAGCAGCGTGCAATGACATAATAATATATAGGATTGGTTTACCTAACCATCAGCTGTAGCAAAAATGAAAATACGTTTTTTGTGTATAGTATGCACATCGCACACCAACACATACACAATTCACGCTATTTGTTCTGCTGAAAATACGTACACTTACGGAAATATATTTTTGCATCAAATAGAATTATGTACTTCTGCGCAGCTTTTTAACACTGCAAAAACCTGCGCAGAAGTACAAAATTCTATTTGATGCAATAATATATTTCCGTAAGTGTAATCCACCTAAATTTTATGTAATTTGTCAACTACTAAACATTTCGCATTTCACTTTTGCTTGAATTTGTGTTACATTTTTTGTCAAAGACTGCCAGTCTATATTTTTAGACCCGTACGAAGAACTAAGTTCTTCGAAAAGGGGTCTTATGCGTTTATCACGACGTTTGTAACCACCTCAATTTCGAGCCGGGAGTAGGGAGGAAGCTTTGATCATGGTCTTTAGATGACGAATCAGCAAGAAAAGCGTTGTCCGTCCGTCTGCGTAAAACAAAACCGATTTTCAAAAAGTTTTTTTTTCCTGAAAGACAAACACAAAATGGCTCCCGTCAAAAATCTCGAAAATTAAAATCCCGAATGCAAAAATCCGGAAAATCCAAAACCCCGAATAACAAAATTCCCGAACATCAATAATCCCGAATGTAAGAAAATCCCGAATAACCATAATCCCGAATGTTAACAAAAATTCTAAAATATTAAAAATCCTGATTGATACGAGTGAATTTGAGTTTGGGGGCTCTGCCCCCTCACCCTCGCGTTTTACGCCTGCGGCTGGTTTTTTTATGCCTTGCGGCCTAACGTGCATGGGGCTCTGCTCCTTAGACCCCGGCTATACCCCCTTGAGCCCTCACAGCGAGGGCTGCCGTCCCTCGACCCCGCTTTTTTTCCACCTTCGCTGAGACTCAGCTCAAATAACTTCTTTCTTCTTAAACCCAGTCAGCAATAACTGGACTACATGCACGCCATTAAATAATTGTAAACGAAACTGTCGCTAGACATGCGACTACAACCACACTCGTGTTTTGATTGTTGTTTTCTGAATTGCAGATTTTCTGGATTTTTGTTATTCGGGATTTTGGATTTACCGGATTTTAATTTTCGAGATTTTTGACGGCCACCACACAAAATTAATAACAGGATTGAGTTTGGGCAAAATCGGTAGAAAACTTTCGAAGTTACGGTTAAAAAAGTGGTCGAAAAGGTGGTTTTTTGAAGGTTGGTGGAACTTTTTCACTTATATCTCTGCGAAATTAGAACAGATATCGCTCTTCATGGTTTTGAATGGAAGATGTGGACATCAGTAAATCACGAAAATTAAATTAGTGAAAATATGTTGAGTGGTTCGGGCTGCAGAGTCCTTAGTGTGTGACCAACTCACGCTACGCGACCCTACACGATATTTGGTGCTTTTTCATTTCTTTAATGATGAGGTTTTTTGTGCAGTGTTGCAGAGAAAAAAAAGCGAACATTTTTGTTCATGGAAGTATGGATCAGATGCCTCTTCTAAGTGCTCTAGGGAGGTTCTAAGATCGGGCCTGGTGCAATTTTTCTTTCAAATTTTTTCCATTTTTTTTGAGTTTATTTGGGTTTGGAGAGGTTTTTAGCGCCGTTGCTTCGCACGGGTTTTTCAATATTGCCCTTTCGGCAATTAACAATCGAATTTAATGTGTCACGTAATTTCATGCACTTGAGTTAAGGCAACATTTACTTAGAAACGTTCGAATCTTTTGACCACATCTATTCTGATGCGTATGCATATGTTTCATAGTATTTCATAGTATTGCATAGTACATAGCAGCGTCATAAGCATAAAAAAATGTTTTTTTTAACAAGAAAACGCCGTTAACGTCATCTACATTCGATTCTTGTCATGAAATGGTGGGGCCTAAGTTTTGGTGGGGCTTTTCAAAATGAATGAATACATTTAGCTCGTGTCAGTGTTTTATGGTATGTTATAGTATTGTATTGTATTGTATTGTATTGTATTGTATAGTATAGTATATAGCATAGCAGCGTCATAAGCATGAAAAAATATTTTCTTAATAAGAAAACGCCGTTAATGTCATCTACGTTCGATTCTTGTCATGAAATGGTGAAGCTTCACTTTTGTTGGGCTTTTCAAAATGAATGGATACACTTAGTTCGTGTCAGTGTAAAGCTTTCCATCTTTTCTTCAACTGCAAAATTAATCCTTTTGCAAAGAAAAGGGTTTGTGCGCTACAGGACAATTGATTTGTGTAATGTTTTATAACAACCGTTATTCATGGCAAGAGTCGAATGTAGATGACGTTAACGGCGTTTTCTTGATAAGAGTGTTTTATACTTATGACGTTGCTCATTTTCAATGTATTTGTGCACCAGCTGGTAAAATGAAAAATTGCGCAATCTAAGGATGCGGTCACTGTACATGAGAATTGAATTTTTTTTCGAAAATTCAGACTTTCTCTTTTAATTTGAATTTTCCTAAAAACTTAAATTTACCTCAGACTTTGATTTTCTCGAGAATATGCATTTTGTAACATTTAACGAGGTGTTAGCTAAACGAGGCCTCTGTTTGTAACAATCTCAATGAAAATGTTCCAGGCGACGATAAAATAAGGAGTTCAGGCACTAGACTGATCCTTTGTCTTGTGCCTGAACTACTTATCTTATCATTATTTCCACAAAGAAAAATTGCAACAAACAGAGGTCTGCATTTCAAGGTGGGCAGCCTGGTAACAAAAAAATTTTTACCACAATGTTGGAGTGGTAAAGGAGTACTTTACTATGCACTCGGTTCCAACTCGGCACCAGGCTGCCTACTTGAGAATTATAAGTAGCCTTTTAGAAGGGAGCCTGGTACCGAAAATCTGTTAATGTCATCATAACGACAGTGACGAATACTATACGTCATATTAATTTCAGCTCAGCACCAGGCTGCGTACTTGAGATTTTCTATTGTAATTATAGAAGGCAGCAGCAGCTTGGTGACGAGTTTAAATTTATGTAACGTATATTCGATACTGCCATTGCGATGACAGTGACAGATTTTCGGCACCAGGCTGCCCCCTATGAAGTTATTGATACATCTCAAGTAGGCAGCCTGATGCCGAGTCGCAACCGAGTGCATATCAATATACCCGTCCACACAGCCAACATTGTCATATAAACTTTTTCGGCACCAGGCTGCCTTCTGAAATCGTCCGATATAACCTGACGTTAGATTTTCTTGAAGAGTCAAAATTTTTGCAATACTTAATTTTTTTAAGAATTTGGAATTTTTCAGATTTCCCAAAATTACGAAAATTAAGTTTTCTTGTAATTTTAACTCCCCAAAAAAATTTAACGTTTTAAAAGAAATGCAAGTTCTCGAAAAAATCAAACTTTCAGGTAGCGTGGACTTCATGTTACGACGTTTCTGAATGTATCTATCAAAAGAATTGCGCCAATAAACGAACTAAATGAAACTGCATATCGACATGCTTTTAGCGAAAGCCAAAAGCAGCATGACAAAATTGGAATGTTTTCTTCATGTTTAAAACCCACAAAAAAGAACTCACAAAACGCAAAATCTTATACCTTCTTATTTTGGTTAACTGTACGTTATTCTTCCACAAAATAATATTCGGAGTCAAGTTTATGTATGATTTTTAAGAGAAATTGGATGCTGAATTTTAAATGACGTGTGCTGTTTTCAGGCGAAATAGCGTCTGTTAAGGCCCATAACTTGTGTGCTAAAATATAGTCTACATTTAGGCGCTCAAATATTATATTTTCGCTGATATCCGTGGACAAAGATGCAGTTTCAAAAAAGTAAGTCAGCATTTCTCTTCCTAAATATGTTGCCTTTTAAAAGCAACTAAACTTATTTTTTGGGATTGAACCTTGTCTCAGAACGACGAGTTTTTGTACAAATTTTTACGATTTTTTCGCCGTTCTCAGAGTAGGTAGGATCCCAAAAAATAAGTTGAGTTGCTATTAAAAGGCAACATTTTTAGAAAGGGAAATGCTGACTTACTTTTTTGAAGCTGCGTCTTTGTCCACTGATATCAGCGAAAATATAATATTTGAGCGCCTAAAGGTAGACTATATTTTAGCATACAAGTTACGGGCCTTAAACAACAACCTCACACTGAAAGGTAAATAGAGGTTCATAGAGGTCGATGATGATGACTATTGTAATGTTATGAAATACTTTCGATTCGAAAAATGAATTTTTTCTGTTTTATATTTTATCGGCAATACGTTCGCTTAAAAAAATCGGTTTCATTACACAGTGTAAAAAATTCTCTAAAATCTGTACTGCATTTGTCGACGACTATCGAAAGAATAGATTCCAATGGTCCATGGCTATTTTGACAAGTTAATTTTAACAGACGTAAAACGTAATTGTAAGCAATAAATTATTCTACGGCATACCTTTAGAACGTACCGTTTTTTTTTTATTTTGTTGTTTTTCTTGAAAAAAATTACAAAATTTTAGCCCCATTTGACAGCCGCAAACGAACTGACGGAGGCCGAATGTACTACCGAATCGTATTTACTATGTTATGAGCGGTCTTTATGCTGGAAATCAAAAACTACACAATTTTGAGGGTTATAAAGAATTACATTGTGATTTGAAGTTCAATTTAAGTGTCCGCCATCGCTCATTTTTAGACCCGTACGAAGTACGTAGGTCTGATGCGTTTACTACCACGTTTGTTACATTGCAAATTCGAACCCGGGAGTAAGGGGGAACCTTTTTTTGTTGCCTCCAGATGACAAATCAGCGAAAAAAACAATGTCCGTCTGTCGGTCTGTCTGTTTGTCTGTCTGTCTGTCTGTCTGTCCGTCAACACGATAACTTGAGTAAATCTTGACCGATTTTCAAAAACTTTTTTTTTCCTGAAAGGTAGTCGAAAAATATTATATGAGATTGAATCTAGGCACCGTCGGCCCAAGGGCCGCCGAGCTAGGGCCGTTTAAGTGGTTTCTGGTCTTTTGCATATAACTCGAGTAAATCTTTTCTGATTTTCATAAATTTTTTTTGTTTGAAAGATCTGGGCATGGCCGACAATTTATGGAAGAAACTTTTTTAATTTGAGTCCTTGGATTTAGCTAGGGCACTAAAAACGAGTCTCTGGTAGGGCTCTATGTGGTTTTTGTACATAACTCGAGTAAATCTTTACCGATTTTCAAAATTTTTTTTTGTTTGAAAGATCTGGGCATGACCGACAATTTGTGGAAGAAACATTTTTCGATTTGAGTCTTTGGACTTAGCTAGGGCACTAAAAAAGAGTCTTTGTTAGGGCCCTGGGCCATTCCACGAAAACTCCGTTCCTACGCTCGAAATGCTCAGTAGTTACGTAAAGATATTCATAGAAGATGGTGCATCAGAAGGATTGATCCCTCAACTAAACGTTAGTTATTTTTCTATGACTATCATTTTGTAACTACTGAAAATTTCATGCGTAGGAACGAAATGGTCCGTGGAATTGCCCCCCTACGTGTTTTTTGTACATAACTCGAGTAAATCTCTTCCGATTTTCAAAAACTTTTTTTTGTTTGAAAGATCTCGGCACGGCCGACAATTTCTAGAAGAATTTTTGCCTGTGCTTAAGGCTCAAGTGGGCCTCATGTCGGTCCTAAGGTCGGCCCTAACATAAAAAAATGTTTTTTGCTATGTTGCAGAGCAAATTGAGGGAAACATTTTTGTCTATGGAAGTATGTGTCCGAGGCCTCTACTTAAGGCTCTAGGTTGGCCCTAGCCCAAAAAATAGTTTTTTGCTATGTTGTACACAAAATTGAGGAGAACATTTTTCTCTATTTGGAGGTCAATTTTGTGCGTTCGGAGAATTTTTGTACACCGTTACTTCGGACGGGTTTTTCAAAATTGCCCTACGGGCAATTTGCAATACAGTCTAATGTGAACGCAATATTCACTTAAATACGTTCCAGTCTTTTCGTAACATGAACTCTGTTTTCCACATCTATTCTGATACGTACGGGTCCCTTCTATGTTTCTCGATCTCGACGACTGTACCAACTGAACTGCTCCTTTAATTTATTACTTTAATTAATTTTATAAAAAAATTGGTGCATTTTTCCGGCATGTAGTAAAACATCTTTTTGTTTAAAATAATATTTTACGTCACTTTTGTAGAAATAGTCAAGGTCCATTAGGAGTAGCTTTCGTGGACATTTTTAAGAAGCTTTTTTGCAGTGGAATCTAAATCGCTGTTATAATTTGCATAAGAAACTTAGTGTGAAAGAGACAAAAAGTTGTGTTTGGACTTTTGCATAGATTTTTTTTCTCTCTTTCACACTACGCAAAACGGCAGATCGGTGGATGAGAATAGAAAATGGTTCACGAACTGCCGTTGGAGAATCGAAAATTCACGTTTTTGTAAAACCATTGACCTTGGCTATGCTTCGGTCAAAAAATTTTTACCCGAAAATTTGACTTTACGACTATTTTTCCCTAGTGGAGTTTTTTCTTTATTTTAATTACGACATCGAAAGAACAGTGAATTTAATGTGAAAATCAACTTCATTTCGTTGTTAGCGTCGAAAACGCATACTTTTGTATATTTTAAAGTGTCAGTTGTCAACCTGTATGACAAGCCAATCGTTAAACCACTAAACTGCAATGGATAAGAGTGAGGTAAGTATCTTAAAAAATCGACGGTATTTCGGGCATTTAAAAATTAAGTGTTGACTTGTTCACAACATTATGCAGGTAAGATCAGATTTTCTGTAAGCAACCGCTCGGCTTACATTATTCCTTGATTCGTAAGGCTTACTTTTAGTGAAACTCATAATTTAAATATTTTCTTTTTACTATTTTCAGATTGCCCATCGGTTCGCTGTGATCCTGAGATCATCATAATATTATAATTTCCTAATCAAGTATTTAGTTACCCTTAACTCCACCGAACGTAACTGCTTAAGTTGCACAAATTAATTTTTTTTAATTTAGTTTTTATTTTATTGGTGTTGGGTCGTTAAAATTTAAATTATTTTAGTAAACACAATCATTTGAAATTCTCAAATTTCGTTCACTAAATGTGTCCCTGCTTCTTCTCTTTGCAGATTTATTGACGTTCCTTGAGCCTGAAATCGTATTGGGAACTGATGGACATCCACGATTTGTTTGTTCCCGTTGCGGCGTTAAGTACAAAGTAATAAGTGCTTTGAAAGCACACTCTCGCGAATGCGGTATGGGCGCACAATGTCCGATATGTGGATTTGTCTGTACACAACGTCGCAATCTTCCCGCGCACATAGCCACTCATAGCAATACGAAAGGGTCTATCAAACGAAGAAAACCGAGGCGAAAAAAAACATTTTGGGTTTAGTTATGTGTTGAGAAGTGACGTTAAGCAAACGTTTGTGATTTTTTGTTAAAAGAAAAGTCTTTCGTAAGTTTTTTTGTTCTAAATTACAAAAGCTCGTAGAATTTTCGTTGAGTTAACAAGGAATCAATTACGTCATTTAAAATTAACGAAGCTCCGTGACGATCCTATGTAAATATTAAACAAATGAAATGTTTATTGTATTTGGTTAGATTGTAAGCTGGTGATTGGGTACATTTATATGTCAATACGCTTTCGTCAGTAGCTATGAATAGAACACCGCAAAATTTATTAATGAAAAAATGATGTTTGGATTTTATAGGGAAGTTCAGTGATCCCGCTCCAACTATGATTATTGACACCGATGGATGTCCACGTTTTTTATGCAGTAGATGTGGTGTGAAATATAAAACAATGTCTCGATTGAAAGGCCATTTAAAGGAATGTGGTAAAGGTGCAAAATGTGAAATTTGTGGTTTTGTCGTTACACAACGACGCAATCTGGCTGCTCATATGGCCAAGCATACAACAACAAAGATAAAAAGTATACGAAAAATGAAACAAGTTAATTGGTGGAGTATCGAATGATACCTAGGGAAATAATAGAGATTTCTATTTCCTTTATGGATGGCGTAATTGTATGTTACATGATTAGGAAAGGAACGAATGAAAGTTGAGGTTTCGTTCAGTGAACTTTCAATTTTCCAGTTTACTTCCGCATTATGTTTTGCAAATTACATGCTGAAGACATCCGCCTCAGGCATGTAAATAATATTTTGTAAAAATCTCATTACGGGTTCTATTAGACATCTTCCATTTCTCTCAAAGTTATTTTTTGATTTGATTGTATTAAAAATAAAACAAAAAATTATGAAAAACACATTCGAAGATCAAAACTTAAAAATACTCGTTTGCTGTTAGAATTAATGCATTATTAAGCATATGAAAGTTTTTATGGCGCATTTTTACTTTAGAATACCAGTAACAACCAGAAATAAAATACTCACCAGAAAATTCGTCTCTGTTCTTACATTTATTTATTTAAGAAGAATTCATGACGTGCAGTTCGATTAAGAATTGTTAACTTACTTACTAAGAAATGAAGTGAAATAATTTTTTGTACTTAACTTAACTTCATTAGGCTTCATGATTTTACTTTTAGATTTATACCATAATATTGTTAATGATTAAGAAAGCGAATAAAGAGAAATATTTTATTTATTTATGAATTCAATTAATAGCTTCGTGATGAAGTTTCCAAGCACATTTTGTGTTTTAAGCGAAAGGATCGAGAGGATAAAGAGAGAAAAAGTAGATTTTAACACAATGGAGTACAATACGTTGTTTTGAATGCTGTAGCAAACGAAAATGTGCTAGTGTTTGTGGTGTATATGTAAATCTGTTGGGATCGAAATTCGGTGTAGTTATTCCAACTGTCAAATTGACCCCCAATTTTCGGATAAGGGAGTTTCAGAGAGCTTTTATGAATGAAAATAGTTGAGAGAAGACGGAATAGTATGAATTTCTCTTCTCTTACTTTAGGATGACAGGTAAAAGTAATCCGAAAATTCACGCTGAGGACTGTTCGTATTATCAAAAAGTTTTTCATTCCTAGGACAGAAAACTGCTGTTTTCCGTCCTATTTTTAAACAAAAAAGCTGTTTTCTGAATTCTTGGAATGGAAAATATTGTACGAAACTCGGAAAATATATGTTTTTGACTAGTGTGATTGCCAAGAGCTTCGCCGCAAACCTCACACTCGTCAAAAACATTATATTTTTCCTAGTTACGTAATATTTATTTGAATCACTAGGACAGAAAGTGACGATTTTCCATGTGTCTCTGTATTGTAACCGAGAAGCTGATTGTAACACGAGTGTATTATATAAATACAGAGACACACGGGAATTCCGAAGTGTACGCTCTAGTTATTCGAAAAAATGTTCATACAGTATGCACCGAAATGCACAAACACATCAATCAACATTTAACACATAATACATTTGCACATATTTCTCCAATAAATTATATACGAATTTACCACACATAGCACAACGTCAGGTACAGATGACACGATTTCCGTCCTAGGAATCACTTTTCCGTAATAGGACACTCACACATTTTAGAGGTTTGCATTTCGTTGCTTTCCGAACCAAAACGATCGATGAAAAGTAGTGCTTTCGGTGCATACTGTATGAAAATAACTATTTCATCCTGCTGTTTGTCTTTTTTCGTGTCACTCTAAAAATACTTAAGAAAAGTACCTGTGGCACCACAAACTAGACCCGTGCGCCGGTCTAGTTTTTTCGGTCAGCACGGCGTAAACATGATGAAAAACGAGTTTGGCGACTCAAATTCGATCAAAGTTGTATACAAATTAATAACGCATAATGACGTAATTTTTCTTAAAAATCTTGCCAGCAGCGGCGCACGGGTCTACCACAAATCTTCTTACACGATCTGAAGTGTTAGTTAACATGTAACGATCAACATCGCCAATATGTTCATCAACTTTGATGTTATCGTTGTATTGCGGCCGAATTAATGACAATTTCTTGTAGAAAATTTTGAATTTTAGATGCAATGTTTCTGAAAGCAAATTGGATCTGAAAATAAAATTTGTTGGTGTCGGAGACGGTAATCGAACCACGTCACATCTTCGCTTTCCGGGCGATGCTCTAACCACTTGAGCTAATCTGGCGCATTTCATTTTCAGATACAATTTTAGACCGTTCATTTTCAATTCTAGGTAGAACACCGACATCAACAAGGCAATTGCCATAGGGGGCCATCCATAAATGACATCCAGTTTTTTCAGTGCTGCCAGCACATTTAAATCGTTAATAACTCGATAAATATCCATTCTGGCGAGTCAAATGTGTGTTCTACCCGCTAAATACCCGCTCTAATTGGGGGGTAGGACACATGTTTGACTCGCCAGTATGGATATTTATCGAGTTATTAACGATTTAAATGTGCTGGCAGCACTGAAAAAACTGGACGTCATTTATGGATGGCCCCTAGTATGGTAGTTTTATGTCCAAACTAAGCGAAGATGTGACGTGGTTCGATTCCCGCCCCTGACAAAAACATTTCATCTAAAATTCAAAAATGTTTATCAACATTTTTCTTGTAAACGAGCGGAGACATCCGCATTCACATTAAAAACAAAAGATAGAAAAAATCATCTGGAAATCATAAACAAAATTTTTCGCAAAAATTTCAAATTTTTTAAATTTCTCTTTTCTTACTCTCATTTTGACAGCAGTCCCCGAGACAAGTTGACTCAAAGTGGTCCGAAATCACTCTCTGAAAACCCTTTATTCTCTTGGTAGCCCTGGTTTGCACTTAAAAAAATATCACTCCGTTTGGAAACTGCGCATGTGCATAGAGCAAAATTCTCTCTACATACATGTGCAGTTTCAAAACGGAGTGATATTTTTTTGAAGTGCAAATCCAGCCTCATTTGACATTAGAACAAGAGAATAATTTTGCATCTGTCACTTTCGCAACTTACTGTGAATCAGCTGTAATTGTGAAAGTTTTAAGGCTACCCAGTTTTCCAAAATCGGACTTTTTTATGTGATGTTCATTTAGTGTATGCTTGAAATTCTTAGAAAAATTCACATCAGCGGCATCGTTTTTCACATTTTCATCACATTCAAAAACGTCCCGCTACACATTAAGTGTACACTAATAGTTATTTGGATCACAAGGGATGAAAGTATAAAAATTCGACCCTGTGCGAGAATTGCTGCCCGCGCCGAAGGCAAGGGCTGCATCGTACAGGTTGAATTTTTATATGTCATCCCTTGTGATTCACGTAATTTTTCATCACGAGAAACGCGGAAATCGTAATTTTTCACTTCCCAAACTAAAATTTTAAACACAACGAAATTGCTGATGCAATCATCATATTGTTTACATCAGTTACTTTCGGCTCTCTTTTAAGAACCGAAACTACTTTCGGCTCTCTTTAGAGAACCGAAAATATTTTCGCATCTCTTGGCTGCATTTTCTCATTTTCATCTCCCATTTGGGAAGTGAAAATTACGATTTTCGTGGATGAAAATGCATAACCACTGTGTGTACTGTGTTAACTACTGGGCTAACGATTAGTTATTGAAACAACCGAAAAGGCGGTGGTTCCTTGATTTGTTTAAAAAAAAATTCAGTCAATAAGGGAGTTTCGGATCACTTTAACTAACCGTTGGTTCGCACTTAAAAAAGTACTCCGATGAGAGTGCCGTTTTGAATTTTAATTGGTTGAAAAATCACGTGAAAATTTTGAACCAAACAAATTTCTCAACGGTGCTCACTTAATTATTTCCACTCATACATGTTTGACATCAGTCCCTGAGACAAGTTTAAATAAAACTGATCTGTTCTCTGAAACTCCCTTATTTGAGAATTTTTGACGTTTAAGACGTCACAACAGATAAGAAGATTAGAGCGCTAAGTGTCAAAATTTTCACCAGTGAAACTTATCCAACCAAAGATGTACGCGCTCTTAGTCAAATGAACGCTGCCTACAGTAATGTTACTCTACGTATTGTCTTGGAGATTTTTAATTTGACAAGTGTAGCGTTCGTAGTTAGAGCCGAAGACGAGGGATGTATCCACACCATTCAAAATAACAGTCTCCAAGGCAGTACGTACTTGATTTTATAAGCAAAGACCCGCGGAAACGCTAATGTCTGTGAAGGAAAATTATTTCTCGAGCGGTTGTATGGCAAGTAAAGTAAAGTTATGTTGAGAACTCATGTCAGGTAAACATTCACACATTAACAAAATTTACAATTGCGTGTGTGCATAAACTCATTCCTATAAGAGAAAATGAAATTACATCGTGCTGGTGTGTTTGTATGTACGGAAAATGTTTTCTTCGATAAAACTAGAACTTTATCGACCTATTCACCATGTCTGTTTTTGTTATTATGCTAAATAGATGTAATGAGCTTGCCATCTATTCTTCTGACAGTTTTTTGTTTTGATTTTTGACTCAACGTTATATTAGCTGTAGTTGCGACCGAAGCTAACTTCATTGCAAAAAATTCAACTGATTTCATTCATAAATTTATCGAAGTCAACTGATTTCATTGAAAAGTTCAAAAATCAGCTGATTTTTTTGCGTTGAAGATACTTTCGGTCGCAATTGTAGCAAACTTCACGTTGAGTATTACTTGCAAGGATCAAAACAAAAGACTGTCACGCCCCTTCTCATCTTTCTCTCTCCACTATCGTTTTATTTTCTAATGTTTTTAACAAATTTATAACATATGCATGTGGCAATAAGTAATAAGCTACATGTTTACGTTAAAAGTTACAAGTTTATGTTATAACTTATACGTTTATAAGTTTACGTTACGAGCTATGAGTTATAATTTATAAATAACAAGTTACAAGTTTACGGTACAAGTTATAAGTTTATAGCCCAGATAAGTATTGTTGCTGACCCAGATCAGTACTAATCTGTTTTAAATCTGATCCGAATCAGTTTTAGAACTGATCCGAATCAGTACTGATCATTTTCGAAATCGATACGAATCAGTACTGATCAGTTTCAAAACTGGTCAATACTGATTAGTTTCGAAACTGGTCAATACTTATCAGTTTTGAAACTGATCCGGATCAGTACTGATCATTTTGATAACTGATCAGTTTCGAAACTTATCATTACCGATCACTTTCGAAACTTATCAGTACCGATCAGTTTCGAAACTAGTTAATACTGATCAGTTTTGAAACTGATCCGGATCAGTACTGATCATTTTGAAAACTGACATGAATCGGTACTGATCAGTTTTAAAACTGATCCGGATAAGTAATGATCAGTTTTAAAACTGATACGCATCAGTATTGATCACTTTCAAACTACTAGTCCAAATCAATTTTGAAACTGATCAGTTCTGATACGGATCAGTTTTTTAACTGATCAGTTACAATACTGTTCTGGGCTATAAACTTATATTATGTTAACTTATAACGTAAACTTGTAACGTAGACATATAACTCAAAGCAAATAGCTGTATGTATATGTTATAAATTCGGCTATAAGTGGCTTTGTCCAAACTCTCTAATAGTTTCTATTTTTATCGAAACAGAAATTTATTCAAGATAGTTGTTGTTGATAGCATGATTTTTAAAATGTAAATTTCGAATTATTTTCTATTTTAAACATTTATTTGGCCGCGCAGGAAAACCCTGTTCCCAGACACCCTTTGAAAAGTAAAGATCATACTAAGTAAATGATTGGAAACCGGTTACACAAACGTATGTTTAGCTTATTAAAATGTAAAATTAAATTATTAACTCCTTAAATACTTTAAAATAACAGGGTGTCCAGAGACTGGTGCTTCTACCCTACATTCTGTTCATTCTGTGAAAAATCTGACAGGGTGATTCGAAAAAATATTCCCTGATAAATTGAGCGCAAACGAATATACTTATTTACTGCCATCCTGGGAAATTTGTTGTTTTTACGGATGCATTCCTCTCCTTCGCCTCGAAAAACAAACTTCCCAAACATAGAAACAACAAATTTCCCAGGAAGATAATAAAGTAGATAATAAGGAAGATAGAAAATCCAAAAAACAGGTTTTGAACGAGACGTTAATGACTTTTTTTTCTATCCGCAAGCATGAAAAATATCATCCATTATGCGCCGATGTATATGTGTGAGTAAGAAGCTCATAGTTTCGGAAAAGAGCTGAGATGATGTGCGATCTTAAGTATCTTGAGAACTGGCACAAGAGAGAAGTAGACGAGCAGCATATTTCGAAGAAGATTCCTGGTCAATCACTGTTTTTAGGATTGATTCCAAAAACTGTTCCAATTTTTTTTAACAAAATTACTCCAATACACCTTTGTCAGAAGCGGGATTCGTTAAGGCTGTGGTGGTTAAAAAAGGCTTCTGTTTGTTGCAAATTTACTCCATGAAAATGTTCTACGAGACTATGAAATAAGGAGTTCACGCAGTAGACTGGTCCTTTGTCTAGTGCATGAACTTCTTATGTCACCGTCGTGTAGAGCATTTTCATGGAGAAAAATTGCAACAAGTAGAGGTCTGCATATCAAGGTGGGCAGCCTGGTGCCAAAAAATTTTCTATGGCAATGTTGGAGTGGGGAACGAAGACATTACTATGCAGAATGTTCCAACTCGGCACCAGGCTGCCTACTTGGGACGTTTAAGTAGCCATATAGAACGCAGCCTCGTGCCGAAAATCTGTTAATGTCATCGTAACGGCAGTAACAAATACTATACGTGATATAAATTTCAACACGGCACCAGGCTGTGATATTCTACTGTGAATGTAGAGGGCAGCAGCAGCCTGGTGCCGAGTTGAAATTTATGTGACGCATAGTATTCGTTACTGCCGTTACAATGAGTTTAACTGCTTTTCGGCACCAGACTGCCTTCTTAAAGGCTACTCATACTTTTCAAGTACGCAGCCTGGTGCCGAGTCGGGACCTAGTGCACAATTATGTACTCGTTTCGCCATCCAACATTACCATAGGAACTTTTTTGGCACCAAGCTGCCTTCTGAAATCGAACAATGTAACCCCACCTTAACGTTAGGAATCTACCGAATCTACTCAAAAATGCTATATCTGCAAAATTTTAGTTCGTCAGTTGCACTTATAGCATTTCGTTGTATAAATTTCCATAAAATTCATTGATAAAATGTTTAGCAAATGATTTATTAAACTAATTTCTATTATTTTCAGAATACCATTATGCATCGGATAAGCCATTCGTTCAAAAATGTTGCTCCCGAACGTTTACACAGAATCGAATTTTTCGTTATCATAAAAAATGGGAGTGCGGCAAGGACCTGAGATGTGAAGTTTGCTATAAATCGTTTCGATTCAAGACTCGAAATGCTTTATTGTATCATATCAAGTCGAAACATGGTACTGCAATCGAATATCCGACAGATAATTGAAAAGTGAAGAAGGACGTGATGAAACCGTCTTGACGACAGATGTAACAGATTTCATCATAATTATGTATACATCCTGACGACAAACTTTGAAACTTTAAATAATAAACATTTCAGTTTACATTCGTTATTAACAAAATTAGTTTGTCTTCGATTATCCATATTACAGAGAGAGAATCATGAGCTCGTGCAACTTTTTTATTGCAAAACTCGGTTTTTCGATGAAACGAGTTAAAACGAAACGTTGCACAATCTTATGATTCTCCTCCTGGTGGGTTGTCCAAAATAATAAAAGTGTGGAAAAATAAAACTGTCGAAGAGTGTGGAACGACAGGTTTTGTCCTTACACTAATAATTTGTATAATGTACCCCTAACCGTCAAAAATATAGTGAAAAAGACATCGTGTGACATAACATGTTACTGAACGAAAAACCCTTGCTTCCGGCATTTTTTATACATTTTTAAACAGTCCATAGAAACCAGGTTCCCGACGTGTTTTCAGGTTAATTTTTCTGTCTCACAGCGACCTCTTTCTTTAGGGGTTGTAAGGCGCCACTCATAAATGACGTCCGGTCGTTAGGGGGGTAGGGGGGGGGGGAGGGGGAAAGGGAAACCGGACGAATTTGGACGGTGGGGGGAAGGAAGGGGTACTGTAAAACCGGACGAATTCGGACCAGGGGGTAGGGGGGGGGGGGGGAGGAAAATTGTCAAAATAACTGGACGTCATTTGTGAATGGCAACTAAGGTTCCTGGAAGTGATCAACAGCTGTGAATATTTCACCTACCTGTTACAAAAATCTCGTGTCTCGTCAGAATTCGCACACTTTTTGACATTTTTAAGTTTTGCATGCCCTGAAACATATAAAGTTCTATGAACTACCCTGTGAATAACGGAATTTCGAACTTAAATTACACGAAAACTAAAAGAAGACACTTACACAATGTCATTTTATAACATAAACAAATAAAATTATTTAAAAGCAAAGTTCTACGTATAAAGTAAATAATTAATTTAAGTTTGAAAAGGCTCCGCTGTGATCTCATTCGGAATAAGATGTATAAGGTGAGTGCGTTGTGTTACACATCTGAATTGTGTTAGTGTTCGCTGCTCTCACGCTCTCTCTAGCGCGGTAAAGTGTGATAGTTTTGCAATTTTGACATTTTCTTTGCGAAACTTCTTTTTCGCTCATTTTAAACTGCTCGAATTTCGATTATTTTTGCAACTTAAGTTATTAGGATTAATGGTACAAAATAATAATTCTAACGATCGCAAACTTTACGGTCAGAGTGACGACGAGTGTGGTATTTCAAATGACGTTAAACCTTCCACTTATTTCTCAAAAATGAAACACAAGCTTTTATTGCAAAGTTTCTCCATTTCTATAAACCAAACATTCAAAGCGTTTACTTTTATCGAAATGGAGAGACTTTATCGCCAAATACGAAAATAAGTGAAATTTTGTCTAAAATAGTAATTCGAGACCTGTACTCACGAAAAACGAAATTCCGTAAAGAAGTTGTGAAAATTGTGCAATAAAGGAAACTTCTAGATTCCGGCGAGGCCAATAAAAGAAAATGGAACGCACTTTTTCGTTCTTGTTATATAACTGTTGAAGAGTACACAGATAGCTAAAAAAATCGGTATGCAGTGGAAGGTAAGTGCATTTTCACTGCCTGTGCAGTAAAGCACACTCTAGCATCGAATTCCAATCCCTTTGTAGCCATAAATATTAAATGCCTTTCACGCATGATTGTGTCCGTTTTTTAGTCAATAAATGTGAATTAATTTCAATTCTATTCTCTTTCAGATTTTTCTTGGTATAATATTCAAAAATATAAAAATGACGTGAGATACCAAAATGAAGTTCCAATTATTAAGCTTGAATGTGACTGTGGACGGACTTTTAAGCAAATGAAGTACTTGGTATGTATATTTGTTGGTTTTGTTAACACCCTTTGCACACATAGGAATGGAAGGGTTGAAGAGCTTCTTATCACCTTTGGACTGCAAAGCGTCATCGGGGAGGTTACAAAAAACATTCGTCATTATTACTGTCATTTAATGGATTTTTTATTTTGTTTAATTGAAATTAGAACTGACGAAATATGTGGGAAAGTACCCCTGATGGCGGACAGTGTATGAAATTGCTATTTTTATCTCCATGAATCTGGTACTGTCATAACGAATTTCCTGAATCAATATTGGAGGAGAAAAACTTATTCTGACTTTTTGAAGAAGCTTAGTACATCACTTCTAAAATTGTTTAAAATTAGTACCTCAGATGTGTACTGAATCTTCGTCTAAGCTTTCACACTACAGCCAATATGAAGTAACTACCTTTATCACATTCGAGCCTATAATAAGCCATTTATTGCACTAATACTTGGGCTATAATCGGCCTATTATAGACGAATTTCTTGTTAAAAGTATGGTTGTAATGACGCTATTATAACCCGGTTCTTTAATGATGACGTAGGCTACACTGAAACAATATGAACGAATGAGAATGAAACGTGTGTTGTTATGACAACCGCATATCAAATCGAAAAATCGATGTAGACGAGATTTTTTGCAACAAATTCGATGAGTTTTGATCTTTAATTTATGTTAATTTTGTTGTCATGGTTTGTGCATAATTGGCAATTATAGGCTCAAGTGTGATAAACTATCGTATAATACAAGGGGAACAATCGCACAATTATAGTCTCGGTGGGTGAAAATTCTCGGGCTAACGCCCCTTGAAATTTCACTCCACCTCGACTGTAATTACGCAATTATTCCCCTTGTATAATTGCATTGATATATAATACGACATTTATGGCACTCAAAATCACTGAAAATAGGATTATAATATACCGATTATAGTCGAGTTTCGTATATCGACACATTATCATAATAGCGTTGTTATGGTACGACTCGACTGTAATCAGCGTTATTATGGTGGAGTTGAATAAGTTATAGTCGAGTTAAATAAATTTTGTCGCTGATTTTCATGAAGAATACAATAAGAAATGATTGCTGGGACTGTACGTCCCAGTGTTTATTTTTGGAAAATCGTATTTCCAAAAATTTTTGAAATAATAATCACAACAAAAACCTCTTCAAAGGTAAAGTGTGACTCAGTCTGTAGGTCCGCTTCCAAAATAAATGATATCGCTTGATGTGACGATTTGACGATTGGAGGTTATTTCCCGAGCCGAAGGCGTGCATCCTGGACAGCGGTGCATACTAAAATTTACCCTAAACGATCGACGCAGTAAGAAATGAAAGCAAATTTTTGCAGCGCAAAAACTCAGAGTACAGAACAACTATTTCGTCGTTGGGTTCGGCATTTGTGACGCAATTTTTTTAACACAACGTAATTTGTTTTAAAAAAAGCGCTGTAATTTTTTCAGGAAATTAAAACTTTGAACACAAGATTCCATTGAAACAAATTTTTGCGTATTATCAGCCAATCGGAATTACGGACTGCGTCACACTTTACTTTTAAAGAGGTTTTTGTTGTGATATCAGTATTTTTGGAAGTAGGAACGAAATTTGGCGTTACGGCACTTCACACAGCTGCCATAACTAGCGGCGGCGACCCTAACTTTCGTGATAAGATAAAATATATTTTGGAGAAAAAAATTTTCGGCGAAAAAAAATTTCCGGCTAAAAAAGGATCCGACAAAAAAAATTTTCCGTCAAAAAAATTTACTTCGGGCGATTTTCTCAGAAATAGATCAAAATTTAGCGTTTATTTAGAAATGTGGCATAGATTCGTCGCTTTTATATTTTTTTAAATATTTTAAAATTTGCAAGATCTACTAAGTCAAAGGGTTTCTCTTTGAATAATCGAACAAACGAGGTGTATATGAGGCCGCATAGTCGAGATGATTACTCACTCAACGCTGATATACACATGGTCTTGCGACAAAGGTGTACTGAAAAGGCGAAAACGTCCCAATCAGCTAAACTTTTTGTCGTGGATTGTTAAAATATAGAATGGATAGAAACATGGCTGCTATAAAAGCGACGAATCTATGCCACATTTCTAAATTAACGCTAAATTTTGATATATTTCTGAGAAAATCGCCCGAAACATTTTAAAAAAATTCCGTCGAAAAAAAATTTACGGCGAAAAAAATTTCCGACGAAAAAAAATTTTCAGCGAAAAAAAAAATTGTGCGAAAAAAACATTTCAGAAGAAAAAAATGTCCGTCAAAAAAAAGTACGTCGAAAAAAAATTTACGCCAAAAAAAAATTACCGGCGAAAAAAATTTTCAGGCTTCAGGCTAAAAATTCCTTTCACCAATATTTATGACTTTCCCGAATAGACCAACCGTGTTACCATTCTAATTCAGAAAATAGCAAAAAATCCAAGATGGCGTAACATTGGCAGCTGGCAGCCATTTTTTTAGGATGCCAAAACATTCTCCTCCACAATCTCTATGACTTTCCCGAAGAAACCAACTGTCTAGCTATTCTTATTCAGAAAATAGCAAAAAATCCAAGGTGGCGTCACTTTGACAGCTGGCAGCCATTTTCTTAGGATCCCAAAAAGTATCCTCACCAATCTCTATAACGTTCGAGAAGAACCAAGAGAAGCTAAAATTCGAAAACAAGAAAAAACCTAATTTATTGCTTGGGAAAATTCAAGATGGTGCTGGTTTGACTGCTGGCAGCTTAAGATCCCAAAAAATTCTCCTGACCAAACTCTGTAACTTTCCGGAAGAAACCAACTCTCTAGCTATTTCCATTGCAATGATGCACACCGTTAAGCGTGCATCGAAACGATTCTACCACAGAAATCAATTTCTATGGCTAATCAAGCAACTTGACTTCGAGTGACGAAGTCACTACACCGTCAAAGCAAACGGGGTTTCGAAGAAACCAACCAGCTTGATAACGAATCAACATGCCGAGAGCCGGCATCTTTTTTACAAGGAGGGTTCGCACACTGTTGGGAACCGAAAAGACATTGTTATGTGAAAATTTAATAAAATGTTTCACTGTCATCTCATCGGGCCATGGCGACAGTGGCTGAATGATGACTGGTCTGCCGCTTAACGGTGTGTATCATTGCAATGGAAATTGCTTTGTCGCTGAGACCCGCATGTGTTTACGGAAGTTCGGTGGTATTTCATTTTCGGAATGATTCACTGGATCTCTACATGCATAGAATGATGACTAGTGGTGGCAGAACAGTCATTATTCAGCCACTGTCGCCATGGCCCGATGAGATGACGGTGAAACATTTTATTAAATTTTCACATAACAATATCTTTACGGTTTCCAACAGTAATTCGAAAGCTCCGAGCATTACCTGAAAAACCCCCAAAGTTGACCATTTTCCCACATGCCACGGCTTTTCCGGAATTTTCCCGGAAAAGCGGCATATGAAATTTTTCAATTGGGGCGGAGACTGACGTTCCCTAAAAATCTCATCAAAATTGGTTGTCTGGTTCTCGAGATCGAAAATAATGAATAGATAGATAGAAACCGACAGATCAGAAAAAAGTTTTCATAGCGATGAGAACAACAGAAATAGTAGATTATGCACCTCTTGCCAAAATTGTTATTTTGACGTGGTGGGCATTGTGGCCCTAGCCAAAGGCGTGGGTCATAATACCACACGTCAAAATAACAATTTTGGCAAGAGGTGCATATGCTATTTTATCTATCGAGAACAGATATATCGAGATAAGTAAATTTGCCCTAGAGGGATAAGTTCGAGTTTATCGTTCTAGATAGATAAAATAGCCCATACAAAATGTCATTTTCAAACCTCGATATCTCAGCCAATTTCGAACCGATTTTGATGATTCTGGGCTCGTTGGAAAGCTGCTGCGACGTAAATAATTTTGAAAGGAAAGGGCGGCAGGAGGGAAATTTCAAGAGTTCCCTTATACATCGTGCCTTGTCTCAAAGGTTTTTGTATGGCGTTTTTTGAGTTTGTGGACTTCTTTTTTTGGGTGTGGGGACTACGTCACGCCCTCCGCTACCGCTGCGGGATGATTTGGACATACAATTTTCCAAAAATAGGTCATGGTAAGTGCAGCACGATGCGGCTGAACGAGTTTTTTTTTTGAAAAGTTCGGGCACATTCGATTTCTGTGCGGAAAATTGTTTTTCTGCAACCGGGAATTGAAATACGGCATATTTCTATGTCGATTACTATATGGAAACGTACAAAATTTCAAGACAAGTTAGGAAATGAAATTTTTATGAGTTATTTCCACACTGATTTAGAATTATTCAAAAGCAATGCAATGTGATGTTGACATTGATCGTAATTTTCGTAAAAATCGTAATTTTCGTTATCTGTCTATTTCAAACCCCGGTTTTGCAGAAAGCCTTGTGTGCAACCCGTATTGGAATGGTTTTTTTTTTCATAATTTATTTTCATCATTTTCTGCTAAACTTTGAAAATGTATGGGGAAAAGTTGCTTTGATCAGTTTTTCCAAAAAGTACTCGACAAAAGATTTTGACAAAAAATTTTTGTTTTAGCCCTAACAATTATTACGCACCTGCGGGAAAATTTATCTATCTTCGAGGAGGAAGCTTATATCCCGTGCCGAAGGCAAGGGATATAATCCTCCGCGAGGATAAATAAATTATCCTGCAGAAAGGTAAGAGTTTTTATGCACCGAAGCAAGAAATCAAGAAAACAAATTTCGATATAACACATTAATGTTTGACTTATCTCCCTAGACAGCTACTGAGGTGTATAAAAACAATGTTCCGCACAGAAATCCTATGTGCCCAAAGCCCAAACTTTAAAAAAAAAACTTTTTCAGCCGCACCGTGCCAGTGATATAAAATCTAGAAAATTCTAGAAAAACGTGACTTGAAGTTTATTTTGAGAGATTAGGATCGAAATTGCATGAAGTTTGATGGTGTTTCATATTATACCGTTGAGTTGCGTTTCGTATAAAAACTGGTTGCGGATATTTTCATGTTGAAATGCAACGACAGAGATGCAACGAATAACACTTTTTACCTATTTTCTTTGGTAATGTATGGCAGTTTTATCGGTTGATAAACTGTCAAGTATTTCTTCGTTGTTAAATCCACAGTTTCGTGCATAATTGGCGCCAGCAATAAACTATCATCTAAAACAAATACTAAATCGCTTGATCATATTCTCGATACGTGAAGTCACCTCGGGGCGAAGTGCGAGGTCTATTCACGCACCTTGATGCTACGTTAACCTTATCTCGGTGCGTGAATAGACGTTGCACTACAACTAGAGGTGGGCGGGTTGCCCGAAATTCGAAAAAAAAGCCCGCCCGAACCCGACCCGACCCGTACTCGACCCGAACCCGAACTACTTTTCACGGGTTTGGGTTTCGGGCTTTCGGGTCTAGAAAATTCCGGACGGTCGGGTTTCGGGTTTTAAAATTTCCGGTCGGGCGGGTTTTGGGTGTACTTTTTATCGGGTTTACGATTCGGGTTCGATAATAATGCTACAAAAAAACTTTTTGAAAATGATGCACCCTAGAATATTCAAATCACATCGACTACAAAACAATGATGTATTAGAGGTGAGCGGGTTGCCCGAAATTCGAAAAAAAAGCCCGCCCGAACCCGACCCGACCCGAGCCCGACCAGAACCCGAACTACTTTTCACGGGTTTGGGTTTCGGGCTTTCGGGTGTAGAAAATCCCAGTCGGTCGGGCTTCGGGTTTTAATTTCGGATCGGGTTCGGGTCGCGTCGGGCCGAGCCGCCAGCGTTTTCCGGGCGGTCGGGCTTCGGGTTTTAATTTCGGATCGGGTTCGGTCAAAAAAGGTCAGCCCGCACACCTCTAACTACAACCCAAGGATCATTCACTAAAACTCGACTATAATCACGTGATTATATTCCTTGTATTATAATATACTATTATATCATTCGGGCATATAATTAGCCATTTATATGCCTGAAAGTAGGGGTATAATGACCATATTATAGTCGAGTTTCATACAAACTGGGAGGTATATAATAGGCATATTATGGTCGACTCGACTATAATTTTCATTATAATCCGACTTGGGGCATAACCCCTCGGACATTCACTTCGACTATAATCGCTCCATTATATCCCTTGGTTTGTTTCAATTTATACGCATTCTGCTTTAAGACGCCAGCGGAGTCGTTCATTAAGCTCTCCGTTTTGCTTCCGTTTACATAATAGTTGAAACAATTGAAAACTGTCAACTCTATGGTAAACGAAGAGCTAAACGAACACGGGGGCCTTTAATCTTTGAATCCTTCGACAGTACTAGATTTATAGGATCTAAATTCGCAATTCACCGCACTGTGGGCGTACATAATTTTTAAAGACAACCGCGTTATGAAGATTAACTGACAAAATTTTATTTAATTACAGACTTTTCACCGGAGGTGGGAATGTGGACGTTCACTGCAGTGTTCCATTTGTCATAGACCTTTTAATTCGAAATCGTATTTGAATTTACACATGCGAAAACATCATTATGGCATATCTCGATAAAAATTCAATTGTATCAAGAAAACTGTAAAACATTGACGATATGAAAATATTATAAAACAAATCGAAAAATGAACATAAATTCTTTGTCATACGATCCGTTCATCTTAGCCTCAAAAATCACCCATAAAGTTTTTCCTTAAATATGTCTCACAATTTGTACATATTTTCAGGTTGGCCACTCGAATCCGATCCGCTTGAAGAACTACACAAAATCAACCCAGTTCAATATTCGTCTCCCAAAAAATTTATTCCTCAATCACGTATAAAATCGGAGAAGTACCTAGAGAATAGATTTTTGTGTGTTTGTGGCAGAACTTTTCAGAACACCGCTCATGTACGGTATCACCTTCGTTGGGAATGTCAGAAGAATCTGTCATGTAATATTTGTGGTCGTAATTTCGTAACGATTTCAAATCTGAAACGTCACTGCAAGGGATGTGGAAAGAAAGCTGAAAATGTTGTTTAAGAAATTTTTTAAGAAATTAAATTTACTTTGAAAATGAAATTGATTGCTTGTTGCCTATTTAATCATCTTTATATGCCTAGGCACCCTAGGGTAAAGAAAACTTAATAACTGAAAAGAAAACATTTTTTAGATTCGTGTGATTGCAGCCCTGTAAATTTCTGTTTAATTCATGATTCGTTTTTTTTCAGTGTATTCCTAAGGTCTTTATTTTTGATGTTTCTTCACTAATGTACTTTTACCTTTCAGTTTTGTTTTATAGCTGTTTTTTCGATGTCAAAATGCTGGCGTTGTACACATTCGCTGTGAAACTTATTTCTAACCGTGTAAAGAGCAAGTGTTTTTGTAAATATATTCTGCAATCCACCCTTTTAGCGTTGTTTCGGCTTATGTCAAAGTATACGCGATTTCATGATGAAGTGCATGAACCGCCAAGCACACACGCCCTCTTGCATATTATGTATTTCGTCATGAAGTTTCGTAAACTTTGACATAAGCCGACGATCAAAGCACTAAATGAGTGTATATACACGCTTATCCACAGCTTATTTCAAAGTATATTGAAAGTATCCTGAAAGTCTTTCAGTCCGAGTTTAGTAAAGTCTTTCAGTCCGAGTTTAGTCTGTTAAGCAAGTAATATCGTTAGTTTGACAGCTTATGCATCGTTTCATCAAAGTCACTACACTATGACATAAGCCGTTGACACAATAAAGGCGGGGACTTGCAAATGTGCCATGAAACAAAGAATATAGAAAAAGAAACAATTCGAATACAGCCTCCTACATTGAAAGTTTTATTTCAAAAGAAAAATAAAGTTCTGTAAAATGCTTCTTTTCTGAAAAAGGCATTTACTTCTGAGGAGCCGTTAAAGTTTCTTTCGTCTTTTCCTATTTACTTCATCCAGGTAATCCGATTATGCGAAGCAAAACCACGGACTACTAGGTTACAATACTAGAGTGATCAGATTAACATTATAACAACATAACAACAGATACATTACCTGCTCACTACAGGATTCACTAGTACTTTTCGTTGGTTGTCCCCTGGGTAAATACTACAGTTCCACGAACTAAACAAAACATTTGCAAGTACGAACGTATTTCATATCTTTGTGAAGTGTGAACACGTCATTACCGACCACCTTCGGATGGTTTTTCGTGTTCCACATCCCTCAAACATGTCATAGTACGTTACGTTGTTCCTTGCAAATTGTTGTGACCCGAGTCGTCAAAACACGTCCTTTATTGACTGGCTAGTAAACGTAAAAGAACATCTCGGAAACTTTGACTGTTACTTTATTAGACGTTAAATTTTCGATGATATGGCTAAATATAGACTTACTAAAATATTCATTTCTTGCAGATTATTCTTTACTGGATCCGAGTCGTCCCAGTCGAACATCTGTAAATGACAAAAGTTCTGTACGCAGTACAAAGTACTTCCTCAGTAGTAAATTACAAAGACCTTCCTGCATGGTTTCATGTGACTGTGGCCGCAAATTCGAATATGAGAACCAGTACATTTATCACAAACGATTTCAGTGCGGAAAGTCTCTACAGTGCAACTTATGTCGACGCTCATATTGTTCCATTTACTATGTGAGACGCCACATGAAAACTTGTAAGATGAAGGCGGACCGTAAGAGTATTAAGCAATAAATGTGACAAATTGTTATTGTAAAATTACTGTTTAGTTCGAATGTGAAGTCGGTGTAACTCATAAAATGTTGTAGAACTTGCAGAAATAAATCAAATTGTACATCTAGTTTTCGTTAATATATTCTTTTAACTAGCGACATCTGTGTTCATAATATATTTTTGAAGTGAAGTTGAATGTGGGCAGATTATATGTTTGAATGATTGTGTCGAATGACTTCCGTTTTTTCGTTGTGACGCAAGTCCAATATTATTTTAAACTTATCAACAATGTTTTTAAAATTTCAGATTTTAATTCCATTAACTATTTCAACCACACAAAATCATCAACAAAAAGCAGACGATATAAACATAAAAAATTTGAAGAAAGAGTGGCATGTTGTGGAATGGCTTTCATTTACAAACACAACTTCCGCTATCATAAAAGATGGGAGTGCGGAAAAATATTGAGCTGCCCTCGTTGTTCGAAAATATTTAAAACCAAATGCAGCTTAGACAATCATATGAAAGCCAAATGCAATTGGTTTTAGAATTTTATTTAAGAAAAAGCCAAAAACCATGGCTGCGAAGGCGTCGTTTGTTGATTCCTCGACCCATCCATCATCCACAAACTTTAGAAAACATCAATCAGTGCGTGAAATATGTAGACCAACAATAGAATTTTGTGGTGCCATCTTGTGCCAGATCATATAAGTTCAAAAATGTTTAATGGTGAGGTCTAGGGGCTGTCCATAAATGACGTCCAGAAAAGACTCGCTTTTTTAAACCCCATCTCCCCTCCTTGTCTAAGTGTGTCCGAAATCTCAGACTTCCCTTGTCTGGACGTCCGAAACGGATGACTCCGCCCAGATTTTGGTAAATGCTTACTCATACACTTATATATTTTAACTTTGTTGACGTCGTTGTACGGTAGTGTGAAAATCGGTAAAAACATTACTCTATTTTAACCGGTGAGAACCTTATGTTACTTTTATCTCGTTTCTTCCTTCGCGCGTGAAAATTTATCTAGCGTGAGCAGCGGGGAATATTGGTGTCCTCCACCGTCCGAAATGACTCTAGCCCCCCTACCCCCTTGGTTTGGACGTCATTTATGGACAGCCACCTATAAGCTTTAATTTGAATAGTATTCTTTGAAATTTTTAATCCATCTTTTCCGGTATCTGTTCCTGACATGACTTGACATTGGTCAACCTTTTCATGCCAGAACTATGAACAGCTTTCGAATGCTAGAACATCCAACTTAGGTTAAGCCAAGCGTTGTTGTAAATCTCTCAGTATTTTAAAGCTTCAAAAATGTCTTCCGAAAAATTACAACTTTCGAACATTTTTGCACAGAGAACAAGCTTAAAGCCAAAGATCAAATCTATTTTAAACGGATAAAGTAAACAAACCTTAAGACGGCTAAATAACAGCAAAAAGATATTTTCTTAACTTGTAATGTATTGTTATGTTGGACAATAAGTATGAATATTTTATTCTAAGTTCACACTAATAGAAAGTTTGGACAAAGCCACTTATAGCCAAATTTATAACAAATACATATAGGTATTTGTTTCGAGTTACATGTTTACGTTATAAGTTATCATTATAAGTTTATAGCCTAGATCAGTATTGTAACTGATCCAGACCAGTACTGAGCAGTTACAAAACTGATCTGGATTAGTAGTTTTAAAACTGATCAGTACTTATCCGTATCTGTTTTAAAACTGATAATTACTTATACGGATCAGTTTTAAAACTGATCAGTATTTATCCATATCAATTTTCAGACTAATCAGTACTGATACGGATCAGTTTTAAAACTGATGAGTACTGATGCAGATCAGTTTTGAAACTGATCAGTATTGATCCGAATCAGTTTCGAAACTGATCAGTACTGATCTGAATCAGTTTCGAAACTGATCAGTACTGATCCGAATCAGTCTCGAAACTGATCACTACTGATCCGAATCAGTCTCGAAACTGATCAGTAATGATTAGATTCAGTTTCGAAACTGATCAGTACTAATCCGAATCAGTTTCGAAACTGATCAGTACTGATCCGAAACAGTTTCGAAACTGATCAGTACTGATTCGAATCAGTTTTGAAACTGATCAGTACTGATCCGAATCAGTTTTGAAACTGATCAGTACTGATCCGGATCAGTTTTAAAACTGGTCAGTACTGATCCGGGTCAGTACTGATCCGGGTCAGTTACAATACTGATCTGGACTATAAACTTATAAATTGTAACTAATAAATTATTGCTCATAGTTCGTAACGTAAACTTGTAACTTTTAACGTAAACATATAACTTACACTTCTTAACATTCAAAAACGGACAGTTTTCATCGATTTAATCAAAACTCGATGATCTAGATTTCTTATCTTCCACTATTTCCACACCGGCTGTGAACTTTATGGCGCGTCTTTTTAATTCAAATTTACAAGTCAAATAACCAAAGAGCCGTTGAATACAAAACTTGAAATATTAACATTCGAAACATTTCAGCTTCACATTCGTAACGTTCAGCTTAAGTGAAAATCTATATTTTAAATCTTCGAATGTCCGCGGATGTTACGTTAAAACAATTAATGAAATTTCATTATCAGTCAAGGGACCTGACTCATCTAAGAGATGGGGCCTAGTGTGGCTGAAAACACAATAAATACAATCCACGTTGGTGTTGCTGCTTTACGCATAAACGGTTGAGATTGGCATGCATTGACAGTTCTTAATTTGTTAATTCTTGAAATTTCGAATAGTTAGTGCAGAAGGTGAAGAAACAGTGTTTTTTGACCTGTAAAAGAATTTCAAAAGTAATAAAATTTTGACCAGTTCTTTATCTGTGTTTGATTGTTCAATTGTGAATCTTTTTTTAATAGAAATTCGGTGTAACCCAGCAAAAGTTCGCAAATTACGGCCTAGTAAAGAGTGCTTTTGTGTTTTGTATTTCCACTAGCATTATTTCGCTTCCTTATAGAGTTCTTTCAAGTAATTTGTTTTTATTAGAATTTCTAAGCTATTGAAAACAAAGTGTTAAAATTATGTGAAGTTGGAGCAATAAAATGAATAATAAAATCTAATTTAATTTGTGATCTACCGATTTGTTTTTTTCTTATTTACATATGACATAAAAGCAATGTCCATTTATGTTCCACATATTCTGTGCAAATGTGTTTGTGTAAAATAAAACAATGGACCAATACGACATATGTAAACAAATCGGAAGTTTTGTGTGATGACCACAATTCAAATGAGATTTTATAAATAAGTTCTTTACTCAAACTTCACGAAACTTTAACACTTTGCTTATGATAGTTTAGCAATTGTAATAAAAACAAATTTCTTGCCAATACTATATAAGGAAGCGGTGGAAGAAGGTTGAAATACAAAATACAGAATCACTTTTTACTGGACCGAAATTTGCCAAATTTTGCTGGATTACACCGATTATTCTATTAAAAAAAGGTTCACAACTAAACAATCAAACACAGAACAAGAACTGGTCAAAATTTTATAACTTTCGAAATATTTTTACTCGTAGAAAAACACTGTTTCACCTGCTGCACTGACGATTCGAAATTTCAAGAGTTAAAACAAATTAAGAGCTGTCAAATGCATACAAATCCCAACTGGGAATTGCGGGAAATGTTAAAATTTGATTAGTCAATTTTATTCAGCATTAGTGCATAAAGTATGGAATGCAGCGTTAAAATTCGTTATAAAATTCAAATTTGTTTACATCTTTTGATTTGAAAAGCAACTGTCGTGTTTGGTAAAATAAGGCAAGTGCTACATTTGAAACAAAAATATTTGAACGTTTGCTATCCAAAACATTTCAATTTCAATTTTATAATGCTGGTTAACATTTCCCGCAACTGACTATGTATGTTCAAAGTACACAGCTATTGTTTGGATGGTAAGACAAGCTAACATGACATTTCTAGCTAACTTGAATTTAATAACACTGTCCCTTATTGAATGCTAAAAACTGTATTATTTATAGCTATATGTATATGTTATAAATTGAGTGGGTATCTTGATCTCAAAGAAATGGACAGAAATTCTGAATCCCACAAAAGCGTATGTAAATTCTCCCGTAGAAATGGAAGTTACTGTATATTCTAGCCGATGGTAAAGATGCATTTTGACTGCCGCAAACAGTGCGGAAAGGCAAGTGACGAGAATTTTTCCGCAGTGAATTATCCCATAGACCGAAAAAAATAGGAATTATCACCCAGAAAAATAAGAATTATCACCCGGGGAATTATCGCTCAGGAATTATCACCCGGTATGGTATTTTCCTCATACAAAATAGCATTTTCCTTATACAAATTGGACACTTTAGAATCCATCCAAGTGGCATTTTCCTTGTACAAATTTACCGCTTTAAAGTTGCTGGGTGATTATTCGCCGGGTGATAAATCTTATTTGTCTGGGCGATAATTCCCTGGGTGATAATTCCCATTTTTTTCAGTCTGGGTACTAATTTCCTGAAGGATAATTCATGTCACCGGTAAGGCACACTTTATCTTTCCGCTAGCATGTAATAATAGAACATTAAGTGCTAACTTGGAGTTAAAATAAACATCTCGGAAAAGTGTTTTAACGCTACTACCCTTGAAGGAAAACTAATTTCCCAGGGTGCAGCGAGTAAAAAATATTTTCATGCTTCATATGCGGTGCGAAAGTAAAAATTTCATCCCATGGGACGAAAATTTTATTTTCGCCCCTCGGGCTAAAGCCCACGCCACGGGGCGATAATAAAATTTTCGCCCCGTGGGATGAATTTTTTTTTTACTTTCGCACCGTATATGAAGCATGAAAAATATAATACACCACTCGGAGATACTTTCGTACCTCTCCCTTGTAGTGTAAATAACTATTTACTATCTTCTCATATGAAAGTTGAGCATTACATAGCAATGCGAAAATGATCCGTTATGGTGAAACGTTGTCGGTACATTTTTCGTAAATTCGTATGTAAAATTCAGCTTTCGCATGGGGAGGCGGTAAAAAATTATATATTGGACCCTGCTAGATAATTCATTAGTACGAAAGCAATTCTGTCAACCAGCAAACTCACTCGATTATTTTGAGCAACTCGCTCTGAAAACTACAGCGATGCACAATGAAAAAAGGACCCACTGATATTTATAACAATTGTTTTTCTATTGTTATAAATGGCAGCGGGTAATTTTTATTGTGCATGGCTGTATTACTTTTACATAACTCGCCTTCAGTTCGGATATGCAAACTCTACACTCGTCAAAACAACAGCTTGTTGCTCAAAGAAACACTCGAGCTTGGCCCTTATCACAAAATTGTGTCATCATGTAATGAATTACTTTCGAAGGGTCCAATGTTACTTAAAAGGAGAAATTTTGATTTTGAACAAATATTTCTTGTTCATTCGGAAGAGTTTCACTGTTTGTTATTAGATCACAACACTTGTAAATAACTTTGATTAGGGAGTGTCGAAAAGAGGACACTAGTCATTAAAAAATATCTAAAATGCTTCATGAGGTTTTGTCTAATATGTCATTTTGATTACATTGTTTTTTATGTATTCGTTATTTAAAGAAAAAATAAACATTTTTTTAGATGAAATCTTTTTTTTTAATTTAAAAAATTTTAAAATCTCTACCTCTGTGTGCATATTGTATTACGACCAGGGGGGAAAAATTTCTTGAAGTTAAACCTCTAAATGGTAAAAATTCACAAAGAATTTGGTCTGTGGTCTGAGTAGATAAAACCGCAACTAGAGCGCAGCGGGTGTTTCTTTTGCAATTACCGTCATTATCGCTCAAATCAAGTATTGACACTTGTGTGAACTGTTTGTTCCTTCCCCTGCACATAAGGAATCATTTCTCTCACGATTTGTTGAAGGATTTGTTTCATTTACATAAAACTTAATTTGTATTAACTATTGGAAATTAATGTTCTTATATCTTATAGGTAATCAAACGATTTTGACAGAGGTAAATAAAATCAAAGTTGCTTTAACTGAACTACAGAGATGCATTCCTGGAAAAATGGAAACTTTTACCACAGCTAAGCATTTCGAATGCAATGATTTTCTTCCAATTACCTCCTTGGACAAGTTAAAGCTTTTCGATTCGTATATTAGAACTCGAACTAATTTTAAAGCGGAATTCGTAAGAGATGTCTGAATTTTGATGAAAGCGGTTCGTTAATGTCGTTCTTTCAGATGGAATATCTGTTGACATTGGGAGGCAAAGATGTTTTATCGGTAATCAAAGCAATGGTAGCAGAGACATACGATTTACAATTGCAAAGACTAATCAATTGGACTGGTAAGGGTGGTAAACACGAAATGTCAAAGTCATCGTCAGCTGCCTGCATTATCGGTATTACGCAAATTGTAATGACATGATGACATGATGTCACTAAAGTAGTTCTATAATTTTCAGAGTGTACAATGTTTTCGAACAATTCGACACGCTTTGAAACAGAAGCTATGTTCAAGTATCATCTTCAACATTCAAGTGATCGCGTGCGCTCACTAATAGCAAAGAGTTGCAAAGCCAAGGCTGATTCGTCCTAATTGACTTGTTAAATTCACTAACGTTGTATCAATTAAACCGTCAGTCTTACAATTCAATTTTCTAAATGTTTTTGGTTTCCGATGTTGTCAATTAAGCTAAGTCTCAGAGTAGACCCGCGAGCCGTCGAAAAAAGTATCAAAAAATTACGCCACAGCAGTCGAAAGTGTCTTTGACGTACGTCGAAATGTCCTGACGTCGAGAAAACTGAGAAAACATCGCACCGCTGCCCGTCGTCGCCGCCGACATACATTTGTGTGCTTTTAAACTTACTTGCTGTCAAATATTAGCTGTTTCGCAGTTTTGCCAACACAAAATATATTGAGAAAAGAGATAATCTTGAAAACAGCAAAACACGTAAATTTAAAAGCACGCGGCAGTATTTTAAATCGGTGCGATAACTAGAAATTGAACACCTTGAGAATCTCCGATTTTCCTTTCGAAAATTCTATAGCGCCGGCGCGCCGCTGAAAAACAGTCATAAAGAGCGCAGCCCGAGGTGTGGCGCACTTCATTTATTCAATTTATTCCTTTATTCCATTTATTCCCAAAATTTTTTTTGTTGTTTTTGCGAAATATCTGAACCAAACACATCACAAGTTAGACAAATAAGTTCAAAAAAAGGTTTGCACAAATTATAAAGCATTTAAACCGTCTTGAGATTAAATTTTATTTTTTTGGGAATAAATGGAATAAATTTATTTATTCCATTTATTCCATTTTTCAACAAAAATTCTTTTAAGTTTTCGAAAGAGGGTTTTTTCACTTTTTGAGACATTACAGGAGAAGAATCCTAAGATTGTGCAACGTTTCGTTTTAACTCGTTTCACCGAAAAACCGAGTTTTACATGCACAAAATGCAAGCGAATACGTGAAAAAAGGGATAAAAGAGAAATAAGAAAGATGCACAAGCTTGTGATTCTCTTCCTGTAGTATGGTTTGTTGTGTGCGTTGCCATCAAAATCAAGTCTATTCGAGGTTTTGACGAATTTGAAAAAAATATCATTTATTCCATTTATTCCAATATTTATTCCATTTATTCCCATTTATTCCATTTATTCCATTTATTCTCATTTATTCCATTTATTCCAATTTATTCCATTTATTCCATAAACCGCAGAAGTGCGTCATCCCTCGGCGCCGCCACTGACGAAAATCAATTTGACATACGTCGACATGCGCCGCCGCCGAGACCTCCTTGCGCTGATTTTCGCCGCCGTCGTCGCGTCGGTAATAAACAAAAAAATCGTTTCGCTGGCGCCGAGATTTTTCGACTACCACACGGGTCTATCTTAGTGTCTACCTTCACGCGTGTGGTGGCACTTTTTCAATCTGCTAAAAATTGAATTAAGTTTAATGTTTCTACTATTGATGAGCGCTAATCGCACTGGCGAACTTTTGCCCCATCTTAAAGATTTCTGAAATCTGCAGGGGCGTGACAGTCTTTCGTTTTGACATTTGCAAGAAAGACTCGACGTGAAGTTAGCTGCAGTTGCAACCGAATCTAGCTTCATTGCAACAAAATCAGCTGATTCCATTCATAAATTTATCAAAATCAGCTGACTTCATTGGAAAGTTAAAAAATCAGCTGCTTTTTTTGCAACTGCAGCTAACTTCACGTTGAATATTGAATTAGAATATTGAAAAAGATAAAAGCGAAAGACTGTCATGCACCTGGAAATCTATTACTTTGAGCGGCGGCTCTTAACTACTCATGATCTATCGCAGAATGGCACCGACTTTCAATTTTTTCAATGTAAAAAAGTAGAATACTACGTCTCGTGCTACGTAGCTTTCACTTTAAAAATCAACAATGTATCACACTTGCTCCCTCAGATCCTATCACAGTAAAATGTTTAAAGTTTCGAAAAAAAGAATTGCCTGTTGTGTGTTTCGTAATAGTACGTTACATTTGACCCTGTGAAAGCAACTCATTACACTAGTACACAATTTTGTGATAAGAGCCAAACTAATGAGTCGCTCAAAATAAACGTCACTGAATTGTTTCCGAAGCAATGAATTATGTAGCAGGATCCAATTTGTAATGTTTTATTGCCTACACTACTACGGAAAGTGTTACACCGTGTAATGAATCCTTTTCGCATGGAACATATTGCTATGTAATTCTCAACTTTCGCATGGCGGGAGCTCTCATGGATCTAGGGATTCCAAGAGCCTTCGTAGGAAATGTTTGACTCATAAAAGATTGTTCTATCAATAAGAAAAACAACCATTGAAATGGGTGTAGGAAAGTGGCGATAGAGTGAAGTCAAAGAAGTTGATTCCCCTGGTGCAGCTAGGTGTAGTGCACAGACGGAACAGGATGAGTGAATACATAAAGTAGCTATCGCTACTTAATAATTATATGGGAGATATAAACTTGCAAGATTTCTGAGCGTCTCGGCTACTTAAACACAGAAAAACTACACAGACGCCTAATCAGCTCGTACAGTTTTAGAAAGATTTTAAAGTGGAAATTTAAGAGTTTACACTACGTAATAAAGAGCGATCTGGCGGAAGTTTTTCAACTAATAAAAGTTTGTATGGGAAATGTGACACTTTTGTGTAATGTTTTTCTCTTAAAGTCTTGAATGCAAACCGATGTTTATGTAATGATTACCTATTTCTAAAGAAAATTGCGGAAACACTTTTCATAAAAACATTCTCATTTGCTAGAAATGTGAATTACAATATTTCACTGCAATAGTCAGTTTTTTAAGCTTTTCTAGTTAATAAACACTTCGAAAAGCATAATTTTTTCGACCAATGTGTTTGCTCACTTAGTCTTTAACTGAGTAATCAATTTAAATGACAGAAAACATTTTTTACGAGTCAGAAATTGATAAAAAAAATTTTGAGTTGATGATTCCAAATAAAAATGGCCGCCATCTTTATTGTGATTTGTCTCAAAAAGTTTTTATCTATTTCTAAATCGTAGAAAATGTTTTCTGTGATTTAACTCACTTAACAATTTTAAGTTCGAGAGTCCCACTTCCTGCAGAATTACGCTAAAGAAAAAGGTCAAAAGGTGACTATATTTTTTGAAAAACTTACAATGTACAATGGCCGAAAAAATCAGATTTTTTTAAACTTTGTACTTCTGCGCGGTGTTAAAAACCTGAGCAGAAGTACAAAGTTTATAAAGTTCTTATTAAAATTTCGGTCAGTGTAACTCCACAATCTTATATTTTTAAAGTGAAACGTCATGTAAGGAGACTTGCCGAAACTTTCCCTCATATGAAGATGTTTTTCTTGATTGTCTGAAAATAATAAGATTTCAGTTGATGACTCACGTACTCTTGATCACGATCTTTGACAAGGGGCACATTTTTAGAGTGCAACTATTTATGATCAATAAAATATGTTGTTGTGTAGTTGTATGGATGTTAAGCGTGTAAGTAAGTTGGAATTATGGGAAACGTTTTACATTGATAACAAGATTTATCCTTGTGGCAGTATGAAACCTGTCGATAATTTTCGCACACCATGGATCCATACACTTCAATGGGATATTTGTATTTGGTATATTTCGTGAAATGTGTCATTGTGTAAAACCAAATGAAAAAAACTGTTGTAATTGACAAATATTTGCGTATTTAGATTATTATTTATAGTTGAATCTAACTTTAACTTAACGTGATACTAAAATAAAAAAAATATGTTTGCAGATTCATTGCCGATATTTGAATATTGTGGAGACACACAACCCAATACAAGAAGTAAAGCGAAAGGAGAAACCAAACGGTTTGCATGTTTTTGCGGTCGGAGTTATTCATTGATTCGAAATTTGAACTATCATCAAAAATGGGAATGTGGCCGCGAATTTTTTTGTGAAACTTGTAAAAAGTACTTCAGAGATTTGACGTGGTTCAGGCGACATACACGCATTTGTGAATACAATAATTAATAGCGTAGACATCTTTTCTAGTTACTTCACCAAATGATCGATCAATACTATCGTTCATGTGTGCCATTTTTTTAAAAGTAATTTTTAATTTTATTTCATAGTTTTTCCGTTTATATAAATTTTTGAGGTAATTTACAGAATACACACAAAATCATGCACTGTGAAAAGACGACCGTCCGTAGGGCATAATATAACTCAAAACGGTGCATGCAGTAAGGGAAGACGTCTGAACCAAACAAATTTTAAAGGTGCAGTACCCCCCTACCCCGCATTCATGCCAGGAGGGGGAAATTACTTTTTATTATATTCAAGAAGAATCGTCGAAATACAACCGCTGAATTCTTCTGCATAGTCTAGTTGTCATGACGATGTTGTATCTCCAAGAAAAACCTCCGACTTTCAAACGACCCAAAACATTTTCCTTTAATGGAAGCTTTCCATGATATGTCGTAAAAGGAAAATTAGTTTTGCTTCCGTACAAGGAAAATGTGCCCGTAGGTTTTCTTAGGCGATACTTCTTGGAGATAGTAACATTGTCATGACAACTAGACTATGCCGAAAAATTTGGCGATTCTTCTTGGGGATCTTATAATTAGGGCCTAAATTTATGTTGTCGAATGGCTGAGGTCCCGGAATGTATGCTGTTCTAGAAGCCGCGTAGCGATCGTTTGCAAGCGCAGTGCTCTAAATTTATGTTTAAAATATAGTTATTTACGTAACTAGGAAAAATATAATGTTTTTGACGAGTGTGAGGTTTACAGCCCGCGGCGAAGCCAAGGGCTGCAATCACACTAGTAAAAACATATATTTTTCCGAGTTTCGTACAATATTTTTCATTCCGATTGTTCAGAAAACTGCTTTTCCGATTTAAAATAGGACGGAAAACAGCAGTTTTCTGTCCTAGGGATAAAAAAATAATTACGTCTCTACTTAGTGCTCAGTTTGTGCTGGCGAATGATGCCGGACCCATAACTTTAACTAATGTGGGGTCTGAACAGTGAACGTAATTTTTTTTTTCACTTTTTGACAAATTTTTCGTAAAAGCTAATGACGTCAATATTATTAGTGTTAGAGAATGGTGTCGCATAATGGCTAAAAATAATTTCGGTTCCAATGACGATACCTAATGTAAAGACGAAGCAAAATAGTCAAAGTACCCCACAATTAACATTCAGTTTATAAGATTCCGCGTTATTTAACACGAAAGAACAGATATGAAGAAAGTCGTCACTCAATTTTACCCTACATCTGTCACCTGTCAGTGATGAAAAGTTTTTATTTTTTTTTTTTATAAAACCAGGCCTCGACCCATCCACGCATTTAGTGAACTATAGTCAATTTTATGTAAGAAAGCAAAGTTTGCACTTCAGCAGCTTTTCGAGCTTTTTGAATTTCTGTAAGCACAAAAACGGTGATATTTTATGAAATTCGCATTGATTTATGATGATACGTTGCGCCAGCATAGATTGAGATGAGTTTTATTAAGGAATGACGATCCAAATTTTTTTGAATTAACTCGTTAATAGTCAAAAATAGAGAGCTTCATATCATTTAGTTTGGCGAATAAATTTGAAATTGAAAAGATTTTGCATTTTACAAAATCCCAGAAAGAGTAATTCGCGCTCTTTTTCCACACAAATTCCACATAGAGTGAAGTTGGTATTAAAATATTATCCCAGAAATTTACGATAAAAAGAAAAATTCTGCAATAAAAACACAAATTTTGCTATAAAATCACATAAATTGCGATAAAAACGTAAAATTCTATCATTCTCGACTAAATATGGCCCATGAAATTTAGAAAACAGAGTAAAGCAGTAATATATTGGACGCGATAAGAATCGCTCGCGTAAGGTTTGTTTGAAAACTCAACTTGATGAAATTATTTTTGTTTTTGTCAGGTTGAACTTTCAAACAACCCTTAAGCGAGCGATTTTTATCCAATATAATTACTGCTTAACATACGACATTTATTGTTAGACCATGTATGTGAAACGTTGTAGGTAACGAACACAAGGAATTAACACAAAACGCACAAATTTAACGATGTCAGAAATTGACGAAATTTTTGATGCGCTTTGAAAAGCGCATCGTAAATGGAGTAAAAAAACTCATAGTATCAACCCAACATGCGAAAAAGTGCATTAAAAAAGGAGTTATGTTGATATTGTGAATGTCCAAACCCACTCGACTATATATAGATTTATAGTCGAGGTTTTTGTGAACAACGAAAATAAATACCCTTTGTCACCGTGAATGAAATCACCATAGAAACATGAATGAAAGTCATTCAAATGTTTGTTTTATCACTTACAGTCTCACTCGGGAGTGATTACAAAATAGGCAATAAATGGATGAGAATGACTTTTTTAAAGTTTCTCTCCATTGCACGATTTGTCCGATTAAACAAATAATTATTTCCAAATAAAACATTTTGACATTCAGTCCAGAGCATACCTATCAATGCGGTGTACTTCACTTCGAATCAATGATTGATCATTTGATGAGTGATTTTTTGAACGTTTTTTACTTTAACGTAGTGACACCTATCATTGAACGGCCCCCAAACATTGAACAAATTTAAGTCAATCTTTTGGTAAAATAAATCTTATCCAAAAATCTTGGGACATAAACGATTCCTCGTGAGATACAAAAGAAAATAGGAAAATTATGACATTTCTTTGGTGAAGGCCAGAAAAATTGAGAAAAATACAAACGAAATCAAGTTTTAAACAGGCGCAAAACGTTTCATAATAGCTGCTACTATGTTAATTGTTTTGTTTTTCCATATTTAGTCGAGAATGATAATAGTTATTTACGTAACTAGGAAAAACATTATGTTTTTGACGAGTGTGAAGCTTGCAGCCCGCGGCGAAACCATGGACTGCAGTCTCACTAGTCAAAAACATATATTTTTCCGAGTTTGACTCGGACACCCGGTTATCTCACGCGATTGAGGAAAAAACGTGATTTGCGGCGAATAAGATGATAATATTTCACTTTAACTTTTGTTTCGACAGTAGAGAAGAGTTTGGGCAAAGCGACTTATAGCCAAATTTATAACATATGCATATAGCTATAAGTAATAAGATATGTGTTTACGTTAAAAGTTACAAGTTTACGTTATAAGTTATAGATTTAGATTTATCAGATTGTGTCGGTCCATTTCTGGTCCTTGAAACATGGATTCTGATGATCCTTTGTTTCGTACTCCGTTCATCATGTAAATCTCGAAGACCTCCGAGTTCCTACAAGGAACCTGTCTAGAGCGGCAGGTCCCATTTTGGGTACTGTTGCAGGTTGGACCACACGAGACCTCCCAGAGTGCTAGGCCTCAGTGAGGAAAAATTCGGGCATTCGCACAAAACATGAACGCCCGTTTCCTCACTTAGACCGCAGGATCGTTAGAGATTCCCATTTTTGCAAGTCGCTTACTCAGTCCGCAATGCCCGGTGATCGCACCCACCACTTTCTTGATGCGCTTCCTGCTCATGTTTAACAGTTCTCTGGCCCAGCTACCATCGGTCATCGGGAAGGAACGCTTCGTGTGCATTCCTCCTTCATAGGCGCTCCAATAGTTAGCGAATTCCGACCTCACCCAGCTCTTCATCGCTTTCACGCATGCCGAGTGTGGTATGGGTATAAGACGTTCCGGCCCGCAACTCAATGTTGTCGAGCCTCTTCTCGCTAGCTCATCCGCTTTCTCGTTTCCCAGAGTGTCCGGGAACCCAGACCAGCGTGACCTGATTTCTTAGTCCCATCCGGTTCAGGGTTTCCTTCAGCTCTTTTATTAGCTTGGATGTAACGATAGGCGACATAAGCGCTTTGATCATCGCCTCACTGTCAGAACAGACTGTCACAGTTATAAGTTATAAGTTTACGTTACAAGCTATGAGTTATAATTTATAAGTAACAAGTTGCAAGTTTACGATATAAGTTATAAGTTTATATCCCAGATCAGTATTGTAACCAGAGGGAATTTTTTTATACTTTTTTGGGAAATTTTGATTTCAGTCCCTCACAACGCTTATAACCGGTTGAAAACAATGCCATTGTGTTACATTATCCTATACGAAAAACATTTGTTCTACCCCTTTCTTGTTGAGCGCGAGGAGGGCCTTTACGAGGGTGGCGCTAGTGCATATCTCAGCCATCACATTTCGTAGAAAATACAAATTAGTGCCAAAATGAAGGTATTGGAGCCTAATGAAGATTGAAATTTAAAAATAAATATTTTGTAAGCAGACATCTTGTCTTAAAAGAGATGCCTTAAATCATAAAATTTACTATTAAATTATTATTTGGAAATTTTGTATATTTTTTTGGGAAATTTTGGGTAATTTTAGGAATTTTTGGGAAAGTTTAGTAAATCAGTACTGATCAGTATCAGTACTGATCAGTATCAGTACTGATCAGTATCAGTACTGATCAGTATCAGTACTGATCCGGATAAAAAATGATCAGTTTTAAAACTGATACTGATCAGTACTGATCAGTTTCAAAACTACTAATCTAAATCAGTTTTGAAACTGATCAGTTCTGATGCGAATTAGTTTTGGAATTGATCAGTACTGATCTGGGCTATAAACTTATAATTTTAACTTATAACGTAAACTTGTAACTTATAACGTAAACATACGTATAACTCAAAACAAATAGCTATATGTATATGTTATAAATTTGGCTATAAGTGGCTTTGCCCAAACTCTCTAGTATCTGTATGAGAATTGACATCCTGCCATCTAGTATTTATTTGTTGATATCCGTGCGTTTTATTCGTCTTCTACTTTTATGTTAAATTTGTCAAATTTGCCATTAATGTCTTCGTCAAAACGGATACGAAAACTTGAATTTTCTATTTTTCTTCCCCAAATGCGCGAATAATTATTACAAGCTGATACCGTTAAGTGTAATTTTATGTTATAAATCTAAAAAATTCTCTACTCTTATCTTGATTTCAAATAGGGGAATCGATTATCTGAAATCTCAAAATGTAAGATTTAGTTCTAAGAGCATTTTTTGTTTAAAAATTATGTAAAAAAGAAATTGTTATTTGCAAAAATATGAGAGCTTTAATAAGCGCTTAGATGTAAGAATTTACGATAATTGTTTAAATAAAAACATTATTTTGTATAATCTGTGACTATTTTTGCTAGAGTAATGAAATAACTTTAAGAGACACGAAACAATCCTCAAATGATTTAAAAAATTTCTTTGCTATTAAGTCATTCTTTATTTGAAAATTGACGATGTCTTCAAATTAAAATTACTCATTGTTGTTAGTTGTGATGTTTTTTTTTGTATTTTAGTTTACACAAACGATGAATAGACAACACAGGATCATTTTTTAATGTATTTTTTCAACAAAAATTCTGAAGACTATCAACTTGAAACGTTTTTCAAGGGCTATTCTTTACGATTAAAAGAAATTAATCAAAAGTGAAGCTCATGTACTGGACGATGCTATAGGGAGAGAATCATAAGCTTTTGCACCTTTTTTATTTCTCTTTTATCTCTCTTTTCGCGTATTCGCTTGTATTTTGTTCAGGTAAAACCGTTCTTTCGATTGAAATAGTTGAAACGAAACGTTGCACAATATTATGATTCCGTTACTGTATTCAAGAGAGTAACATATGGAACAGAATCGAAATGGCTTCTAAAACAGAGTTTAGAGGAAATTGGAAAAAACACATCGCATTACAGATTCGTTAAGAACGTTCTTTCAAATCCAGATAACATACGATAATATCCTCAGAAAGCACGAGAACCAGATTTCAGATTATTTTCTCGCTATGAAAAAAAAAAAAAAAAACATCGCATGTTCCTCAAAAATTCGTAAAAACGGTTCATTTCAATTTAAATTGTAAGAGTCAATAAAAAGTCTAAAAAAATTATTTTAGAAATTCTGGGAACATTGGGGACTTTTTGAAGTTTATGTTCCCTGGATTTCTTGATCTTTTACACAAATGTTAAGACTCTTCTTTTCTGAACAGTAAGCAAAATGAAACTACAGTTCTGCGGTGGTGCCATAATGATCGATTTTCGAATATGTAACAGAATTCGAGGAAAATAATTGTTGGATGATGCAAAAACTTAACGTCGGATCAGCACAAAAAACATTGTGTATAATCAGAAATTCTGCTTTTCGTTGAACTATATAACAATTAATAGTATATTACTCACCTGCTTTTTGGCTCGTACGAAGTTTACTGCATGAGCCGAAAACGAATGCTGTAGTCCTACGAGTCAAAACAAACATTTTCTTTCCCGTGTTGCGAATTACAGGAAGGGAATCATAAGCTTGTACACCTTTTTAATTTCTCTTTTATCGCTCTTTTCACGTATTCGCTTGCATTTTTCTCAAGTAAAACCGGTTTGAAAGAGTTAAAACGAAGCGTTGCACAATCTTTTCCTGTAAGTTTTGCTTTTCACCCCTTGGGGTTATATTTTTCATTTTTCGTCCCTAGTAGGCCGCATGAAATGGGTATTTAAACAACGAGACGGTCGATCTTCTCCCTTGTTGCGTAAATAACTATTACATGATAAGTTCGAAGTGCACTAATCACGTTCTCAGTTGAATATCTAAAACATAAAAATACACCAAGTAAGCTTGAAGAATTAAATATGAAAGCAATATGTACATAAATGCTTCAACGTGATAGCACACAAATCATGCGATGTATTGTTTCGTCTCTCTCCTCACTATGAGCGCATAAAGTGAAAAATGAGGCGCATATAGTGAAAAATTACTTTGTTTACTTTCCTACCCTAGAGTTTGTAAAATTCATTTTTTGATGGTGTTAATACGCTGCAAATTCGCACTTTCTTTTATTTACTTATGCATGTTTTAGTGCACTTTCGAACTGTACTTCATATAATAGTTATTTACGCAACAAGGGAGAAGAAAGAAAATTCTTTCCCGTGTTGCGTATTAAGTTTTTCATGCATGCTACCAGTGACGAAAGTTGAAAAGTGTAAGCCCAAGGGCAACACGGCAAAGATTTACATTCGTATTGGTTTAGTTACACAACTTACACTTATGCAAATTTTTCAAATGTAGGTATCGCAGTCTCCTTTTCGTATATTGCATTACAATTTTCTGTTATTGCACCGTGGACATGTATTTGGTGAGAATTAATTTTGAAGTATCATTCTATCGAACATCTGTTCAACCGATTCAGAGGAGCGTTCACTTTATGTTTGCGTTTCTCGCAGTGTTGCCGGATTAATGTTATTATAATTTAAAAGTTTTTTGGCAAATACTTTCGTTTCAATCAAATTATAGACGACCGGCGAGACGTGTTTCTTTTTTTTGAAATTAATTACGTGTTCTTTGAGGATGATGTTATTAGCTTTATGAATGTTCAATAAACCTCCTGTACGTACTTTGCACAGGATCCTAATGTTATTAAAATCAAACTGGTGGTTAGTTATACTCACATGTTTGACTAATGATGTTTTATTCTGCGTCTTCGTCTTGTTTTCAACGTCTTTTTAATGTTGTCCTTCTCTTTCACACATACATCTTGACGTTTCATCTATGTATACCAAACCACAACATCAAAGAATAGCGTACACCTCGTTAGACAGCTGTCCCTTTTCTCACGTGTCCTTCATTTTAGTGTCGAAGTGTTAGGAAATCGAAAAGCAATTTTCAGTTGTGGAGCATGACGCTTTAGTTGTACTTTAATAATTTCAGAAACACCTTCGATGTAAGCTACTGCAGCGTACCCTAGTGCACGTTTCTGGTATTTTATTGGTGGTGATTGGTGGAATTAGCTATTAGTCCCTTCCGTGGTGACTGTTTCGTATCATCAAAAAACGGAAAGTTTCGGTCTTTACACACTATACCGAATTTATGCATGTTTTTGACCTCTATAAATTCGGTAGAGTCTATAAAGAAATGGAACAGAAAGGACCATAGCTAATTCGACTATGTGTTAACAGAAAACAGTTAGCTTCAAGAGAAGACGTCATCGCCACCAATAAAATATCCGAAACTTGCTCTAGGGTACGCTGGAGTAACTTATATGGAAGGTGTTTCTGAAAGTATCAAAGTTACAACAAAAGAGTCATGCTCCACAACCGAAAATTGCTTTTCGACCGCCAAGTAAAGTTCACTAAAATGAAGGACACGTTGGAAAAGGGACAGCTGTCTAACGTGGTGGGGGCTATTTCTTGTATTTGTGGTCTGACATACAAATACATAGATGAAACGTCAAGATGCCTGTGTGAAAGAAGGGTACAGCATTAAAAAGACGGTGAAAACAAGACGAAGAGTCAGAATAAAACAGCATTAGTGAAAATGTGAGTATAGCTAACCACTCTTTTGGTTTTAATAACATTACTATCCTACTACAAAGTAACACACACGAGCTTTTTTGAAAATTCATGAAGCTTATAACATCATCCTCAAAGAACACAGCGTAGTTAATTTCGTCTATAATTTGATTGAAGCGAAAGTATATGCCAAAAAACTTTTAAATTATAATAACATTGGGAGAAACGCAAACAGAAAGTGAACGCTTCTCTGAATCGGTTGAACAGATGTTATCGATAGAATGATACTTCAAAATTAATTCACACCAAATGTGAATTAAGTGAAATATTTTACAATCTCAACCATGCGAAAATGATCCATTGCATACAATTTTTATGTAAAATTCAATTTTCGCAAACATTCCACACTGCACCCAGCTACATTACTTCGGAAGCAATTGTGTGCACTATTTTCAAATTTTGGTAGAAGTGAGTTACGATAGACTCGCCGGCGAGATACGTTTACATGTTCTCACGCAAAATAAGACCAGCAAAAATAAGGAACAGTACAATGTTCTATTGTTATTTGGTAGCTAATCAATGAAATTTGACCAGGAATCTGTTATTTTGACTTTGACATTTATAAATCACTTTCGCAGGGTCCAATGTAATGTACTATTACATGTTAAAGCGATCTAAATGCAATTTTAGTGTTACCGGTTTTATCGATGACGTGATATTTCTCCGACGCAAACAATACCCGGGGCGTTATTAACGCCTGGGCGCTAATAATGCCCGGGGTGTTATTAACGCCCGCACGCCCAGCTATATAATTCGGTACACGGTCACCACGGAGCTTCAAGAATAAATTGGAAGTTATTTAAATTCAGAAGCTTAGGACATTTTAATGTACACATCTCGTTTTGTATTGTTTTTATTCATCCCTTTTACTCAAATTTTTAAATTTCAAAATCGTAGTGCTCAATAACTTTCATAAAGTTTTCATGTAATTTTTTGATTTCTTATTGACAACTTTTTTCAAAATAAAAGAGCAGAGAAAGAAATTCTTCCATCTAATGGCATTCTGTATGATTCTCTTAATCAATCCCTTCCAGTGACGTTCTGTACTTTCCCCTTAGTCAACTCCTTCAAGTGACATTCTGTATAAGGAAAATGTTCCTCTTACTAAACTCTTTCTAGTGACATTCTGTATAAGGAAGATTTTCCTCTAGTCAACTCCTTCAAGTGACATTCTGTATAAGGAAAATGTTCCTCTTACTCAACTCCTTTTAGTGACATTCTGTATAAGGAAGATTTTCCTCTAGTCAACTCCTTCTAGTTACATTCTGTATAAGGAAAATTTTCCCCTTAGTCAACTTCTTCTAGTTACATGCTCTATAAGTAAAGTTATTTATTAAAGTGCCATTTTGTAGCATTTATCCAATTATTCAGCTGGGCATTATTAACACCCGGCGTGCGGGCGTTAATAACACCCCGGACGTTATTAGCGCCCGTAGTGCGGGCGTCAATAACACCCCGGGCGTTAATAACACCCCGGGCGTTAATAACACCCCTGGTGTTATTAGCGCCCGGAGTGCGGGCGTTGATAACGCCCCGGGCGTTATTTGCGGCGGAGAAATGTCCCACCATCGTTTTATCACACATCAGTTGTGACTCAATTACCCAGCTGAAGCATGTGAAGAAATCAAATTAGTTGTAACGTGATTAACATATGCGTGAAAAGCCGGTTGTTAACGTCCCTTCATCGTCAACGAAATCATTGACACAAAGTAGCGAACATAACTGTATCAGAGGTTTTTAAAGCTTTCACCTTCTATAAACTCTAGAATTTTCCAGGTAAATCTTTGTTTGTTTTAGAATAAATAAAAAATGGACAATTTTCGAAGCCTCTCTCGAACAGAAATACACTCGGCGCAAAAACATTTTGAATGTATATGTGAGAGTGTATTGGGGTTAAGTAATGAAGAACACGTGTTTGAGAATGAATGTTATTTCAAGTTTGCACCAATAGACTCTCGCGTATAGTGAAACAGGTCCTCGTGTTACACATTTCGTTATATCCGTCATAGTATTCTAATATTACTTTGCTAACCACAATTTTTTGTTGAGAAGTCCTTTTTTCAAGAAATCAAAAATTGAATTTTGGTGTGAGAAATGTAGCTTTGTGTTGAGTGAAACTTTCTTCCTTTTAACAATTCTTGAAGTACTAGAAATTATCGTATGGTGGTTGTTACGACATAACGTAAAAATTAGATGCCTTGAAGAATTATTTTGTTTTCATGAGTTTTTTGTGTCGTTTACGCTTGTACGCAAAGCAAGATATATATTTATGAGGAGAAATTTCGGCAAACCTCGCTGTTCCCCTCATAGATAGACAATCTTCTATTCTTAATCAAGCTGAGTCGAACAATTTATGAATCTAATGCTTAAATTGGAAAGAGACTTCCAGCGTGTTACAACAATTGCCTGAATAGATTGTTTTGCAATTTGCTCGTAAAAAATGAAACGTAGACGAAATGACCTAACAATTTTCTTCTCTAAATTACAGGATTCAACGACAAATTTTTGAATGACGAATATTATCAAAATTTTGCTGTGAAGACCGGAAAATTACAAAAACAGAAACAGTTTTTGCAATGTGGTTGTGGCCGAAGATTTTCCTACAAAGGAGGACTTCGATTTCATATGAAATGGGAATGCGGTAAAAGTTTGGTTTGCTTCAATTGTGAAAAATCTTTTAAGGATATTGGATATTATCGCAACCATTGTAAATTATGTCGCAAACGAAATCTACAGTATTAAACATCTAGATTTATATGTAAATAGATTGGAATCTCAATAAAAATAAAAACTTATTTAATTTTGGTGATTTTAATTTTTCTATTTGTTTTTCTTTTCGTTCAGAACAAAATCATTTTACATGGAAGCGTTTGGAAGCTTCTATTTGAAATGAACTTTTTTTTTTATGGCAAACGGAAGGTACGTATAGTTTAAGTGATTGACTCATTTAATGTTTTTCAATTTGAAATTTTTATTTTTACTAAACATTTTTTTCAATCGAATTTCAGAACAAAACCATCTAACATTCCGTGATATAAAAATATTGCGTGGCCTGCAAATGGTTAACAGAAAACGAACAATGAAATCCAAGAAGTCAGATAACAAGAAATTCGATCAAAAAATTATTTGCATTTGTGGTAGAAGATTTAGTTACGTGGGAGGACTTACCTATCACAAGAAAGTTAGTAATTTCTCGACAAATTTTCATTTTTACAATAACAATTAACTTGAACATTTTCTTCTTTTCAACAAAAAAGTGGGAATGTGGAAAGCAATTAGTCTGTCCGAACTGCAAGAAGCAATTCAACGTCAGATCATACTTTTTAAATCATTGTCGCACGTGTGAAACGACAAGCGGCTACAATGATTCACAGCAATTTTTGCAAGCGTCTTCAAACATATCACCTGTTAAATTGGTGAATTTACGCATGAATCGCTAAACTAACTTAAAGAAATGGTATTGAGCAACACAAGCTGATGTCAACTTCATTTCAATTTGTAACAGATTCCAAAAATAAGATCCTTATTCTTAGGGTAATATTGTAACCAAAAAAAAGTAATTTTATGTAAAAACTAATAACTAACTTACTTTTATTAGTTTTACTGTGGTATCCGAAGGCTGATTAAAGTTTTCAACATTATGGTTCGCTAAAAAAAATAGAAAATTAATGATTAGAATAATACCAGTGAATGTCACTCTTATAAATTTCAACTGCTTTTCAGTTGGTGATGACTGTATTAGGTATGAAATTTTGGTCCGTTAGTCTTTTAGAGGCGCCTCAGATTTATCATCGATGAAACTATTGAAGCCTACAAAATATTCTCCGTTTATAGCAAGAAATTCTGTTCACATTCTGTTTCATCAAATGTTTTATTTTTCGATGTAAAAGCAGATTCGTGTCTTGATGGATATTATTCGTCTCTAAAAGCTACCATGAAGTATTAAAAAATGCCGTCGCGTGAAGTCAAAATTTGAATTTTGTTAAAGAAAGAGACTATTTGCACATTGTGCAAATAGTCTCTTCTATATATTGTTGGCTATTTGCACATTGTGCAAATAGTCTCTTCTATATACCTTCGGCTGTTTGCACACAGTGTAAATTGCCAACAATACATAGAAGAGACTATTTGCACAATGTGCAAATAGCCAACAATATATAGAAGAGACTATTTGCACAATGTGCAAGGAGTCTTTTCGTTTGTTAATAACTTTTTACTGGCTCTGCTTTTTTTAGTATCCGATTGATTCAAAACATTCAAAATGAAAATTTCTCAGTGAACATGACTCTGGAGACAACTTCACACTAAATGAAAGTCATTATTATAAATACTCAAGACAGCCATTGTTCAAGACAGCTGCAACTTCGATATTCTTATTCCAAAGAAAACATTATAACTTTTTCCATTCATACTATGAAAGTTGATTGCCAGTCACTTAAGCTAAACCTTGATTCTAAAATTAACTTAAGTTGATGCTGTTTACATGCTATTTATACCGTGATGTGTTAACGCTGGGTTGACGCTGTATGAAAAATGTGTTAACGCTTTGTTAACGCGGTGTTAACACTGTATTAACACTGCGTTAATGCTATGTTAACAATGTGTTAATGCTGTGTTAACAATGTGTTAATAACGTGTTAACAATGTTCTGTGGTAACACTGTGTTAACATTGTGTTAACAATGTGTTAACATTGCGTTGGTAATGTGTAAACAAGGTGTTAACACTGTGTTGGCAATGTGTTAACACTGTGTTAACAATATGTTGTAAACAATGTGTTAACGCAGAGTTAACAATGTGTCACCGCAGAGTTCACAATGTGTTAACGCAGAGTTAACATTGTGTTAACTCAGAGTTAACAATGTGTTAACGCTGTGTTAACGTCGTGTTAACGCTGTGTTAACGTCGTATTAACGCTGTGTTAACAATGTGTTAACGCTGTGTTAACAATGTGTTAACGCTGTGTTAATAATGTGTGAATGCTGTGTCAACAATGTGTTAACGCTGTGTCAACAATGTGTTAACGCTGTGTTAACAATGTGTTAACGCTGTGTTAACAATGCGTTAACGCTGTGTTAACAATGCGTTAACGCTGTGTTAACAATGCGTTAACGCTGTGTTAACAATGCGTTAACGCTGTGTTAACAAAGCGTTAACGCTGTGTTAACAATGCGTTAAGAGCACGTCGCAAAAATGTGAACTGTCAAATTTGCTATGTTTTTTCAGAACAGAATCCTGCGTAAATAAAAAACTATTCAAAATTATAGTTCATGTACTGTGAGAGGATGACTCTTACCCAAATAATAGATGGACCAGAATTACAAATCTTTAGGTATTAAGGTACAAATTTGTTCTGAAATAACATAGCAAATTCACTTGGATTGCGATGATTTTTCAGAGCAGCCTTTGACCTTCATACTCAAACTTTTTGAAATCTGATTCATCTATTATTCGTGTAAGAGCCATCCTCTTGCAGTGCATGAACTATAATTTTGAATAACTTGTTATTTATGAGGGATTCTTCTCTAAAAAAACATCGCAAATTTGACAGTTCACATTTTTGCAACGTGCTATTAACCCTGTGTTAACAATGTGTTAACAATGTGTTAACGCTGTGTTAACAATGTGTTAACGCTGTGTTAACAATGTGTTAACGCTGTGTTAACAATGTGTTAACGTTGTGTTAACAATGTGTTGACGCTGTGTTAACAATGTGTTTACGAGATGTTAACAGTTTTTAAATTTTGATGAGGGCTGTGTGTTAACTTTTGGCTCGGTGGATGTATTTTGACTTAAAAAAAATATATTAGAAGCACTATTTTACCTGAAATGACTCAGAAAGGCACTTCAAAAGGAATTTACCTGCACTTGACTATTTGAAAGCAATGCTATAACGCGACCAGTTGCTCTTAACAAAAAGATATTAAAAGTATGTAAATTTCATTTGTCATTCCCGTACCCTTGAAGAGATCGAACTAAATTTAGCACCCCAATGGTAAAATTGAATTTAACTTCATTATATTTTCAAATATCTAAGTTTATTTTAAACTTTTAAACAGCAAGCAACTTTCTTGTATAATAAATAAATAAAGTCGCAGGTAGCCAAAAATTTGAGAATCGCAAGTTGTTTGAACTTTCCATCGTCGACTCCAGTAATTGCTATTCAAAATTCCTGGAGCTACATTTTTTAATTGCGCGAATATTCGGTTTCTGTAAAACGAATCCTTAAGTTTCAGAGACTTGAGATTTCTTCTATGAAATAATAATTTAAACGAAAAGCTTTTCTAGGCTCGGGTAGTTCCTTGAAAATATTGTGGTGAAAACTTAAAATCGATCTATTGGTAAAGCTTATTCATTTTATTTTTTATTTCTGTAGTGGAACTAAAAATTACTTAATGTAGTTAATCATTTCTTATGTAAATGTGCAAGTAAAAAAATAAATTAATCCTGAACACAAGTTTACATTTAATTTAGCCTGATATCTTAAAGTATGTCTTATAGTTTTCCACCTTTCATCGACTGCTGCCTCTTAGGATCAAGGTCACATTTATTTTGGAATTCTAGTACTCCAATTGTTTACACTAAAATATTTGTAGATGAACAAATTTTCTCATTTTGTAACAACTTTGAGAACGTGACAAAAAAAAGAAAATCTGTTCCATAGACCAATTTTGTAGTTGAATAGATTTTTACCGATCACAATGGATACGTAAGTAGTGAAACAATTGTATCACATTTTTTTCTGGAAATTGTAAATCTTGAATGATTGTGTTATGTGTCCTAATTTTACTCAAAGATTTGTTCTAAGTGTCGGAAATGATTAATTTTTCTTTCAGATTACCGTTATTTCAAGGAGCTATACTATCCGGATATTGACGAAAAAAATCCATTCGATATACAAAATCTATATCAGAAAAGACTACTGAAAAATCGACACCGTGAAAACGGATCGGCGAACAAAAAGCTTGCAGTAAAATTAAATTGCGCGTGTGGAAGAAGTTTTTCTTATGTAGCTGGATACCGTTATCACATGCGTCACGAATGTGGCAAAATATTGAAATGTTTAAATTGCGGAAAAGTCTATACAGACAAGTCAAATTTGGTTAAACATTCGAATTTATGCGCTTTGAAATATTTAACATTCAAAACTGAAACATTCAAAACTGAATAAGAAAATATTCCAATTTTTGTACTGAGCGTTCATTGAATACTAAAGCGTAATAATATATCGTTGAATCTGGGCGCTCAATTTTTTAGTACGTTCAGAATGAATTTGTATTTCTATTGAGATTAATACAATGCTAATTTATTTATAATTTTAATGGGACATTGTGATTGAACATGTACATTATCTTGTAATTTGGAATTTCGTTACAAATTAAAAATCTAGTATCTCAATTGTCAACTGTAAAAATTACTTTCGTCGTTATTTTAATTCAAGATATCAGAAGGTTTTACCAAATTAGAGATTCGTTGTCTGTCATAATACCTCTCTCTCTCTTTGTTCAACTGCTCAAAAACCACCTGTGGGATTCAGTCGAAAGACATTTTTTATTATTATCAATGTTGTACACTTACGGAAATATATTTTTGCATCAAATAGAATTTTGTACTTCTGCGCAAGTTTTTGCAGTGTTAAAAAGCTGCGCAGAAGTACAAAATTCTATTTGATGCAAAAATATATTTCCGTAAGTGTATTGCTTGGTCATATAATGAATCTCTGAACAGCTTTGTATTGCTTGGATTTTGACCAAAAAAGTTTTTATTTAGAGTTGAAACTCTACATTTTTTTAGAGAGACATTTTTTAGGCTTCAGAAATCGGGAAAGTATTCTTGCCTCTTAGGTGGCTTCATTGCATACACTCACATCCATACACTCACACACACACACACACACACACACACGCACACACACACACACACACGCACTCACACACAAACGCACACAAGCGCACTGAACTATAGAAAAATAGACATTTTATTAAAGCTGTAAATATTTCCAGAAGATTCACTTCAAGGATTATTAAGTTACGGACACCTACCAAGAACTGCAAGACAAATAGATACAGAAATGATGATTGACGAAACCAAATGGAACCAATTGGAACCAAATGTTGCTCTTCAGAAAGCATTTGCTAACATCAGAAAAAACGAGACATGTGAAAATGGTTTTTACGATATTTCGTCAACTACAGGAATCTTGGTCGTTGCCATGAAGGGAACATTTTTATAAAAGCTAAGGACTGTGCGTTCCTAGACGACACTGAGAGTTCTTAGAAATTATTTGAATCAACTATTGCTCGTTCTTTTTGGGAAAGAAATCTCGACCAATTGAGTAAAAGACAGTGACAATTTTTGAAAATCATTTTTAAATTTTTTTTTTTTTTGATTTTTACAAATTTTTCCTCAAATATTTTTTTTTAAATTGAAAAAAAACAATTGGAAAATATTTTCTCAAAAATAGTGTCTGGTAAAAGATGTAAAGATAAAAATGGAAACTGAAAGCCTCCCCAACTCAAACTTCAGCTGGTCTACCGTAACTTTTTTGGTTAAAAAATTGTTTTCAATAAAAAATGTCTTTTAGGATTGTTGGCGTCTAAAAACGACAACGATGCAGAGTTTAGCCACATAGCTACTAACAAAATAATCGCAAAAGAAATTTGTTGACTGCTGAAAAATATCATAGTGAAATGAAAGAACTCCATGACGAGTAATATGTTAATTTTATCTTAAGAAGCGAAATTATGAGAGAAATGGTATTTATTTATAATTTAATTTATTTATTTTTTTTAATTTTATTTATTTTATAATTTATTTCATAATTTCGCTTCAAAAATTAAATACTCGAATTTCGTTCACTGATAACTGAAAAATTATTCAATTTATCTGGAGACTTGGTTTGATTAAAAGAACACTTTTCCAATTAAGCAAATAAATTGTTTTGTCGCTCTATTAAAACAATTGATGCAAGGGAATTGTAATGAGTTTCCTTCTTGTGAAATTGGGGGTGGCGGTTCTTTGTTTTTCAGATCGTAACTAACTTCATACGTGAACAACTCCATCGTCAATTTTTCTAACGATGAACAGAATGGATCAAGCGTGTATTTCACATATTGGTCACAAAACAGCTGAGGGCGCCCCGAGTTTTGACTGTTCCGTCGGTGACAAAACATTAAAGTATGGAAGAAGTTCGTTTTTTGTGAATTATTCATTTTGTGTTTTGTATAAAGCGGACCCAGTGAGTTATTTTAAAGTAACATTAAATGAACTTCCATCGTCATTCATTTGGTCCGCTTAATTAAATACAGAAAATGATTAATTCGCAAAAAACGATGTTTTCCAATTTAAATTTAATGTTTTCTCCCCGACGAAACAGTTGAAATTTATATAGTATTGCCTGATCAGACGTGAGGCAAGACTTGATCTATATTGAAATTGCAACTAGCTACTACAAAAACTGAAGTTGGTTTCAGTCGACGAATTCCTTTGAAGATAGTGAAGACAGTGATATAGTTCACACGTGAAGTTAATTAGGATGTGTTTGCAACTTTAAATTTAAACAATGAACTGCCTTAATCTAAATCTTAATCTCTTTCTAAATCTTATCTTGCGGACTGCAACTGAAATGCATGCATTCAATCATTGTTCTCATGCTGATAGGCAGAAAACTAATGCCTTGCAAGTGTGCCTGTCGGTAAAATTACATTGATGGGGCGAAACGGCATTCTAAGCCGTATTAGTTTCCGCACCTAGTACATCATAGATGGCACTAGATTTGTGTGCAATTTACCACTGACACAGTAAAAATGTCGGTAAAGGATCTCTAAGAAGAATCCATGTAAACAAAAGCTCACAAAAAATGCGGAACTAGTAAATAAAAAATGATCCAGCCTCTGACCGATTCGTACGAAGGATGAAGTGTTTCGAAATGGAGTCTTATGCGTTTACCACGACGTTTGTAACCAGTCGAGTTTGTACCAGGGAGTAAGTTAAATTTTCGTTTCGGGGTTTAAATAAGAGAAAAGTCCAAAAAAACTTTTGTCCGTCTGTCAACACGATCACTAAAAGGATCGCAATAAACCTTCGTATCAAAAAACGATTTTTGTACAATGAACATAATTAATTTCCAATAAAAAATTACTTTTGCCCAATAAAAAACTTGTACAAGGAATAGTATATTTCAACACGAGATGTGTACGTACTCGCGGGCGAAGCCCAAGCGAAAAGTACACATCGAGTGTGTATTGGGGTATTTTGAAAGAAATTTTTCTGTAATAGTGAGAGCGTGTTGGTGCACATACCGCGAAAAGCAACTTTTTGTACCAAGTAATGGGAAAATATTTTCCGTCACAACCAATACACTCTCACGTATTATTATTGGAAGTTATTATTTTGTAAAAGGAAAATCAATTATTTTTATAACATCGGAGCCTATAATGGGCCAATTATTGCAGATTTTTCGGGGTTATAATCGAATATAGTCGAGTTGCTTGTGAACGGTGAGGGTGGTAATGACATTATTATAGTCGACTCGACCATAATAACCGCAATTTTGATCGAGTTGACTATAATGAAGAAATCACCTATGTGGGTTGAAAGATAATGGAATGGAATGGAGAATGGAAATTGTCTAACACTAATTGCCGGTTCTTTTTTCAAAAAAATTGTAACTCAAATTTTGATAAAACGAAGTAGTTAGAATTTTCACGTCATTTTTTTTCCGAAAATTTAATATTTTTTTTACAGAAATACTGCAAATAAATGAAAATTAGAGTTTTTCGTTAAAAAGTTTATTCCAATGTTTTCTGCATAATTGGCCTTTATAGGCTCCAATGTTGTAAACTATGATATAATGCAAGGGGTATATCACGTCGTCTCGGAGTAGTGAATTTTGTGACTCCCCTTGAAATATTCCCTCCACCTCCCTTGTGTCATAATGTACTATTATTGGACAAAAATCATTTTTTATTGGACAAATGTCATTTTTTTATTGGATGGTAATAATATTCCTCAATAAAAACTTGACAAATTTTCAATTTTTTCCCTTGAAAGGTAATCGAAAAAGCAAGGTTGCCACGCTATTGCGAAATAGCGCAAAATTTCGCTATCGCTATCGCTATTCGCTATAGCGATAGCGATAGCGTTTCCATTTGTCGAATAGCGACAGCGATAGCG
>CM055404.1:49665165-49676522 GCA_029228625.1 Pseudolycoriella hygida | reverse complement strand
GTAGTTGGTTTATACGAACCTCGACACGTTGTTTTTATTTCTATATTTCAACTTATTATATTATTTAAACCAAACATCCATCTTAACAAAGTGTAACATCGAGTTCTAAGTCAATAAAATGAAGTATTTTTATTCAGGTACCTTGGCTCAACATACAATTGCGAAATAGCGCGAATTTCGCTATCGCTATCGCTATTTCGCTATAGCGATAGCGACGCTATCGCTATTGAATTTTGAATAGCGATAGCGATAGCGACGCTATTTTTTTTCAATAGCGTGGCAGCCTTGCGAAAAAGCTTTGATTGAATTTGGGCAAAATTGGTCAAGAACTTTCGAAGTTACTGTCCAAAAAGTGGCCGGCCAAAAACGGCGTTCTCTGACGTTCGGTAAAACCTTTTCGTTTATAACTCCTCGAATTGATCTTCAAGGATGTAAATGAAAGGTATGGAGCTCATGAAACCTGAAAGAAAAGTTTAAGAAAAATCGGTTGAGAGGTTCGGGCAGTAGGGTATTTAGTGTGAGCACGCTACGCGACTCTACCCAATAATTTGTGGTGAGAAAATTGAGTAAATTTTTTTTTAATTGGAGTATGGGTCCGAAGCTTAGTTCCTAAGATCGAACCTAGACCGTTTTTAATAGGAAGGATGGAAGATTTTTAAGATTTGACTTGGGAATCCGTTACAAGCAAATCTTTACCTGATGTTAATATGGGATAGTAACCATCATGACATCCCTATGTTTAAAGCAAAAAATATGAACCATATTTTTTCATGAAAGTGAAAGAATCCGACATTCGCCATTGTAATTAAAAGCTCCGAAAGCTCTTTCCATTGTATTATGGTGTAAACGGTGTGGTAATGCAGTTTACGGCCTAATTATTTAACAAACCTTGTACGTTTCTTTTTTTTTTTGAAAGATTTCCTTGGCCGGTTGTCCGGTTTCTTTTTATGTTTTCAATGGGTAGCCATGAAGGACTTTTTTTTAGTTTTGACTTGGGAATCCGGAATACTTCATCTTAATTGGAGGAAAAGTCTATCATGGCATCACCGTATTTAATACGAAAATTATGAACCTATTTTTTCACGAAAATGAAAGAATCTGACATTTTCATGCCACTCGCCATTGAAATTGAAAGCTCCGAAAGCTCTTTCTATTGTATTTTGGTGTAAACTAGTGATGTAAACAGTGTGGTAATGTAGTTTATGGCCCAATTGTTTAACCAGTTGAAAAAAAGCTTCTAATCAGGTCAGTTTTTCTGCACTGCAGTCTGGCTATGGTACCAACTAAATGTAAAACTGACCTGATTTGACCTGATTAGAAGTCTTGATTTGGAAGGGTTTTCCACAAAAAGAATTTCTCTCAGTAGACCAATTACATTCGGACCTTTCGGCCATGTGAACTCAAACAGTTGAAAATATTCAATTTGGTGTGTATGAATGTGCCAACATTCTGAGTATCTTACGATATCGGAGCTCCCCAACCCTTTCGTTACAGAGTTATGAACATACAATTGATACATGACTCATGGGATACTTTGCATATTCTCCATAGGCTTGATATAGCACAACACATCTGTTTGAGAAAGCGAAAGGAGAATAATGTGGTGTTTTGCATTACTTCGATATGTGATGGTTTTTATTTGAAAAATGCGCACTTTATTGCTTTGATTGTAAAAAAGTACATAAAATTCCAAGATATTAACCAAAACTGCAATCTGCAAATCGAATAGTCTTCTTGAACTAAATATAACTTAGAAGTGAATACGATGCAAAGAATTGTTACTAATGCATCCATTCATTCCAGATCCGATGTCGTACAATGAGGATGAAAACCGTTCGGAGGAGATGTATGAAAACGAAGATTTTATCAGAATCGGAAATGTTTTTAATTTTGAAAAATTTCCGAAAGGAACATTCTGTGCAAAGGTACATGACATTGCATATAGTTTTGTCCGGTAAGAGTTACGAAGAGTTTGAATCTTTTTAGGATATTCCGAATATTAAAGATATGGAACTACAAATATTGATAGCTAAATTCAACAAATCTGGTTCATTTGATACACACGAGAGGTCAACGTTAGCAAAATGCATAATAAGACATATTTTAACGGAAGATTGCAACAGACAGTGAGATTTTTTCAAGTTTTCCTCTAGCAATCTTGCCTGTAAACTCGTTCTCATTTCAGACTGCAGCGAAGAGATTTCACCGTCATTGCGGACGCCATAGCCGAAGCGTTTCACGGGGAAGAGGCTTCGACATATTTTGTTCCCTCTCAACGTAGTGTTCAAGCAAAGGGAAAGCTTTACAGTGCTTACAAATATTTTAGAGACCTTCTCGCATCCGCCAATTTGATTTGTAAGAGAAAAAAACTAAAGTCTACGAAAGAAAATATTTTGACAAAGGATTGAACTTTGTAAACGTATCTCTGAATAAAAAATTATTAATAATCATTGGACAGTTTCATAGTAAAACTTTACAATAATCGACAATTTTGACGACATAGATTTGACATGACCAAAATGGTTAAAGGGAAGTAAAATTTCAAAGCTGCAACAGATTCAGTTAAGTAAGGAACCTCAGCGATTTGATCAGAAATAATTGGTTTTTGTTCCCAGAACGGCTAAAATACTGAAACGCAGTGACATACTAATGGCAAAATTTGTTTCTTTCAGACTTATTGGAAATTTATTTCTTGTCCTTACAACAAGTGTGACCATATGCGACCGTAGATGCCCGAATAAATCATGCCGAACCAAACAAATGGCATTGAAAAATGTTAATTGGAGACTAAAAAACTAAATGTTAAATTTCACGTTATACAAATATACTGCAATGTCAAAAGAAAACTTATATTTAATTTATTCCATATAATCATTTTTTTGCAGCTTTAGAATTGATACGAAATTAAATTAGTCGATTGAGAAGGAAAACTTTCACTTTATTTACACACCAATACTCTACTTCACTTCTGCAATGCAATGAACTCATACATCTTGTGTTACTGTTTAGTGAAATTAACTAGTCATTTGAAGGCAATGTCAAGATTTTCATACAAAAGTTTGACAGTGCCTACAACAAACGCGGTTTTATAAAACGGAACTTGCTCTCATAAATGATCCGGTTAAACAGTCAATGGGTCTATGTTGAAATAGACACTAAAATTCAGTATACATGTAAGCGAATATTTAACAATATTCCACTGTTTCGAACAGTACAGTGAAGTAAAAATGCTTCCCTGCTCTATAACAAAGTGTAAAAACACTGGAGCTAATACAATCCCTCAGCGGATAAGGTAGTTTGAGGTAAATATAAATTCGTTATGTTGGATCCTTGACATTTTCGGATGATTAGATAGTTTGGGCAAAGCGACATATAGCCATATTTATAACAGATATATATATAGCTAATAAGTAATAAGTTATATGTTTACGTTAAAAGTTACAAGTTTACGTTATAAGTTATACGTTTACATTCCGTATTCGGATTAGTATTAATCAGTTTCAAAACTGATCCGGATCAGTACTGATCAGTTTCAAAACTGATCCGGATCAGTACTGATCAGTTTCAAAACTGATCCGGATCAGTACTGATCAGTTTCAAAACTGATCCGAATCAGTACTGATTAGTTTCAAAACTGATCCGGATCAGTACTGATCAATTTCAATACTGATCCGGATCAGTACTGATCAGCTTTGGAAATTATGCAGATTAGTACTGATCAGTTTTGAAACTGATCCGGATCATTACTGATCAGTCTTAAAACTGATCCGGATCAGTACTGATCAGTCTTAAAACTGATATGTATCAGTGCTAATAAGTTTCAAAACTCATACGGATAAATAATGATCAGTTTTAAAACTGATCCGGATTAGTACTAATCAGTTTCTAAACTACTAATTCAAATCAGTTTTGAAACTGATCCCTTCTGATGCGGATCAGTACTGGTGTGGTTCAACTACAATACTGATCTCGGCTATAAACTGATAATGTTAATTTATTAACGTAAACATATAACTCAAAGCAAATAACTATGTGTATATGTTATACATTTGGCTATAAGTGGCTTTGCCCAAACTTGCTATTAAGTTGTTGCAACTGCGTAGTTCATTATAGAGTGCTAAAGGAGAGCGAAAACCACTTATATCGGGCTCAACTGTCAAAATATTTTAAATGAAAAAAGAAATTGAGATTTAGGTTCATTTTAAACTTGTATGCGATTTCTCTCATTTCTCTCAATTATAATTAACTGATCAGAAAACGGTCTCTTTTAACACTCTGTTGGATCCTTTTATGTGTTCCAACTTGACAAAACAAATTTGCCACATAACGAAGATATATTCACCTGAAAGTTGGGTCCAAGATGTTTTTGTGTATTTGCATCAACTTTTATACTTTGAAAATAAATTAGTAGGTGTGTTCCCTTCAGCGAATATTTCGTGTTATCAATATACTGGCCCTGAGGCTTAAATAAGTTTATTCACCGCAGTGCTACCCTAGGGAGTTGAATTATACATTAATTGTCCGTGTCAAACTTTGCTTCGTTGATTTGTTGCTTTGATGAGTAAAATAGCATATGCAACTGCGGGATAATTTGTTTATCCATTCGGGGACCTCCCCCTCGAAGATAAAAAAATTTCTCCGCAGTTGCATAATCTACTATTATCATGATATTTTTAACAATAAGTGCGTTTGATGCATTCTGTCACTTTATCACCGAGTTAAATTTATCGCAAGAGATATTTGCTGAAGCGAATACATGCAGTATATTCCAATATATTCCAATACACGCAAGTACGTAGGCGATGCGAAGCCAAGTGAAATTATACATCGATTGAGCATTAAGATATATTGAAAGTTATTTTTTGTAATAGGTGAGAGTGTGTTAGAGCACATACCACGTAAGATACCTTTCCATCCCTAGTGATGGTAATATATTTTACATCCCTCCAATGAACTCTCAGCTTATACAAAAAAATTAAATTCCACCACATGCGCACCAATACTCGTCCATAAGATCCAAATATAAAACAGCATACCCCAATACATACTCGCTGTGTACTAACCTTTGGTCACGTGTACTGACATGCGTATATGGCTCTTTTCATGTACCTTTCTACTGTTGTAAATGATGTAAATGCTTTAAAAACTGAGTGTACACAATAGTATATTACAGTGGACTCTGCAAAAGTAATTCATTGCATGAGGACACAATTTTGTCATAAGAGCCAAACTTACGAGTGTTTTTTTTTTTTTTTTTGAGCAACGAGCTTTGAAAACGTTATTTTGACGAGTGTAGAGCTTTTAACTTAACGAGTCAAAACCTCTAGTGAGGTAAAACTTTTGTTTTCACTAGGGAGGTAAAAGAGACTCCACATGTAATGCATGGTTTTCATAGGGGGTAAACATACATGTTATGCTTAACTTTCGGACGGGATAGCCAATACGATACCGTAACCTGGGTAGCGAATTTCATCTCTTTCACTCTTTCAATGTGAATAATATTAACATGAGACAAAACACATTCGTTCCCCAGGTCACAAGAAATCTACTTTGTAAACTTTGTGAATTTGGTTGCGTTTGTTTTTCAATAAAATGAACGAAAACAAATTTGTGTACACTCAGTCTCTGTAGCATTTACATTATTTACAACGGTGGATTTTTACGTGGAATGAGCCAGAGAGAATTCGGAAATGTTTTTTCTGTATGCGTGAGAGTGTATTGGTTGTAATGGAAAAAATTTTCCCATCACTTGGGACGAAAAAATGCTTTCCGTGGTATATGCGCCAACACACTTTCACTAATACAGAAAAATGTCTTTCAAAATACCCCAATGCTCACTCGATGTTTACTTTTCGCTTGGGCTTCGCCCGCGCGTACGTACACATCTCGTGTGTATTGGTGTATTTTGCGAGCCGTTTTCTATTTTTGTGTCTGTATGGCAAGATGATCGAAAATTTCGAAAAGTGTCGAAATTCTCTCATGTATCATGTACAGATGATAGGGACGCTTTCCTTTCTCGATAAAATTTCCGATTTGATGGAAATCGAAGCATGTTACTTCGATCATGTGTTGTGTTAATCTATTCATTTATAAAATTCATTCAGTCACAAAAATCGTTGGTAGAGAATAAGATATATATATCAGTAACACTAACGCATCAAAAAATTGAAAGAGCTTTTTCATTGACGCATCTTTTTATTTCAGAACTTCGTTACGAAAATATGCAAAATGTTAACGTCCCATCTGGTGAACCGATGATGTACTATGACGATGAAAATTGTACCGACGAAAATTATGAAACTGAAGATTTTATCAAAATTGGAAACGTTTTTAACTTCGAAAAATATCCGAAAAGAACGTTCAGTGCGAAGGTATTGTATTGGACATAATTTCATATGCCAAGAATTATTTAGACGTACAATTTTTTTAGGACATACCCAACATTAAAGACATGGAGCTGCAAATATTGATTGCTAAATTCAACAAATCGGGTGCTTTTGAGGCACATGAGAGATCAACGTTAGCAAAATGCCTTATACGACACATTTTAACGGAAGATTTTACCAGACAGTGAGATAACTTGACGAGTACATTCCTTCAGACACGATTGTAAATTTATTTTTCATTTAAGGCTTCAACGAGTTGAGTTTACGATCATTGCAAAAGCAATATCAGAAATGTTTCATGGAGAAGATCCATCTACATATTTTATTCCCTCACAACGAGGAGTTCCGGCTAGAGGAAAACTGTATAGTGCATATAAAAGCTTTAGAGAAAACCTTGCTGCGGCTAACCTTATTTCTAGAAGAAAGAAACTTAAACCAGCTACAAAGGACACCTAAACATCTAACTTTGTGCTGGCATCTCTGAAAGAACAAACAAACAAATAAGAAACATATTAAAGCATTGAATTGGAAAGATTTTTCTAACACTTAGCACGTAATTCAATCTAATAGATTTATTTGTAGTATGTTAAAATACAGGGCATCTGAATGGGTCATTACATGTGTGAAATGAACACACACGTGATGAACCCTTGCATGCATGGCATGTTTTATTGTGTCACAGGGACCTGCATTTTGACTATGTGAACACAATCATCAGAATACTGATGCCGTAAAACATAAACCATTCAGCGCTCATTTGATACAAGATAAAACCTCCATAGAAACAACAATCACGGCTTACGATCAATGACATTACTATAAATATAGACTGGCAGTCTTTGACAAAAAATTAACACAAATTGAAGCAAAAGAGAAATGCGAAATGTATGGTTGTGTTGGTATTTTATGTGGATTACGTTATTTTCAGCAGAACAAATCACCGTGAATTGTGTATGGTTGTGTATAGTATACAAATTACGTATTTTCATTTTTGCTTCAACTGATGATTACGTAAACCGGGTCTATGACTAATTCCATCGGTACCGTAACCTAGGTAACGAATTTTGTCTCTTTCACTCTTTCAATGTGAATTATATTAACATGAGACAAAGCAAATTCGTTCTCCTGAAGACAAGACTTTGTAAACTTTGTGAATTTGGTTGCGTTAACCATGATTTTCCATACAAACTGGTGCACGAAAATACATTTGTGTACATTCAGTTTCTATAACACTTACGTTATTTACAACGGTAGATTTTTACATGGAATGAGCCCTATATGTCATTATATGATTGTGAATTTTGCAACTTCCGGAGGAAATGAGTGTTGAGTGTTGAATAAATATTTTATCTAAATTAAGTAAGACTTAAGAAAAATTCATTAATTTTTGTTAATTTATTTTTTTTTTTTTGCTTAAATTTAAATATTGAGCGATGGATGCTATAAACTTGATAATAAAATGCACTGTTAATCTAATCTGAATCTTTTTTTCTCAGTATTTCGTAATCGATCGCTGTAATTAGCATTAGTCCATTGGCCGTTATATTGGTACAAATGAAACTAACATCTCAGCAAAATGCAAAAGTTCTTTCCTTTTACTAATTCCAACTCCTTTTTAGGTCATCCCGTCGTATCGCAATCTTATTTTCCATTTGAATTTCCAATGACTACACAGAAAACATCAAATTCACAATGGCTTCTTTCGACAGCTTCAATCGAAAATTTCGTAAGTAAATTTCTATTTTTTATTTTCGCTGTCCAAAGTTTTCCAAAATAAATTATAACTATGACAGCTTACGTCCGAGTATACAAAATTTCATGGCAGCTTTCACAATATGTTCAGCGACTAAAAATTATGTTCTTGTCCCTTTACGCACTTCAGCATGACATTTTGTATACTTTGACATAAGCCGATGCCGTACTTAAAATGTGGATTACTGTGAGCTAACTAGCTACAAAAGTGAACAAGCTTACGAGTCCACGCTTCAAAAGTGAACAAGCTTACGAATTCATGCTTTCAATGCGGCGTTGACTTATGTCGGTATACTAAATTTTAGGATGAAATTCATAATACGTACAAACTGGCAAAGTTGAATGGCTGGAAAACTTTAACTACTTTTTCATAAAAAAATAAAAATTGCCAGTAGTTCTTTTCACCTTTCGCCCCCTTTTGCTATGTTACATAACATTGTCAACTCAGTGATCCTACGCGCTGATATATTACAATAATTGATTGAAAAATACTTCGAAACGCTATTTCTACGATGAAAACTCGAGGCCTAATGTTAAGTGACATGGAAAACGCAGTTACTGAACGTTAACATGTGAAATATTGTACGTGAGGGGCCATTCAAATAGTGCGCACGCTTTTTTGGGGGGAGTGGGTTTGAGAAAAGCGTGCGTTCCATACATTTTGAGTTTTTTTTTTCACATATTTTTGAGTGCAAGGGAGGAGGAGGGGTCAAAAATCCGTCTTTTTTAGCGTCGGCACTATTTGAATGGCCCCTGATTGCCAAATATTTGTTTAGACCCGTAGGATTACAGCATTCGCCTTCGGCTCATGCAGGAAACTTCCTATGAGTCAAAACCACCAATTTGGAAACACACACGTAATCTACTAATACAGCGTACCAATTTATCAAGCATTCAGTCATGTAGCCTAAAAGATTCTATAAATCTAACTAGTCTCTCTTGCATGAAAAGAAAAAATCGAATTTCTTCCAATTAAACTATGTGGCAACGAGAGCTTCAAATGTTTTAATTGAGAAATCACATACTAAATAGGAAATACTTTTCGTTACTACTTTCATGTTGTAAGGAGATGAAACTAACAAGTAGTCGCAACCAATTACATTAAAGAAGAATAGACTGGAATTACATATAACTATAAAGGGATATTGGATCGCATCGCGTAAGGTTTGTGTGAAAGCTTCACTTGTCAAAAAATATTTATTTTCATCAAGTTGAGCCTTATGCGCTGCGATTCGCATCGCGTCCAATCTAATGAGACCTCAAGTTAGACTAAGCTAGTGAATAATAAAAGTAATAATAAAGTTTCACTACCACACGAAGTATTGTGTCGAACGTCCCGCAAATGTTTTATCGCATTTGGCTCATTCCAACTAAAAATCTACCAGAGTAAATAATGTAAATGGTATAGAAAGTGAGTGCACACAATAGTTATTTCGATCACAAGGGATGAAAGTATAAAAATTCAATCCTGTGCGAGAGTTGCTGCCCGCGCCGAAGGTGTGTACAAATATCTGAGTCTGACTTTAGGCGTAGATATAATTAGCACCAGGAGAAATTCTAATGGTACAATGCTAGCTACCGTTAGGCGTGGTTCGGAATTCACGTTAAGCATGTGGTCCACAAAATGCCTGCCGGTAAAACACATTGATTGGGCGAGCCGGCATTCTAAGCCCTGCTAGTTTCCGCACCTAGTTGATCATAAATAGCACTAGGTTTGTGTGCAATTTACCACTGACACAGTAAAAAAAGTTCGACAACGAAAGGATCTCTAAGAAGAATCCATGTGAGCAAAAAGCTCATAAAAACATGAAGGGACCCGTACGTATCAGAATAGATGCGGCAAACAGAGTTGATGTTACGAAAAGACTGGAACGTATTTAAGTAAATATTGCGTTCACATCAGACTGTATTGGAAATTGCCCGTTGGTCAATTTTGAAAAACCCGTCCGAAGTAACGGTGTAAAAAAATTCTCCGAACGCACAAAATTGGCCTCCAAATAGAGAAAAATGTTCTCCTCAATTTTGTCTACAACATAGCAAAAAACTATTTTTTGGGCTAGGGCCGACCTTAGTACTGACCTAGGGCCTTAAGTAGAGGCCTCGGATACATACTTGCATAGACAAAAATGTTTCCCTCAATTTGCTCTGCAACATAGCAAAAACATTTTTTTTATGTTAGGGCCGACTTTAGGACCGACATGAGGCCCACTTGAGCCCTAAGCACAGGCAAAAATTCTTCTATAAATTGTCGGCCGTGCCGAGATCTTTCAAACAAAAAAAGTTTTTGAAAATCGGAAGAGATTTACTCGAGTTATGTACAAAAAACACATAGAGCCCTAGCAGAGACTCGTTTTTAGTGCCCTAGCTAAGTCCAAGGACTCACATTCAAAAAAGTTTCTTCCATAAATTGTCGGCCATGCCCAGATCTTTCAAATAAAAAAAATTATGAAAATCAGAAAAGATTTACTGGAGTTATGTGCAAAAGACCAAAAACCACTTAAACGGCCCTAGCTCGGCGGCCCTTGGGCCGACAGTGCCTAGATTCAATCCCATAAAATATTTTTCGACTACCTTTCAGGGAAAAAAAAGTTTTTGAAAATCGGTCAAGATTCACTCAAGTTATCGTGTTGACGGACAGACAGACCGACAGACCGACAGACAGACGGACATTTTTTTTTCTCGCTGATTTGTCATCTGGAGGCAACAAAAAAAGTTTCCCCCTTACTCCCGGGTTCGAATTCGCAATGTAACAAACGTGGTAATAAACGCATCAGACCTACATACTTCGTACGGTTCTAAAAAGTTTCGTTCGTTGTACATTTTGATATTTCGCTCAAAAATAAGATCTTCGCTCTTTTGAAAATTTTCGCCCATAAATCGCTGCACCCTAGGCAAATTTCCGGATTGTCCGTGTGAAGTGGCTACACTGCCAAATGGAATTACGAAAGATCTGCGTTACTTTCTGTTTAGTTTTGTGTTCTGCTATCAGGAATGAATCACATCCGGTCAACGTTACCCAATTTATAGACCCGTACGAAGTACGAAGGTCTGATGCGTTTACTACAAAGTTTGTTACATTGCGAATTCAAGCCCGGGAGTAAGGGGGAAATTTTTTTTTGCCTCCAGATGACAAATCAGCGAAAAAAACAATGTCCGTCTGTCTGTCTGTCGGTCTGTCTGTCCGTCAACACGATAACTTGAGTAAATCTTGACCGATTT
>CM055404.1:49648292-49664665 GCA_029228625.1 Pseudolycoriella hygida | reverse complement strand
GGGCACTGTCGGCCCAAGGGCCGCCGAGCTAGGGCCATTTAAGTGGTTTTTGGTCTTTTGCACATAACTCGAGTAAATCTTTTCTGATTTTCATAATTTTTTTTTTGTTTGAAAGATCTGGGCATAACCGACAATTTGTGGAAGAAACATTTTTCGATTTGAGTCTTTGGACTTAGCTAGGGCACTAAAAAAGAGCCTTTGTTAGGGCCCTACGTGTTTTTTGTACATAACTCGAGTAAATCTCTTCCGATTTTCAAAAACTTGTATCCATGGATCCATGCACATGAACGCGTTTAGGGCGTATGCAAAATTTTGTGGTGAACAAACCTTTTGAGATTTTGTATACTTTGAAATAAGCTCGTGCATGAAAGCGTCCATAAAAGCAAATTCATGAGAGAATTTAAAAAAATCTCACCTGGAATCGAACCCAAAAAAGGTTCGCGCTCCTCTACAAATGTAGTTACCACTCAGCCATTCTCAATGTTTCATGATCATCAGACATAAAGAGTGACCCAAAAAATGGCTAAAATTTTCCTGTCTTACCACCCAAGTCAACAAATGTTTTTTTGAACATTCTGGTTCGTTTAAAGGCATAAAATATTTTATGCTACAAGAACTGCAAAATGGTATCTCGATTCGAGGTAGAGTAAATGGTTCGAGACGAAGTCGAGAACCTATTTTTTCACACTGAGAACCGAGATACCATTTTACATTTTGTGTAGCATAAATAGTTGTATATATCGAGCGGCTGAAAGCTCGCTTACTCTACCGTAAAGTGGACTTTACAGTAGAGAGGTATAATAAAATACTATTTCACTTCTTATAGGGTGATCAAATAGAAAAAACCTTCGGCGACATTTATGTTAGAAAGTTCGGCTCCCTTACATACGACGAAAATTCGGAGAAAAATATTCTGTTATGGATTTCTGGTTATCCGTATGATTTGGCATTCGCATTATTTTTCGGTTAAGTGTGATGGTCACCATTGGCTTATTTCCCAGGACAATTTATTTTGTTGGAGATGATATAATGTAAAGAAGGTGTTGTAAGCTACGAAAAGGTAAACAAAAAGCGTACAAGTAGCATTCTGTCTCTTTAACGCCAAAAAGTGTTGTTCTTGTGCTCTGGTAAGTCGATGTACCACATGCAAACGCATTTTGACAACTTATAGACCAATTGATTAGTTTTACTTCTTTTCCCACCGGGGGCTAACAGTCTTATTTGGATCCAGAGCTCGAACTGTTCCAGATTTCGTGTCAAAAATCGTTTTCACCACACACAAACGTGTTGCTTTCGTTCCAAAAATCGTTTTCACCACAGCTATGTATACGTGGTGAAAACGGTTTTTGAAATGAAAGCAACAAGTGTGTGTGGTGAAAACAATTTTTGAAACGAAATCTGGAACAGTCCGAGCGCTACACCAGCGATCTTTTTTGTGTCTTTCGAACAGCTTTTCTTAGGGTAATCTGCGTAGCTCAATTTTGGGCAGACTTGAAACGTCCATATTCTACCAAATCACTGATCGATGTTTTCCATTTTAGGACATAAATGTATTCACTGAAGTAGATCTAGACGCAAAAGTCATCACTGCCCGTTATAAAAAAAGTGGGAAGCTGGACGCCGCTGATCGGATATTATTTTGCAAATCTTTAATCAAGTTCTCATTGTCCCAAGACTTTAAACAAATGTAATTTTTCTTTCGTTTTATGCAAAACGATTTATCGTCCTACACAAAATTCAATTTTTAGATATAAAAAGGAAGACTTCCAAAGAATCGCTCAGCTAATAATTTCCGTGTTTCCCACCGAATCCATTGACACGTACTTTACTCCCGCTCAGTATGGTAAGTCGGCGAGGGGCAAACTGTGGGACGCGTACAACAACTTTAGAACTACTTTGGCTTCGGTTGGATTGATCGAACGTCGTTCAAGAAAATGTCGACCAAACGACGAAAATGAAGTATTCGGAGTTTGAATATCAAATAATACGTGACGTGAGAATTTGTAATACATTTTTTTTTTGTAGAATAGATAACTTTTGTTAAGAACAAAATCTTTCATTATTTTACTTAGTTCATCTCTGCGACGTAGTGCACTGAAAGCGAAATACTTCAACATGTGTAGAACGCGTCGTTTGTGATTTCTTTAGTAAATGAAAAAATCATTCACATCAAAAAGACAGTCTTTGTAGTACATTTGATTACGAAAACTATAATTTGATATTTACATGAGATAAAAAGTAGAAGAGATTTGGTTTAATTATTGACATCTTGTTAAAAATTCCATCCTAGAATTTCATAGTTCTTAACGAGAATATATGGCAACAAATTATATGGCTAATTCCATTGTAACCATTACGTGGGTAACGAATTTCATCTCTTTCACTCTTTCATTGTGAATAATATTAACATGAGACAAAAAACATTCGTTCCTCAGGTGACATGGTAGCTGCAATGTTACCGACGAGAAAGGGTTACCGATGGAAATAGTCATATAGATAATAATAATTTATTAACAGTTTGGCGAAAAAACTTAACAAAATTTAACGAATCAAGTCTATTGATGTAGAGTACGTGCGACTCTTCTTCGATAAGTGAAGCATTTTGACACTTCTAATTTCATATGAAATCTGTCAAAATTTGACAATGGTTTTATACACCCGCCTACAGTCATCATTTTTTCAAAAAATTTTGCATCTTGCTCACCCGAGTGACAGTTATTTTAACATGACAACCATTATCTTTTAACAATGCCACATGAAACAAGTGGAATTTGCTCTCAATTTTCAAAGCAAAGAAATTAAATAGAAATGCCAAAATTGCTGCTAATTTCATGTTAAATATGAATGCTTTTCAAAATGAAGTTAGCTGCAATTTTGACGTTTCTTTTTTTTTGTTTTCAAATTGAAAGTTGGCAGTTCACAATAGTCATAACTCCACATAACTCATTTTCAATGCACCTTTTTGCATGTTGGGTTGATTTTATGAGTTTTTTACTCCATTTACGATGCACTTTTCAAAACGCATCAAAATTTTCGTCTTTATCTGATTTCTTAAAAATTTGTGAGTGTGTACGTTTATTACAATAAATTTACGAATACATTCATACTTGCAAGGATGATATATATGTAGTAACCAGGGGTGTGACAGTCTTTTGTTTTAATATTTGCAGCTAAACTCATAGAGAAGTTAGCTGTAGTTGCAAAAAATAAGCGAAATCAACTGATTTTGTTGCAATGAAGTTGCAACTGCAGCTAACTTAAGAGTGCACACTGCTTATTAAAGAGCCATCTGTCGGAATCTTTTCAACTCATGAAAATTTGTATGGAAAAAGTCGAAATTTTCTGTAACGTTTTTCTCTTTAAGTCTTGAATGAAAACGAATGCTTATGCCTTCATTACATACATAACCAATTCCCAAACAAAATTGCGGAAACACTTTGGAGAAAACATTTACATTTGCTAGAAATGTTGATTGCAATATTTCACTGCAAAAGTCAGTTTTTCGGCATTTCCACGTAATAAACACTTAAAAACGCATAATTTTTTCGACCAATGCGTTTGCTCACTTAATCTTTAACTGAATAATAAATGACAGAAAACATTTTCTACGAATCAGAAATGGATTAAAACTTTTTGCGTTGATACATTTACAAATATTTGTAAACGTCAAAAGCCAACAAAGATGGCTGCCATTTTTATTTGCAATCATCAACTCAAAATTTTTTGTATCAATTTCTGACTTTTAGAAAATGTTTTCTGTCATTTAATTTGATTATTCAGTTAAAGACTAAATGAGCAAACACATTAGTCGAAGTGTTTATTAAGTGGAAAAGCTGAGAGACTGGCTTTTGCAGTGAAATATTGGAATTCACATTTCTAGCAAATATAAATGTTTTCTACAAAAGTGTTTCCGCAATACTGTTTGGGAATAGGCTAAGTATGTAATGACGACATAAGCATTCGTTTTCATTTAAGGTTATAAGAGAAAAAGCTACAGAAAATTGCGAATTTTTCCAGACAAATGTTCATCAGTTGAAAAGATTCCGACAGATGGCTCTTTTGTAAGCAGTGTGCACTCTTAAGGTCGGGTATTACCCCCGTCCCCATCTCCTACTTCGTCACTTACTCTCTCTCCGCCCCCGTCCCCTATTCCGTCACCATCTCCTACTTCGTCACTCTTCTCGCCCCCGTCCCCAACTCCGTCACTTTCCCTGTCCCTGTGACAACTCCCGTTCGCGTTAATGTCCTAAAAAATGATCGATTTTCCAACTGCCTCACATTGTTCACTAATACCGGCCTATTTCACTAAAAACACACAGCCGAAAAAACCAATGCTGCATATCCCACAACTTCCTACAAAATATGGAACAAAAATTTGAGTCATTTGGGACACCCCTTTGAAGGACTGCGGTCCCCGAACCACAGATTTTCTTGCGTGTGGGTTCATTCTCTTGTTGGGGTCGATACCTATCATTTAAAACGCAACTGACGTCATTCCGAAAGATACCACCGGTGCTACAGGCCAATTAGCGCTCCCGTTGGTGACTAAATTGTGAAAAAATGTTTCATATCTCGTAAATGTGAAATTTTAATATTTTCCGCTAACTTTGTTCCTCACAGCCTCACTTTGGTATTGAAAAAGTGACGAGACCCTCAAATTTCACTTATTTTCACGATGTACCTCCTTCGGATGAAGTCGGATCAAAAAATTTCCTGCACCAAAAGTGTTGCTCATAAAAAACTCTGAGAATTTTCTTTCCCCACCAAAACCCCGCAGGGCCATCTTAAGTGACTTTTCGACCTTTTAAATTTTTGACCTATCAGTTGCTACTATTGCTCTATAATTTTAATTTTATCGAACAACAAGGAGACAAAAATATAGTTTTTTTAGTTCGGGTCATCCGGATTGGCCTTATCAGGTAACGGGTCAGGCGGATTCCGGATCAACTTTACAGATTAACGGATTACCCGATCCGCTTAGATGCTTCCTGAGTTCTACTGGACTTTCAAATATTATTCAATACCTCAGGAGCTTAAAGCTTTACGAAATTGTGAGCAAGAACAAGTCATGGTGGAACATTAAAATGCCGAAAAACCGCTGACTCCACCGATTAGAAAAAATTTGATTAATCTAGTCGTAACAATTTTGGCTTCCGATGGAAGATAAGGTAAGTACCGAGATCACCACCATCAATATTTGTCAAACAACGAGCAAGAATTCAACCCCTAAAAATTGTCCTATTAAATAGCTGAATTCTCTGGACTTGTGAAATTTGTTGTACAATAAAAATGAACTCTTTTCAGCGTAACTATTTTGTCGCCGGCAGAGGAAGAAAGGCTTCGAGAGGTGATCTACACAAGCGCACTGAGTTTAGAGTCAACTGGCATATTGTGTAAAAAAAGTTAAAAGCGCCTTCTAACAGCACAACAACATACCGAAAGAGTGGACGCTACTCGGATTTACAAGTAAACCTTTAGCGATTATGAGAAGTATTAGAAGTGACCCTTCAATGATAGTGATGGCACAGTCACGACGAACAAGGAAGAAGGAGTTAAGTTGAAAGGGAAAAGGTTAACAACGACTAGGGCTTCCAGAGTCGTTGTGAACCCTCTTTAGCCAGAACTCTGTGAGATACGTTCCCTTTTTTCCGCTTCGGATTCGCTAGCATCTACACACACTTTTGTTGATCGTCCAAAAAAGAATTGTTTTCAGCCTGGGGAACATTCTTTTATCGGACACCCCTACTGCAGATGCTTCTTCCCTTTGGATACACACAAAACGTTCCAATCAAGTAAAAGAAAAAAGTTATTAGTATGTTTTTCGACTTTATTAAACTTGGAATGCTGCGAAGAAGGGTCAAAATCCAGTAAGCGAGTAAAGGAAAATCTGGGATGCTTCGGAAAAACAATACAAAGAATAAGTAGTGAGAAGCCAGTTTTGAAAAACATAAAAAATTCGAAAGGTCTAAATACCGTTGATAAAAACATGCTTGTGACATTATTCAAAGTTCGGAAAGCTAATTTTCTTTGAATGGTTGGAAAGTCTGCTTTGCCACACATTTTGTAAAAGCAAATCTTAGTTACAAAACATTTTTTCTCTACTTTGCAACCTCCGGAAGAAATGAGTGTCGAGTGTTAAATAAAGAATTTATCAAAATAAAGTGAGACAACACAAATTCATTTTTTTTTCTTGTTTAAAAATTGAGCGATAGTTGCTATAATCTTTTCGTCTTTTTCTCAGTATTTCGTAATCGATCGCTGTAATTAGCAATAGTTCATTGGCCGTTATATTGGTGCAGATGAAACTAACATCTTAGCAAAATGCAAAATTCTTTTCTTTTATTGAATTTCAACTCCTTTCTAGGTCATCCAGCCGTATCGCAATCTTATTTTCCATTTAATTTTTCATCGACTGCACAGAAAGCATCAAATTCGCTGTGGCTTCTTTCAACAACGGCAATCGAAAATTTCGTAAGTAAATTTGTATTTTACCATTTTTGCTGTAAAAGATGTCCAAAAATTCCAAAAGAAATCACATTTTCTATTATTTTGAGCTAACTAACCACAAAAAGTGAACACACTGGTGAATGCACGCGGCATCGGCTTATGTCAAAGTATGCAACATTTAATGCATAATGGACAAGTACATAATTTTTCGTAGCTAAACGAATAGTGAAAATCGTCATGAAATTTTGTGTACTTTGGGGCTCAGGTGTAACTCAACTTGGAGTACTGACAACAGATGGCAATCATACGTCATTCAGTTGCAATTCGCTAGACCCAGTTATACCGAAGATTGCATATAAGAAATTTTCAGCATCTCGGTTTTCATATCAAGTTGAATGACTTGGCTGAACATTGGAACGATATTCCGAAATGCTGGCTCTTCTGATATGTTCTTCAACTCGACTGTTCTAGTTGAGTTACACCTGAGCGTCATTACAATGACAAAATAATTCCATTAAATTTATCTCAATGTGTTGCTGTTACAAAAAATGACCGCTATGAAAAAGAAAAAATGGCTACTTTCAGCCTACCAATGCTTGTATCAAACGGTCGAGAAAAAGCTGAAAGATATATAAGGTATTTTTCAACCAATGATTTTGTGTACTTTGACATAAGCTGGCGCCGCGCCGCACTGAAAGCAATGCTTTCAAAGCATCGATGGTGAGAAATTTTAATAAATGCTCCAAAAATCGAACCCAAAAACGGTTTATGCCTATAGCAATGTAGTTACCATTCAGTTGATGGGGAAATTATTCCATTTTCTAATTTCACAGGACATTTTTGGAGAGTAATTTAATGAAATTACTGTCACTTGTCCAAATCATTTTTTTACTTGATCGTAACCCGATTTTGTTTTTTTTTGCCGATTTTTGTGGATTTTGTGTTTCTATAATTTCACATTTGAAATAGCATAATGAAAGAAACAACAAAAGTCCACAAAAACAATGAGACTATTAAAAGTAGACTTCGCATGTCCAGTGCTAATGTCGCTAAATGGCAAGAGTACTACTCAAGTAAATATTACGAGAAGGTCTTCCATGATGTGAGCAGCCCTAGCAAAACCTGGAAGAAAATAAATTTGGTCCTTGGGAGGACCAAAAAACCTTGCGTCATTGACAAGGTGACCCATGAAGGGGTCACGGTAGTTGACGATGTACAGAAAGCTTCTGCTCTCAACACCTACTTCACCGAGATAGGAAACAAATTAGCGGAGAGATTTAATGACTCATACGACGCTGATAAACACGGCTATAACAACTGCTCGAGCACAATCTTCCTTGAGCCTGTGACGGAGGTGGAAGTTATTAACCTCATATGCAAGCTAGACTCTAACAAAAGTCCGGGTGTGGATGGAATGACAGCTCGTACATTGATTGAATGTGCTGAAGCTATAACTCCAGCTCTAACTGATATAGCGAATTCGTCTATGTTTACATCCAAATACCCGAATTCCCTGAAGGTGGCTCAAGTCATACCAATCTACAAAGAGGGAGATAAAGCAGATCCTTCGAATTATAGGCCCATTTCAATCCTCCCGGTAGTAAATAAAATCTTTGAGCTGCTTATTCATAAAAGGCTGATTTCATTTCTTGGTAGAAAACAAATTCTTCTACCTGAAACAATATGGCTTTCGAGAGAAATCTGGCGCCCACTCGGCAGTATATGAAGTGTTAGACAATGTATTTCGGAGCCTGGATGACGGGCTTGCAGTTAGTGCTATCTTCTTGGACCTAAAAAAGGCTTTTGACTGCGTAAACCACGTGATCCTAGTGCAGAAACTCGAACGGGCGGGTATTAGGGGAGGTCCGCTTGAATTGCTGAAGGATTACTTAGCGAACAGGAAGCAATGTGTTGCAATTAGCGGTTCTGTGAGTCCATTTTGAAACATTGGGATTGGTGTTCTCCAAGGAAGTGTCCTGGGCCCCTTAGTGTTCCTAATATACATAAATGACATGTATAGACTCCCTACAATTCGAAAGACATACCTGTTTGCGGATGATACTGCATTATTCTATCTTGCTAAATCAACTGAAACCAACGTACTAAGTATGAATGATGACATCGCGTTGCTTAAAAACTTCCTGGACTCCAATAACTTATCCCTAAATGTCAGCAAAACAAAGGCAATGCACTTCAGAATACCTAGTGGGACTCTAACGGGTGGAATTACTCTTGTAGGAACACCAATAGATGTGGTTAAAGTGTTGAAGTACCTTGGCTTTATTTTGGATGACAAACTATTCTGGGACGCCCATATCTTGCAAATTGTAGGAAAAAGGCTTCAGTCTGTGGAGTTTTGTGCAAACTTAAGAGAATATTATATTGCCAAGATCACTCCTACTGAAGATATATTTTGCCCTGGCGCACTCGTGTCTCTCATACTTGCCAGCGGCTTGGGGAACTGCAACGAAGACTTCTCTCAGGCGGCTTCAAGTTATGCAAAAGAGATGCCTAAAACACGTAGCCAATCTTCCTATTCGCTATCCTACCGAAAGAGCTATTTCACCTACACTTCCCCACTATCCTTAATGTTGACAGTATTGTTCGCTTCGGTGTGTGCACCTATGTGTACGATACTATTAAAGAACTCACTCATAGCACTCTTCATGGCAGTGCACTATTTAATGCCTTACCTAGCGAAATTAGACAAGCTCCACCCCGTCGATTTAGACTAGCACTTAAAGACTTCCTGCTTCGTACCCAATTTAAGTAAGGAGCTTTTTACCCTCCATTTTTCCAGTTACTTCTCTTTCCTTTACATCTCAATACCCCCCCCCCCCCCCCAAGGCTACCAAATCCCATTATCGCCTCACTTTCATCAGCCATATAATGACAACATTAAGGCATAAAACCAACAGTATAAGAATAGGAACAAACCTGGTGCACGACGAGTATTATCTGCCTTCTTACCCCATTCGCCGAGCTCCCATGATTTTGCCAATAAGTCTTCTGCTTCATATAATGTGCCGCAATCTATGATTTCGTTCTTTTCTTTTTTCCTGTAATTCGTATTTAATAATTTTTTTCCCTAATTCGTCTAAAACAATTATCTTTTTTTAATATTTCTTATAAATTAAAAATTCATTATCATTTCTTTATCACTTCTTCAAAGTTTTACAACAGTGAAGTGTCATAATATTATTTTATAAAACCTTAGTGAATAGGACCTTATAAAATATGTAAATTTCAAGATGTAAATAAATATCAATCAATCAATCAGTCCACAAAATTTTGGTTGACAGTGCAATTGTTGGACTCGCCACAAAAAGATTATTTTTGAACTGCTCCAACTATTTCAAAACATTTTTAAATACAATTTGTAATACCTCAGGACCTAAAGGCTTTGCTAGATTGTCACAAAGGACAGATGATAATGGACCACTACGATGCTGAAAAATCCCTGAGTCCATATATTAGGAGGAATTTGATCGCTTTGGTCGTGGACTATTTCGTAGAAAATCGAATCAAAATTGGAACTAAGGATTGTAACATTTTGGCTGATAAAATTGTAAAATTATTTCCGAGTGAAGATAAAGTAAGTACCGAGATCCATTTAGAATTGTCGCGACACTTTTTTCATTCGTAAAGTAACAAAAATATTAGTAGTTTTGATCATGTACGAGTGAAGATCGGAGAGTTTTTAAGCTAACCTATAATAATAATAATAATAATCTGCCTTACAACTCATGAAGGGCTATGGGCTAGATAATTATTTACTAGTTTGGCTACTTTGTGGTTCTACTTTTTGAGATCCTTTCATTACTGGAAAATTTTTACTGTGCCAGTGGTAAGCTGTGCGACAAATCCAGTGCCATATATACCATGTACTAGGAGAGAATACCGGCGCCTCTACCGTACGACGGCGTTAAGGCGGTTACACATTAGCAATTACTTTCGTTGTATTCTCTAATTTTCACAATTCCTTTGACAGGAAAATATAACGATCCGACGATCCGATTGATAGATGTGTAATATGCATTTCATTATTTGAGAATGTCAACAATTAGTGTCAATTAGTTTTGAGAAGAATTTCACTTTTCAGCAACTTTTTCAACTTCGGTGTCGTTCTAAGTCGTTTTCTCGGGTGATCGCACGGGAATATTTTAGGGAATTTTTTGGGAATTTTTGGGAATTAATTCCCAAATATGAGGCCCTGCTCGCACCTGATTCATTTACATTTACGACCACAGCACGTTTTCGTACATATGGGCGTCGTGGCTTCGTCACTTTTTCTTTTTCCGTCTATTTTGAGGTTATAAATTTTTGTTTAATCGAGAAAAACGCATTGACAATTATTTATTAATTATTTAATATGAAGCAAAATATCAAATTTAATTTCAATTTAAATTAACATTAAACATATTGACAAAGAATTTACTGAATTGATCAGATTCAATAATCATTTACCTTCAAAGTTACACGAACAAAATTCAAACGCGCAACGCAACAATGAAAAGTTCGGAAAAAGTTTGACAGATGAAATACAAAAGTAGAAAAAACTCTAATTTTCTATTCTGCACATTTTGTATGGAGACGAAATACACTGTATTCTCAGTTTCGTTAAGTTTTCTAAATATGTATTCTGTGTTGACATTAGTTGTCAAAGCGGTTTCACATATAGCAACTACTGTCATAGTAAAATACACAAAATAGAAAATACAGCGAAAGTGAGAATAGAGTCTATTCTCTCTTCATACAAATTTTAAAAATTGAAGAATTCAAATTTTTTCGAATTCTTCAATTCTTCTGTCAAAGTTTGTTATGGTTTTTTTATGTGTGCAAAATTTATATTTTCGTTACGTAAACGGGATGCTAGCGTTATTTTAGCGATTAATTAGTAACTATTATTTACTATCAAATGTTTTGTATTGTTTTCTGTGCAAAATTATTTTTTTTTAAGAAAAATTTTCATATTCTTACACGATGCTATTTTTCCACCAAGAAATGAGTTGTTGTGTAGTACACACATGGAAATTTCTTCGTTATATTTTTCTGTCAAAGAAATTGTGAAAATCAGAGAATAGAACGAAAGTAATTGCTAATGTGTAACCGCCTTTACACTCAACTTCACTTGACTTGAACCGATTCAACCAGCTTTGTTTTTTTTTTTAAATCTAACAATCGGAACAAATCCTTCTGCGGTTGAGTTTTGAACTCAACTAACAAGCTAACCTATTACACTATGAATAAGATGGAAATCAGCCAAATCATTTCATTTTGTTAGTTTTGTGCTAGGATTGTGTCAAAATGACGCTCAGATAATAATAATATTTTTGGTTTAAGTCATTGAATTTGATCTACGGTCACATTTATATGAGAAACTTTATCAACGGTACGTTTTCCTCAATATCCGATTTTGACTCAATCCTAGGCCAAACAAACAGAGCAATCTAGCATGAATAGATTTTCAAAATCTTCCCAATTTCCTAGGCTTGTTTGAGGAATAATCGAACAGTTTTCTGCATCGATTTGAGAACATTCGATTCCAAAATGGGCTCAGTTTTTCATACTCGCTGAAAGTTTTGGCGACTCATGTAAACTACACTGAGACAAGCCTAAGATTGTGGAACTTTTCATAGTTTTTGTTTCAGCTGGCAATTTATAAATACAAGTTATACATAGTTTGCAGAATACTTGAGACAGCAAATCCAGGGGAAGTCACGTCGATTTGACTTCATATAAAGAATCGAAAATGGCTTGAAGTGATCGCCCCTTCACATCTAGCTATCAGCTAAACATCAAACCGAGGGGTAGTCACGTCTATTTAATTTCGGATCGTATTAAACCTTCCAATAGAAAAAATGATTTTGTCCAATAAAAATAATAAATGTCTAATAAAAAAATAATTTTTTTCCAATAAAAATATTAAATATCCAATAAAAAATAAATTCATTTTGTAAAAGGAAAATGTATTTTTTTATTGGTAATTTAATATTTTTATTGGACAAAAATTATTTTTTTATTGGACATTTATTATTTTCATTGGATATTCCACATTTTTTTATTGGAAGGTAAATAACAACCCTTTAATTTCATATCAATAGTCGCAGATCGGATGTAGTGATTACCCCTTCACATCGAGCTATGTGTTTGTCTGTCAATGTAAACATTAATTACATGACATGACCGTAGTTGTTTTGATTATAGCAAGCAAAGTGTATTTTAAAAGTTCTTCCCTCAAGTAATAATAACAACTATACTTCGATGAAGAACTTATAATTTCGGTAAAACAGTGAAGTGCGTAAAGAAATATTTCGATGATGTGTGCAATTTATATGAACCTAACGGGACGTTTGAACTCATTTCATTAAAAGCTTTCGCTTTCGTGTATTTTTAATGTTACGTGGACGTTTTGAACCCATGTCATGTAGTTTACTGTTTTTGATTTACAGACACACACGTAGCTAGATGTGAAGGGGTAATCACATCAAGCCATTTTCGATTCTTTATACGAAGTTAAATCGACGTGACTTCCCCTCGATTTGATGTCTCAAGTAGTCTGCAAACTATGTATAACTTGTATTCATAAATTGTCAGCTGAAACAAAGATTATGAAAAGTTGTACAATCTTAGGCTTGCCTCACTGTATTTTTCGCAAAAATTTTCTCTGAATTATTTATTTATATGTTGAGTGGGACCTTATAAAATACTACTATACTAAAAAACCTTTTGATCTTTAATGCAAGTTTGTGTACTTTATTACACAGAAGGTGTGGTTAGCCCGCTGGAGCCAAAAGTTTGACGTAAATACTATCTTTGATAGTCGTTAAATTGGGTAATCAGCGTAGCAGAAATAATTCCAAATGCAAAATAACCAAACGAATTCATAATTCCTGTACTTCAAGCGTTCAAAAGACTACTTCACATAATCGTTCGATTCAGGCGGTATATAAGAAAGTGTGCTGTTCATAGAAGTCATTATTCTGTGACCGAGTGTGCTGATATGCACATGGTCTAGTACACAAGATGTACTGATGAGTCGTAAACGACAAAATCAGCACTTTAGTTTGTTAAATCTTATGAAGACGCTTTGTTTGTCATAAAGGAATTATGAAGGTTACCGTAATGTTGATACAAAGGTGGACTTTAAACCACAGTAAGTACCTCAGTTGTTGAAGACAAATTTTCTTCAAGTGCAATATTACTAAAAAACCTTTTGAGGTTATAAAATGGAAAAACTGTACACTTACGGAAATATATTTTTGCATCAAATAGAATTTTGTACTTCTGCGGTGTTATAAACCTGCGCAGAAGTACAAAATTCTATTTGATGCAAAAATATATTTCCGTGAGTGTAATAAGGCAAAGAAATACTAAGAAACATTGTTTTGGGTTGGGATCAGAGGTGATACGTATATCCGAAATACCAAAACTTTCGGTTCGGTTTAGATCGAAAGTTTCGGTATTTCGGATAACCGTCTAACCTTTGGTTGGAATGCATGGAAGTGCTGAAACGCGAACATTCAATTTCATATAGTTATCGCAAGCTGTAAACTAACTTTTAAACGCGTTTTCGATATATTGGGAAGGTAGAAAACGACAATCTCGATCTTCTCTTTATCGCATACCCGCAACAGCAGCTCTGCTACGCGGTGGTCGGAAAATCAAGATCTGACCACCTAAGTGAAATAATTTTAATTTTGATCTAAAACGTCTCAGGGAATATCCCATTTCAGAAGAAAAAGCTCATGTATCTTAGACTTCGATAAAAAGTCCGTTGAAGCTCACCATTTGTAAACGAACATACGTAGTAGAAAAAAAATTAATTCCGTCCTAAGCTAAATTTTGCTTGACAAATCAGTAGGTTTCGTTCTGATTTCGGAATTTTATAACCAGCTTTTCTTTAGGTGTATGTCGTCAGCACCCCCCAAATTTGTGCTAGCATTAAAAGCGAGGGGTGGCGCACTTCATTTATTCCATTTATTCTTTCTTCCATTTATTCCCAAAATTTTTTTTGTTGTTTTTGCGAAATATCTGAACCAAACACATCACAAGTTAGACAAATAAGTTCAAAAAAGGTTTGTACAAATTATAAAGCATTTAAACGGTCTTGAGATTAAATTTTATTTTTTTGGAATAAATGGAAAAAAAATTAATTTATTCATTTTCAAAAAATTCTTTTAAGATTTCAAAAGAAGGTTTTTTCACTTTTTGACACATTAGTATGGTTTGTTGTGTGCGTTGCCATCAAAATCAAGTCCATTTGAGGTTTTGACGAATTTGAAAAAATTATCATTTATTCCATTTATTCCAATATTTATTCCATTTATTCCCATTTATTCCATTTATTCCCATTTATTCTCATTTATTTTATAAACCGCAGAAGTGCGCCACCCCTCGATTAAAAGAGGGTCTATAATTTGCGCCTGAATTTGTGCTGTCGAATAATACCGGTCCCAGAATTTGTGCTGTTCTGGGAACCGAGAACGACTCGATTGAAAATAGAATTTTCCATTTTTTGTCATTTTTGTATGGGAAGTTCCTTCAATTTTAATTTTTAAAGATTCGAATTGATTTCCCTAATTAGTGTTCAATTTGTGCTGGCTAATGGTAAAGGTCCTGACATTATAAGTAGTCGGGGCGCCGAGCACAAATTGATAGAAAATAAATTTTTTATTTTTTCGTTATTTTTGTATGGGAAGTCCCTTCAATTTAAACTGCTTTCCCTGGATGGCGAGACCTTTAGCGAAGATGACGAGGATTTTGCTGGATTTGGTCATAGCGACGAGTCGCTATATCAACTTTATCATTCGTCGAAACCATAAATGAAATGACAAAAAGATGTACATTGGAGAGCATTAGAAAATGTTTCTAGAAATTTGATGTTCTTTCATTCGGTTTTAGCTGCTATTTATTGTTCCATATACTCATAATAAACATGAGTTGATACTATGTATTAGTAGTTACGATTTAATTTAAGTTCTAATTAAGTTCTAGACTAATTTCGATAACCTATTGCGTTCTAAGTTGGGGCAACTGAGGTTCTATACATGTTTTTTACAAAATTGGATGAAAAAGAAAATTTTTAAGTTTCCATGTAGTTTCTATCAGAGAGTCCATAAACGGTACCGCTAGCGGCAGCAGCGGGGGGAGGGAATTCCCATACAAAAATTAGGAAAAAATAAAATTTTTTATTTTCTATCAATTTCTGCTCTGACTATAATGTCGGGACCTTTACCATTAGCCAGCACAAATTGAGCACTAATTAGGAAAACCAATTCGATCTTTAAAAATTAAAATTGAAGGAACTTCCCATACAAAAATGACAAAAAATGGAAAATTCTATTTTCAATCGAGTCGTTCTCGGCTCCCAGAACAGCACAAATTCTGGGACCGGTACTATTCGACAGCACAAATTCAGGCGCAAATTATAGACCCTCTTTTAATGCTAGCACAAATTTGGGGGGTGCTGACGACATACACCTCTTTTCTTTCTGAAATGAAACAGAAGGATGTCTTTACCGGACGCCCCGACAGTGTGTTTGGAAACCACATGCTGATTTTTCATGGAAAGTTTTCTGTCAGAGGAGCAAAACGTCGGCGGCGGCGCTCTCGGCTAGCCAAATTTTTTTTACCGTCGCACAGCGTCGTTTTGTTAAGGGTTTAGGGGGCTAGCTCTCATTTCTGTAAAAATTGGTGGAATTAAGAAGTTTGTTCTACAACTTATGTAAAATTAAATGCGAAACATTTTTTTTGTTTTTTAATTTTTTTATTTTTCAACTTAACGTTTAAAAATTCCTTAAGTTAAAATATAAAATTTAAATTAAAAAAATCCTTGAAGTTTAGGCATCACGATGTGTAATTATTAAAATTTTTCGGCAAGTGGTTTCCAAATGAAAAATAATTCTTTGAGTCAAGACATGGTA
>CM055404.1:49634319-49647792 GCA_029228625.1 Pseudolycoriella hygida | reverse complement strand
GCTCTCTGAGAGGAATATTGATTTATACTTGTGCATCATCGACCTAGTAAAGGCATTCGATCGGGTACCGAGGCAAAAGCTGTTCGAGGTACTTGGCGAATACGGGGTTAATGGGAGTTTATTGGGCGCTATCAAAAGCAGCTACTCAGGGAGCAAGGCTGCGGTAAGGATAGAGGTGAAATTAGTGAGGCTTTCGAAGTTAATGAGGGAGTTCGTCAGGGTTGTTGTCTCTCCCCTCTTCTGTTCATAATTTTTATGGACAAGATTATCAGGCAAGCGAATTTGCAAGGGAATGTGAAGGGGGGGGAAGTAATCATGAAAATCCTGGCCTATGCGGATGACTTAACTCTATTAGCAGATAATGCCAAGGATTTGCAGGAGAATTTAGACTGCCTGAATGCTGCATGTGAGGAATACGGCATGAAAATAAGTGGCAGTAAAACTAAAGTTATGCATGTGGGCAAATCCCGGAAGGATGTAGTTTGCAGTTTAAATGGGGAGCAGTTGGAACAGGTCTCTGAGTTTAAATATTTAGGAGCCATTTTTTCGGAGAATGGCAAGTTAGTTAGGGAATTTGAAGAAAGGAGAAGAAGGGGAAATGCAGTGGCCAGTCAGTTGAGGTCGTATGTGTTCAACAAAAAGGAGTTAAGTAGTGGCACAAAGCTAGCTATTCACAGGTCAATCTTCAGACCAACGATTTTATACGGTAGTGAAAGTTGGGTGGACTGCGGATACCTTGTGCATGGGCTGGAGGTTTCTGATATGAGGGTTCTTAGGAGCATAGCAAAAGTAAATCGGAGGGAACAGTGGGACAATCATATTAGGAACGACGACATCAGGGAAAACTTAGGGGTTACATCAGTGGAAGAGGCGGCAAGGATTAGTCGTCTGCGGTGGTACGGGCACGTTCAGAGGATGTGTAATAGCAGGCTACCAAAGAGGATATTGGATGCTCAAGTCCCGGGTGTGCGTCCCAGGGGTAGGCCAAGGAGAAGGTTTATAGACTCAATTAAATCCGATTTAGAAGTTAGGGGACTTTCTCTAGGCGAACAAACCATCTCCTTGGCACAGGATAGGGGAGTATGGAGAAGGGTGGTCCATGATCAGTAGTATTGACCTCACACCGAAAGGTACAAACGGTCTATAAAGTGTGATGATGATGATGATGATTTCAACAAAAATTCTTTTAAGTTTTCAAAAGTGGATTTTTTCAATTTTTGAAACATAAGTATGGTTTGTTGTGTGCGTTGCCATCAAAATCAAGTTTATTTGAGGTTTTGACGAATTTGAAAAAATTATCATTTATTCCATTTATTCCCATTTATTCCATTTATTCCCATTTATTCCATAAACCGCAGAAGTGCGTCACCCCTCGAAATTGAGGGAAACATTTTTGTCTATGGAATTATGTGTCCTTATGGACCTAGGTTGGTCCTAAGGCCTGTCCTAGACAAAAAAATGGGTTTTCACTATGTTGTAGAGAAAATGGAGGGAAATATTTTTGTTTATGTAAGCCTCTCCTGACGACCCTAGGTCGGTCCTAAGGTCGGTTCTAGACAAAAAAGGCCTTTTTTACGCCGTTTCTTCGGATGAGTTTTTCAATATTGCCCTCTCGGCAATTGCCAATACAATTTAATGTGGACGTAATTTCATACTCTTAAGAGTTAAAGCAATATTTACTTAAACACGTTCGAGTCTTTTCGTAACATCACCTCTGTTTGCCACATCTAATCTGATACATACGGGTCCCCTTGCATATGTTTTTGGTATTGGATTGACCAACAGAATGATTACATAAAATTGGACTCTCCTTGCTCTAATATATTCTAATTTGTTTAATATTTTTCCCTGAGAATTAGTTAATTTTTCTGTGATAATTGTTGGATAATAAAATTGAAACTCCTTTCAGTGTAACTATTTTATCGCCGGCAGTGGAAAAACGAATGCAAGAGGTGGTCTGTACATAAAATACAATAATCAAATTCGGCTGTACCGTAGTAAAGGTTTAATTGAACCAACGCCGAAAAGGGGCAAACTGTCGTCAGAACAACCAACAGATGCAGATACCGATACATTTTCCGATAACGAAGTAACGATTGAATTGAAACGTGAAGAGTGTGACGTGAACAATTATAATGTTTGAATAAATATATACATGTTTTACATCGTTCTTTATCTGTTTCATTAGCAGGGAACTTGTTACTTTTGTAGCGTTGCACCGTCAAAAACTTAGATGACAGTTAGAAAGATGAGACAAAACACTGAGCTAAATGTTAGTAAAAAACCTTGTGAGTCTTAAACTTTTGAGAGCTTACATGGTAATGTAACATGAAATTAAAAATTATATCAAAAGGAATTAAAAAAGATAAAGCTGAGGAAAGCAACTTAAAATTAGATGTTGACCTTTGAAGCTCTCCGTCAAGCTTTCAGCTTCTTTTGTATTCTATTAGAACATAAGAAGCTTAACATTTGAAAATGAGCTAAAAGTTTTTGCATTATCCACATTATTCAGTATAATCTATTCGTCCAAAACCACAAAACAACTTTTGATCATTTCCTCAAAATTCAATGCATAGATTTATAAAGCTCATACACCTATCGCTACTGATGTAACGATATTTTAGTTGTAATTATTCAAACTTTTAACAAATTTTAATTCTTAGCGTAGTTTACTTTATCATGTTAGTTTTGATTGATTTCATATAATGCAATTATACTAATAGTGTATGTAATTTAGATCCATTGGCATTTGCGACTGGACAGTTCAGATCTGTTCCAAAGTACTACTCTTTCATGGACGCATCTCACTCTCACATACCGGTGAGTTACAATCCGCATTCAACATTTGGAAGTGATGTTTTCTACCCACCAAATCAAGTAGGAGGTCAGTGAAACACTAAAATCGTTTTACGTTTCAATAATATTGTGTTTTGTATTTTCTGATAGATCCCAAACTGTTCCTACTACCACAAGAAATGAAACCGCATATGAGTCCAGATCTAAAGTCGGAGATGGAGTCTGATTTGCATGAAATAATGGCTCTAATGTCAGCGGAAAATTATGTTGTCCAGGAATTGAGCCAGGACGGATTCCAAAATCGATTTTACTTGTACAAGCGAATTAAAAAATGGATGGTCGATCTTTCTTTAAGAAGATCTATCATCAAAAAGGTTGGTGAATCTACGTTTCACTTCCGTGTTGAAAGCGTGTTTCGTCGCTTCACATACACGTTTTGAATGCGGTGTCGGCTTATGTCAAAGTATTCAAAATTTCTTGCCGAAGTCCGCGAAATATGTGAAATCGCAACTAAACTAAGTTTCTTATACTATGACATAAGCCAACGCCTCCCGAAAAGCGTGAATTTTGAAGTAAAGCTGACGACGGACGCGTGTAGTCGTGACCCCTCATAAATCTAATAAATCCTTTCTTATAACTACAACATATTGCAGTTCAACGAGTCTCTTCATTTACAATACGTCAAAGAGAGAAAGCGTGAACCTCATAGTGATGATCAACTAAACAAGTCCGGATTTATTTTCTGCTGTCCTGTATGCATTGAGGCTGTTAAAATTGCCGACACAACAAAGCATCGGAAAAATGGTAGAGACGTGCAATATTATTCGGTTTCCAATGTTGTCCGCCATTTGCAAAAACTGCATTCCAATCAATCAACCGAAGAGAGATTTGTTGGAAATTCAAAGAAAATGAAACGTAAACGAATAATAGCCGAATCATCAGAATCTTCAGGACCTGAATGAGAAATTGCGGATCTATGAAATTGTATTGACTACGTTTTCCAGATATTGTGAAAATAAAGGTTTTATGGTTTAAAAATAAAAATTAAAAAAATTAAAAACTTATTCATGGAAAAGTGATAAGCAAGACACAAACAAGACGTAATCAGAAAGAATATCACAGAAGGACTGTCTTAGTTGAGGATGAAATGACCGAATGAAGTAGATAGAAATGGGAAGCACCACATAGTGGAAATTTTCGTTTTGGCGACTTTTGCTCAAGCTGAATTTATCAACTGGTTCACAGAAACACACTTCGTTCATAGTGAAGTTATTGAACCAGTGACTTTACCTCTTTTGACGTGCAACAAATTTGACAGTGCCTACAACAAAATCAGTTTTGTTGGCTGGGTTTCGCTCTCATTAGAGAGTTTGGTCAAAGCGACTTATCGCTAAATTTATTACATATACATATGGCTATAAGTTATATGTTTACGTTTTAAGGTATAAGTCTACATTATAAGTTATAAGTTTCCGTTTCAAGCTATACATTTTTTCAAGTTATAAGTTGTAAGCTACAAGTAATAAGTTTTGAAACTGGTCAGTACTGTTTCAGATCAATTTTAAAACTGATCAGTACCGTTGCGTATCAGGCTTAAAACTTATCGTTACGTATCAGTACTGATCAGTTTTAAAACTGATCTAGATCAGTACTGATCAGTTTTAAAATTGATCTAGATCAGTACTGATCAGTTTTAAAACTGATCTAGTTCAGTACTGATCGGTTTTAAAACTGATCTAGATCAGTACTGATCAGTTTTAAAACTGATCTAGATCAGTACTGATCAGTTTTAAAACTGATCTTGATCAGTTTTAAAACTGATCTTGATCAGTTTTAAAACTGATCTAGATCAGTACTGATCAGTTTTAAAACAAATATGCTTTAGTACTGATCAGTTTCAAGACTGATACCAATCAGTTTCAAAAGTGATACGAATCGGTACTGATCATTTTCAAAACTGATTTGGATCAGTATCTATTAGTTTTAAAACTGATACGCATCAGTTTCAAAAATTATAACTTATAATGAAAATTTATAACTCATAACTTACAACTTATAACTCATACAAATTTATAACTTAAAACGTAGACTTATAACTTATAACGCAAACGTTTAACTATATGTATATGTTATTAATATAGCGACAAGTCGCTTATTCGGTTAAACAGTCACCTTGTGTTCACAGAAAGTTGTAAATTCACTTGCTCAATTGTTACAGCTTTTGTGTTGATTTTGGTGACTATGACCGGAGTGTGTGTATGTGAACCAGATGGCAAATTCTTCAGCAAAAGAAAACTCGCACAAGTTACAAACTTTATCAGGTTTTGTTCTTGCCAGTAACCTACTCGAAGGTTGTACAAAATATGGATATTTTAGAAAACTCGTTTCCGGAAGTCTTTGTGAGCAAAATGAAGAGTGTACTGGCATGGAGATTTTTATTTTGACAATTGTGGCGTTTGCAGTTCGAGCATGAAGGCGAGGAATGCATCCGCATGAACGTCATATGAACTGTTTTTGCGATGTTTTTCTATCATACTTTTAGATAATAAAAGTCTCTCTTTTCAAATTCTATTGCATAAACTTTCTTAACAGCGTGTCAGATATTTTAACAGTTCTATGTTTTGCGATGTTTTTTCATTGCATATTTCTAAGACAATGATCATTAATTTTATCTACCTAGAACGATAATCTCGCATTTTTCTCCCTAGGGCAAAATTGTTTTTCTCGATATGTCTTTTCTCGGCAGATAAAATAGCATATGCACCGCTGTCCAGGATGGTTTATTTTGACGATTTGGATTATTTCCCACGCCTTCGGCTCGGGAAATAACCTCCAAATCGTCAAAATAGAGCATCCTGGACAGCGGTGCATAATCTACTATTAAATTCCAAAACATCTACTATTTGCATAACACATCCCTTTATAGATTCTATGAATCAGAATATATAATTATTGAGTCTTAGTGTCAAAATTTGATCTGAAAAAACATCGTAAAGACTCGGCTTTGCTATGTTTTTTCAGATCAAATTTTGACACTAAGACTCAATAATTATATATTCTGATTCAGAGAATCTATAAAGGGATGTGTTATGCAAATAGTAGATGTTTTGGAATTTAAAATTGATGATCACTGCCTTAGAAATATGCAATGAAAAAACATCGCTAAATATAGAACTGTCAAAATATCTGACACGATTTAAGAGCGTGTCAGATATTTTGACAGTTCTATGTTTTGCGATGTTTTTTGATTGCATATTTCTAAGGCAGTTATCATCAATCTTAAATTCCGAAACATCTACTGTTTGTATAACACATCCCTTTATAGATTCTCTGAATCAGAATATATAATTATTGAGTCTTAGTGTCAAAATGATTTGAAAAAACATCGCAAAGTACTCTGCTGCATAATACAATGCGATGTTTTTTCAAATCAAATTTTTACACTAAGACTCAATAATTATATATTCTGATTCAGAGAATCTATAAAGGGATGTATTATGCAAACAGTAGATGTTTCGGAATTTAAAATTGATGATCATTGCCTTAGAAACATGCAATTAAAAAACATCGCAAAACATAGAACTATCAAAATATCTGACACGCTCTTAAGATCACATTTCTGTAAATGATTAACGTTTTAGAATTGAAAATGGTAATTTCTTTCCTTCAAAATTTATTCTAGAAAAACATCGCATTCAAAACTTGAATGCGGTGTTTTTTACAAAGAAGATGTAGAAGTGTAGAAACAAGTATTTTAAGTTATAAATCGTCCATCATTTACAGAAATGTGCTCTTCAGAGATTGTATGAGACAGTTTGTATGACGTGTTCTTAAGAGCACTCTCGCAAAAATGTGAACTGTCAAATTTGCGATCTTTTTTTAACTAAATACAGCGTAAATAACAAATTATTAAAAGTAGGAGCTGTACTGTGACAGGATGACTCTTACAAAAATAATGGACGAATCAAGATTCAAAAAGTTTGAGTGCGGAGGTCGAATGTTCCTCTGAAAAATAATGTTATTTTAGAGCAAAATAAACTCTTTGAATTCTGACTCATCTGTGATTTGCGTAATAGTCACACAGGATTCTGCCTAAAAACATCGTAAATTTTACATTTTTGCGACGTGGTCTAAAAAAAATTCAGAGAACTTCCGCTTTTTTTGTTTTTCACCCATTTCTTCGATGTTGTGTTCTTACAACCGCTATGTAGTAGAGAAAATCCAAAATGGGATATGTTTCAGCACCGGCTCGATTTTTTCATATAAAACTGCGTGACCGCCGCAACTTTGCATAAAGAAATCGAGCCGGTGCTAAGACATTTCCCCTTATTGAATTCGTCTATTGTCCAAGTAGTCCTATACTTCTTTACCAACTTGGAAATTTTAATAAACTTGACAGATGTGAACTGTCACAAATTTTACATGTTTCTGCTCGGTAAATGAGTCATTACCTCGTCGCAAGCGACTCGGAAAACGCATTTACCGAGCATCAACATGTAAAATATTGTACGTAAGTGATTTCAAATAGTTGTTTTGACTCGTAGGATTACAGCAATCGCCTTCGGCTCATGCAGCAACCTTCCTACGAGTCAAAGCAACCAATTTGGAAGCACTTACGTAATGTACTATTACATTTTTGATAGCCGGAGTAATTTCGTTATGTGCAAATGCAAAGCATGACAAAATTACATCGGATACATGTTTTGTATATAATTTAACACTAAATTGTAGCTCTTAACTCTTATTTTTTAATGTTTCTCGAATTGCATTTGACTATAGGATTGTCCTAATGTTTGAAAATATAAATTTCAGAAAACTTGTACACAATAACTCAACGACGGGTTACATATAGCAAAAATATGCGATCTGGAAAATCCGGTGGAGTTGAGTATCCGGAAAGACGTTTTTGTGAGTGCGGCCGATCATTTATCTACCGTAGACAATTCCGCTTCCATAAACGTTGGGAATGTGGAAAATCGTTTCGATGCAAACAATGTGACAAACAATTTGTGACTAAAAGTGGACTTTTGAGTCATGTGAATAAGAATTTGTGTTCTCATTTTGTCTCGCCACTCGGCTAGATTTGAGCAAAGAAAAAAAAAATTCACGACGCAGTGACGAAAAATCAAGTTTTTCTTACTTATTGTGATAATCTTCGTGGGAGACTCAATGTTGGATGTAAATTGTCGCAACAGCCGTATATGATAATTTTTTAATGGAAATAAAATAATTTTACTGATAATTAACATGGTAATTAGAAAATAATTTCAACCCGATTGGCATCTGCAGTCTGAGTCACACGAAGCTTTCTTTCTATCAGAGTGCTGAATTTCTAAAAGTATTTTCAGCCATAACAGCTCCCCTCATGGGTAAACCCAATCAACTAACAAATTTAGAGAAAATGAGCGAATTTCGCCGAAAAAAATCAAAACAGCGACAAAATTAAACAAAACAAACAGCATTCAGATACCAGTGAAGTGTTAAGTTGAACAAATTGTACTAAAAACACACTATGAGTGCGTACAGCGATTATTCTTCAAGTTAACTTTGACAGGTCTACCCATAAAAGACATGGATAGACCTGTCAAGTGTTCACCAGTGAACTTCACTAGCAATTTTGCTGTAAGCGCTCTAACTTAGTAGCTGATTTTCCTTATCTAGAACTGAAGTAGGCAGACTAATTCCAAAATCAAATGTATCGTTACTACTTCAGAACTGCCTCGATTTTGAAAACTTAGATTGTGCCTTGAACGTTTAAAATATTTTATTTGCAAACACTTACCACATATGCCCATATTAACGCAACTATTTGCAAACTCATTTTCTTATTCTCGCAATTACTATCTCTATCGCTGCGTAGATACTGTCAGTTAAAACTATTTTTAAGGAACCTAACGTTTGAAAATAATTTCAGGAAATCTGATGTCAGTGCGACGAAGATGTTCAAACAACAGAAGCTCGCAATCAAATCAAGAAAAATCTGGAACGAACGAGTTTCCGCTGAGACATTTTTGTCATTGCGGTCGGTCATTTATATACACTAGACAATTTCGGTTCCATAAGCGTTGGGAATGTGGAAAATCGCTACAATGCCAGAATTGTGCAAAACAGTTTGTTACTAAACACGGGCTCACAGGACACGTGAAAAAAAATTTATGTTTTCATCCTAATGACTTTGAGTAAAGCTTTGATTTTATTAGAATAATATGTTGTTTTATTAGCAGAAAAAGCGCTCAATTTTCACTACAACTTTTTTTTATTATGAACAACCTTAGGACCGACAGTCGTAACCCATCACCTAATCTCCCTCTTTGTTTCTCTCATCTATAAATGTCCATGTGCCACTGAATAGCACGAGCTGTATATACCCACTGTATGAACCGTAGAGCAAAAACCACTCCATCGTTTTTCACCTAATTTTTTTTGGCTCTACGACCGATTATCCCCAGTCAAAATAATCCCAGACAAAATATCCCCGGACAAAATGTCCCCAGACAAAATATCTTACAAAAAATGGAAAAAATTTTTTGTGCTAGGGCTGACCTTCAGGACCGACCTAGGGCCTTAAGAAGAGGCCTCGGACCCATATTTCCATGGACAAAATGTTCCACTCAATTTTCTCTACAACATAGCAACAAAAATTTTTTTGCTAGGGCCGACCTTTAGGACCGACTTAGGGCCTTAAGGAGAGATCTCGGACCTATATTTCCATGGACAAATATGTTCCAACCAATTTTCTCTAAGAGATAGCAAAAAATAATTTTTTTGGCTAGAGCCGACCTTTAGGACCTATAGATGACCCTAATTACAGGCCTCGGCCTCAAATTTTTTCTTGAGGACTGTTAGGCCTTCTATTACCTCTGAAATAGACAAAGAATAAAAAAATCAGAAGAAATTTACTCGGTTTTTATAGTAAAAAGACATTCGGCCCTATCCATTGGGCCTGCCTTAGTCCACTGGCCCGACCTCAAAAAATTTTTTTGCATAAATTCTTAGGCTTTGATAGACCTATCAAATAAAAAAATATTTATGAAAATCTGAAGAGATTTACTCGAGTTATGTACAAAAACCTCGTAGAGCCCTTGGAAAGTCTGATTTTTAGAGCCCTAACTAAGTCCAAGGGCCCAAACTCAAAAAATGTTCTTGAATTAATTGTTTGGCTTTCATAGACCTATCGAATAAAAAAAGATTTATGAAGGTCTGAAGAGATTTACTCGAAATATATGCAAAAAATTCGTAGAGCCCTTGTAGAGACTCAGTTTTACAACCCTAACTAAGCCCAAGGACCCAAACTTAAAAAAATTTTCTTTCATAAATTGTTGGGCTTTCACAGACCTGTCGTTCAAAAAAACATTTATTGAAATTGGATAAGGTTTACTCGAGCTATGTACTAAAGACCAAAAACCACTTAAGCGGCCCTAGCTCCACGGCCCTTGGCCCAAAAGTACCCATCTCAGAACTCGACCTCACTTTTTCGATTGCCTTTCAGGAAATCGGTCAACCCTTACTCGAGATAGCTTGGGGACAGACGGACGGACGAACAAAGTTTTTTTTTGCATATTTCTTCTATTTATACCCCAAAACGAAAAACCCACCAACTTCCGGGTCGAAATTCAACGTGTTACAAACGTCGTGGTAAACGCATAAGACCTCTAATTCATACGAGTCTAAAAATTGATCAAGTTCGGGCAGACACTCCGAGGAGAGATCGAACAAATTACACGTCTACAGTTTTGGGATCGTAGTAAACGTTCACTTCATACGGGTCTAATAGAAAAAAAGAAAAAAAACATTCATTTTTCTTATAATTCACTAAAGCAATGCTTTTTACGTAATTGTTTTCCCAAAGCAAATATCCGAAAGTACCACTTGAAACTCCCTTGGCTGCCTTGGATGGCTTTGAAGTAAGATTCTTTTTATCCATTAATACACGCTTTTCGTGCCTCGGGCGACGCGTCGGCTTACGTCAAATTGTATACTTTGACGAAATTCATAAAGAAGAGACGAAAAATGGTGTGCTTATCAGCTGAAATTTTGAATCCTTTGACATAAGCTGACGTTGCACTAAATGCGTGGATCCCCTGATCGATGTTATTTTTGCAACTCAATCGTTTAAATGATACATAAATGTAGATCGACTTGCTTGAAATTTATTGCTTCATCTTTTCTTGTAATTTTTTTTCCAGCAGACATGTTTCATTATTCATTTAATGAAGTGATAAGAAACCAGGAATTTTCAATTAGGACAGACGAGAGCGGCCGTTCCACGGAAAATGAACGATTTTATTGTGATACGTGTAGAAAAACGTACGTTAACATTGGAAAACTGAGGTACCATAAGCGTTGGGAGTGTCAGAAAGAGATTAAATGTCATATTTGTAACAAGGTAGTAACCACTTTGTATTCATTAAAGAATCACATACAAATACACTCCGGGTATCATCCTTACGGGAAGAAAAAAAAGAAAATGTTGAAATTACATTAAAACTACACTGTAAGGTACACTGAAACCTCACAATGGTGATATGCTGCATATTTTGATTCTAGACCGTATTCAAATGTATATACTTGTGTGATGTATAATTATATTAGTTGTGAGCTGTATTAGTATTTTATTGCCATTTGAGGGAAACAATCGAGGCTTGACGAGATTTCCCCTCAACTGGCAATATGATCTTTTATTTCATGAGCGAAAAAGAGAAAGCAAACATAGGAGAACGACAAATGTCATTGTCAGCGATTAATAATTTCTCTTTTATATTATGTACTAGATTAATAATTTTTAAGGGGAAACACTGCGCGAATGCAATAAAATTATTTAAGGCCAGGTCATGGTGTTTACTATCGCAAATGTTTACATTGCGATTGAAGACGCCATCACCTGGCCTGAACATGTACACAAATTATATCTTCATTTTGTATGTTGAATAATTATACAGCCCACAACTAATATAATTATACATCACACAAGTATTTTCATTTCGAGAGGGTCTGGTATCCAAACATGCAGTATATCACCATTGTGAGTTTTCGGTGTAGAGAAATGCCATAATTTATTGAAATAAAGCTTACAATTAGAATTTTCTCTAGTTTATTGTAACTTACTGGCGAAATATTTCCGCGAATTGTTCTAAAATTAAATGGACGTTTTCAGAACCAAACTAAGAATTTGTAAAAAAGACTACAAATTAAGGGCAGAATGCCAAATGTCTCATGAAGGCTTATACCTGAAAACACGTCACGTCGAACTCAGACGAATCTGAATAACATTAGAACGACCTGAAACCTAAAATCGAAAACTGTTTTGAACCGAGTGACTTAGAAAATCCTTTTGCACTCAAAAGAATCCACACACTCATTGAAAATTCTCAAAAAATCATTCAAATTCAAAATCAAAGACAACACTTTCCATTCCAAAGAAAATAATTCAAAAACGGAAGAGACAATAATTCAAAAACCTTTGGAAACTTTCTGAGGATTTAGTAGTTTTGCTTTGCATTGAACTTGAACTTGCAACATTCGAAGTGTCCCCTGTGGACTTGCCAGAGAGCTTGAACGTGTGAACACTTATAGTGGAAGTTGCCACCTGGATCACCCTTTCCAACACTTATACTTTAGCATAGGCTTTGTATTTGTACTGGAATAGCGCTGGGCCGTCGCTCGGCATGCAGAAATCTTACAGACTAACAACAACCACCGTCGCTCGACAAAGTGATCGGACTAGCTACTAAATTTGGTTCGAGATGTTGCATTATCGGTCCACTTACCAACGAGTCATCTATACAATTATTTTTGAAGGCATTCGGTATACCTTTATTAGGTTTTTGCTTCGCACAATCTTGATATTCGTTGAATTATTTATTCGTATCCATCAAGTACGAGTACATTTAAGAGAAAGAAGAACGTTGAATGAATGTAATCTACGCTACGTGGACCTATGAATGAAGTCACGCTCGTGCTTGCAGGCTTCAACATGTATAACTTACGGAAACTCCTGCAATTCCTTTATTTAGATTTAGATTGCATTGCCGTTATTCTGACAGTTGTTGGTTGAGCATAAACTCTCATACGTTTTCATCTTGTTACATAACATGCCATATTCGGTTTCCCTGTGTTGAGCATGAAACTCAATGGGGAGAGAGTACTATGAAGTGCCGAACCTTTCAACAATGTTTACTGATCCGAAAGACATTGTCGATCCAGTTAAAGAAGCACCACTCACTAACCTTTTCAGAGAACATCAATCGATATAGAACAAGATTTTCATATCTATTGAAAAGGCCTTGGATTTTTACCAATTATGGCAAACGTAGTTTACGGTATGCTGGGCCTACTTTATTCAACACACTTCCACCCCACATTCGGAACTTGCATCGGCTCCAGGAATTCGATCGCAAAGCTAGGTCTTATTTTAGGGAGCATATCGGCATTACTAATTATAAACCTCTAATGTCCGTCTGTATATCTATTTATTTATGTGTCTATTCGTCTATTTATAAGTCTGTCTGTAACGATCCCGTTATTTTTTCGTTTAATTGCGTTTACACTGGCGAAGAAAAAAAAAAATACCTTTTGATATGTTGTCGGGTATGGTGCAAAACGTCGAGAAAACATGTTCCGGGTGGGATATTGTTCTGAAATAAGGGAGTTATGGGTCAAGAAAGGGTGAAAATTGAA
>CM055404.1:49603204-49616393 GCA_029228625.1 Pseudolycoriella hygida | reverse complement strand
CCAAGGAGAAGGTTTATCGATTCAAATAAATCGGATTTAGAAGTAAGGGGACTTTCTCTGGGCGAACAAACCATCTCCTTGGCGGGCGATAGGAGGGCATGGAGGACGATAGTTCACCAATCTGGGGTTGCGGCAGAAAGACCTCACACCGGAAGGTACTAACGGTCTATAAAGTTTGATGATGACTTCAGTTCAAGTGTCGTCTGCTCAGGCTGTTAAGTAAAAGCTTCCCGATGGTCACTGCCGAAAACAAATTTTTCATAAAAAAGTACGAAAACTTTGAGGAAATGTTTGTGGGTATGGTAAAAAAGAATAGTCTTAATGCGGAAAATGCAGCAAAAAAAAAATTTCTACAATTCGGACCATTGGTTGCAAAACAATTCGACTTAAAGCGAAGAAAAATTATTGTTCCAAAGTCTATTACATCGTCAAAAAACACTTTTATGTGCAACATAATCGCTTTTCGTGTTTTATTTGGACATTATTGATCATATGTCTTATTCGTCAAAAGAACAGACCATATATCCGTCTCTCTCGCGAACTCGCCCGTTGAAGAGGTTATACACCGGTCATATGCCGCTTAGGGCAGTTGTTGGTTTCGGCGATTGTTGAAAATTGGATTCGTTAATTGACAGAAAACATTGTTTTGAGGCGAAAACCACGAAAATTTTGTTTTACATTTTTCTGGTACGATTAGGGGCCATACCTAAATTACGTAACGCTCGAGGGGGAGGGGGAGTCAGAGAAATTGTTACGGTTTGTTACAAGGGGGAGGGGGGTATATGTGGCAATGTTACGTAACAAAGTTATGTTAACGCAAATTTAATTAAAAATTGATTCATGCTCAGACGTAAGTCAAAATGATTTAAAGAAAATTTATATTTTTCACTGAATTTTTCAAATTTTTTAACGATCTCTCGTGCTAAAGATCATATTAGAGTTGCAATCGGAGTAGCTCAAAAGACTGTTTGAATTGCAAACTGGTGGCCATGATGGCAATTCAAACTATCTTTTAAGCTATTACGATTGCAACTCTAAAATTCATATCAAGAGCTCATTCAACAAAAAGCTACAGATCATTTTCACATAACGGATCGCACTGAAAACTGGCCCACAGATAAATTAATATTAAGAAAAAATTTATTTATCTTAGTTCAAATTCAAATTCTTCAAAAGCTATAGAAATTCAAGTCGGTTGCTCTCCAAATCGTTTTGTGAGAACGGTCTCTAGTTTATGCACCTTCATCTGAGTGACGTTTTTGACATCATGAAAGTATTTTTTACAAATATTTTTGAATTTTGTTACATAACATAGGGGGGTTCAAGAGATTGTTACGCGATGTGACACCGAGGTGGGGGGAGTGTAGTTTGAGCAATCGATCAGTACGCACGCTTATTTATTCTGCTCTCGCTCTATAAGTTTGACATAGTCTTAGTGATTCTAATTACAATTTTGACTTCTCTTTCTTTTGTATTGTTCTAATTTATGCTTGATTTATTGTTTCATGCTCTATCAACACATTATCATGAACTAAAAAACAACCATAAATCGATCTACTAGCCGTAAACTGGATATCACTAACAACGTCATCAACTTTTGTTCTGTAAAGTATAGTTCATTGTACCAGTTTCTTTGTCGACCACATGGCTTCCACTGATAATAAAGAAATGGACCTAAAGTCTTTTAATGATGTGGCCAATTATATAATTATATGGCTAAAAGTGCAGCCGCCGCCGCCGAGGATCAGGAAAAAACACAAAAAAAGCCGCGCCGTCAGCCGCCGCCTAGCAATTTTGCCGGCTCAAATTGGCGGCTAGTACATTTTAGTCGGCGGCTAATGACAATCGCCGCGAAGTTTTTCAATACAGTTTAGCCGAATTATCAGACGCCTGCATTCAGTTTTTTTCGGCTAGCCGCCGCCATCGATTTCTTTTCGGCTCTCCAGTCTGACGTGATACCGGAGCTTTAACCTCAAAATTAGAAACTGCTATGGATACTGTCGATGCCGCACAATTAGCCCAGTTGGATCGCATTGCTAGCTTGGAAGAGAAATTCGCGCGTATGCAAAGGATGTCGGAAATAGTTATTTCGCGTATTCCAGCTGTGACGGTGAATCTTGTGCCGACATCGTTCGTAAAATTTCCACGGTCATCGACTGTCGGATCCCCCTAGGATCGTTTTCACCATTTCTGCTTAAGAAAACTGGATCACACCGCATAACTATGACTACGCTAAGTTCGTTTCTCAGACCGATAAATTGAAATTCATTAGTAAATATTTGACTATGAAGACACTTCGCCTGAAGGATATTGGATTTCTGTCAGAACGCCGAATTTTCATTAAAGAAAATCTGACTCCATCGAATTTAAAGATTTTCCAAGAGTGTGCTGCTGCCAAAAGAGAGGGTTTAATTTCGAAATTTCACACCAGGGACGGTATTTGCCACATATGCCTTCCTTCGAGTGAGGCTCTAGCTGCGATACACTCGCCTCGTAATCTCAATGAATTATTGGACAAAGCGAGTGGATGTCCACCATCTGAACACCACACCCTGCGTTCGAAAAGAAAGCGAGACGATGATCAACAACAACCGTCCGGGCAAAAGGCAAAAAAGGGGCGTAAACAACATAATCTAGGCCGAATGAATTCGCAGACCACTGGACTTCAAAGTTGATAATGCTCACGATTTTCGTTCTTCATAATATTAGTTTATCGGCAAGTAGATTGATTGTATTTTGTTTTTATTTAATTTTTCTTTTTCTTTCATTTACTTCTTGGTAACGTTTCTCTCTTTTAGATCTGAAAAGTAATTCTAAATTCGTTCGCGTTTACTATTTACATTCCGGAGATTGGATACTCGTTATTGTGACACATCGTTCGAACTCTGTTGTTGTGAGTACAACATATCATTCATTTCATTACTCTTTACCATCTGTGATCATTGTAAGCGACTGATTTGTCACTAGCGACCATCAGTGATTATTGTTGATATATTTACTTATCTTTGACGACTTTATGCCTGCACTACGTTTAAACAGCCGTTTGGCTACCTACCCATTTTTCGCTAACGACGTCCACTGCCATTGATCATTTCGCAGGAATGTGTCTCGATTTACGCAGATTAGCTTACCAGGCATATCCAAACATGATCTCATCTTACTCTCGCTCAAATGTGACTTGGACTTCATGACTAAACCACTGAGGCTACGCATACATGATATAGATGTCAATGTACTCTTAGCCGAAGCTGCCGACATAGACTGGTCCAGGTTTGCTTTCTTCAGCGAAGTCGATGCCTTGGCAGAAGCTCTCAGGGACGACATGCTCTGGCTGCTCGACCGACATGCTCCCCTCGTTCCATGTAAATCGTTACCGATTGATAATCCCTTGTTTAACTCAGAAGTAAGTAGGGCGTTAGTAAATCGTGATCTAGCGTATAGCGATTGGAAGAGACATAGAACAGATGAGAAGTTCTGCCAGTTCAAAGTGCTTTGGAACCGCGTGTCTCAGATGGTGGCTGCGGCGAAAAAGAAGGGTTTTGCTTTGAAGTATGCTAGAATTACACCATCTAGGCGCGTCTGGGGTATCATGAGGCGGCTTGGTTTTGTGTCTGGATCTGATGACTCCTCACCACCTTTTACTGCTGACGAGCTTAATATGCACTTTGTGGGAAGGGTAGATTATTCTGAGTTTCCTAAGGTCCTCAAATTCTACGATAGGTCCACCTTCATGCTACCAGAGTATGCTATATGCTCCTCCTTTCTCGTTTCGTTGCGTCTCCAGTTTAGAGGTTGTTGACACTATTTCCAGTGTCAAATCTAACTCTATTGGACTGGACTCGATTCCGATCTCATTCGTCAGATTATTACTACCGGTCATCTTACCGACCGTAACGCGTCTGTTTAATTCGATCATCACGAAATCCATGTTTGCCGGTCACTAGAAGATAGCAAGAGTATCTCCTCGTCATAAGAACTCGCGGACCCATGGACTTGACGACTACAGACCGATAAGCATCTTGCCTGCACTATCTAAGGCACTCGAGAGGTTACTGAAAAAACAGATGATTGATCATATGGAAGGGTGTGGCCTTTTGTTTAAGTTCCAGTCGGGCTTTCGTGGAGGTCACAGCACGACTACTGCTCTCTTACGTGTTACGAATGACATTAGGCTAAATATGAGCAGAAACATGGCCACCATACTGCTTCTTCTTGATTTCTCCAAGGCATTTGACTCGGTCTCGCATAGTTTGCTTCTTCGCAAGTTGCAGTCTGAATTTTTCTTTCCTCCGGATGCCGTTCGGTTAGAAAACAGTTACATCTCCGACCGGTCAAAAACAGTGTGTATAAATGGATTTCGGTCGCAGACACTTAAGGTGCACAGTGGCGTCCCGCAAGGTTCAGTGCTGGGTCCTGTCCTGTTCTCTGCCTTCATTAACGATCTTCCGAAACATCTGAGACACTGTAAGTCCCATCTATTCGCGGATGACTATCAGATGTACAAATCTGTTAGTGAAGATAATGTGCTCTTCGATATGAGTCTCTTGAATTCGGACCTTTCCGCTGTGTCGGCCTGGGCCAAAGAAAACAGATGGAGGCTCAATGCTGTGAAGACGAAAGCTATTGTGTTCTCGAATAAGAACTGGATAAGGAATATACCGGAAGCTGTCTTCGAAGGTGTGACGGTCCAATATGTTGACAGCATCAAGAATCTGGGTCTGACGACTGAGAGTAAGATGATATGGGACTCTCATGCTCGCTTGGTCTCTGCTAAGATCTTTGGTGGGCATATTCCGGCCTTTGGTGGCCAGTTTCTCGTTTTATGTCGGTGAAGACACGAGAGCTACTGGTTAAGTCTTTGCTGCTGCCTCACCTGGCTTACTCTAGTCCTGTTCTCTGTGGGCTTTCCGCCAGTGCAAAGAAGATTTTTCAGAAATCATACAACGCCTGTATTCGGTTCATTGGTCGCTACGAGTCTGTATCGAGATATGTCGACCGTCTACTGGGTTGTGACTTGTTCACTTACCTCGATTACCTAACTTCCACCTTCCTGCACAGTGTCATCATTTCGAAGCAGCCAGACTATATCTATGAACATCTTAATTTTGGTATGTCGGGCAGGACGCACAACTTGATCTTACCGTGTTTCCAGATATAATGCGCTGCCAGCTGCAGTGAAGAGCAAGATTTCGATAACTGGCTTCAAACGTGTTTGTAGGACTCATCTAGGGCTGAAGAGTCGCTAGTGTCATACAGTCTATATAACATATCTATCATCACCTTCTTATGTTTCATCCCTAATTTCATATTCCAGTTGGTTTCACTGCAGGATCGAACGAGCTATGCATCAATCGGAATACTACCTATTTTCTGTCGCTGTTGTTCTTATTTTCCTCAGGACTATAGGCCCCTTTTATTGTCTGCTGTGACGAGCTTTGGGTGGGTGGAGGTGGGCCTGTTGGTTGCACTAAACATGTAATTCATGTTTTGTTGCGACTGGTTGCCCTATCTCTATGCGCTCTGACTTCGCTTTGGTAGATGGTGGGGAGGGGTCGTGAAGGAGCCTTACAATTTATCATTTAGAATTACTCGTCATTCTATTCTATATTCATTGAATTTCCTAGTTATTTTCTATCTTTTTTACTGCAATCAACTACTAAAATTCGTAATAATTTATGTCAACGCGTTGTGTGTTTCGCGATTATATGTACTTTTAAAAAAGGTCTACAACCTTACACATATTATATATTGGGCAATTCTACGGACTTCATCGTTCCCACTCATGAAATTCTCAGTAGTTACAAAATAATATTTATAGGAAAGTAACTAACCTCAAGTTAAAGGATCAATCTTTATGATACACGCTTTTACATAAATATTATTTTGTAACAACTGAGCATTTCGATCGTGGGAACGACATTTTCGTGGAATGGCCCATTAATAAATCAATGCATCTTAATCAAATGGGTCTAAGCTTGAAAATTGTGTTACGTAATTTAGGGACAGCCCCTTAGTGATTGGGAAAATTGGAAAACTATATTGTTCGACCATTTAGCTTTAGCGAACCCCATACATTTTAGCCTCATCTTTTCACGTTGAAATTCATTTTTGTTGAAAGATTATTTGATTTGCTTTCAAACGACACCCTACTCAACGATTTTGCGCGAAAAATAGGGAGATTGGGCAAACCTTCTTATAGCAAAACTTATAACTTATACTTATAACTATACGTTATAACTTATAACGCAATTCCGGGTCGTTTCAACCTGCCGGCCATGTTGGATTTGGCCAAGGAATCGGCGCATGTCGCATCCCAAACGAGGGACCTGCCTCTTTCCCAAGTGGTGTATGTGATTCCGTCTGGACGTTTTTTGCCGCCATCCCGGAACAATCCGGTGGGCTCAAGCAAGGAATTCATGTTAATTGAAGCTAGGCTTTGGTGAATGATTCGGTTCAACTCCGCATGCCGGAAGTATTTTCCTGGGTTCTTTTTACAGTGTAGTCCATGCCTCCCGAGAGAATCCACTGAGGTACCGCAAATGTAATCATATGGATGACATATTTGTGTACCGAGCCGTAGGTTGATGCACACCCGCATCACGTCATTGTTCATGAGTGTACCGATGTTTGGGCTTGGTATCACGTTGAGCCTTGCTCCTGACATTTTGTTTTGGAGCAGGTTGAATCGAAACTGTTCAATTTCGCTTGGAAATGTCAACTCAGAGATTACACGTTTGATGTTGATTTGGTCCCATTCGAATTGTGAAGTATGGTTATCTGGCATAGATTCACCGTTGATTTCATTCCATTTGATTAAGGCTTCCGAGAAGAAAGGTATGTTAGATTCGTAGTCCTTTATATTGGTTGTTATAGACACGATTTCTTTCACCCCATTTACCAAAGACAAAAACGCTGGGAGAGAAATTTCCTGGAAAAAACGGATGCCTGGGCCTCCAAAATTGATCGGCAGACTCGATTGAGTCCATTGGGTAGCATTCAATTGGATGTTCATTATTTTTTCTAAAGCTGACTTCAACTGCATGTCCAATTCGTACAGAAGGGCCTGGAACTTCCAGAGCGGAGAGCATCTGAGTAGGTACACTAGTTTTGGGACTGCCAGGCAGTTTTTCAGAATAAAGTACGCGTAATGCGTTTGTAAAGATGATAGACGACTGATAAGCACGTTGATCTTTTCAAACTTTCTTCTTGTGAAGGCTTCAATTCCGTTTTCCGTTAATGGAGCGCCTAAAACCTCAAGCTCATCATCGTCTACCACCCGAATTCCTGGGGCTAGCATTTCAAATTGGTTGATGATGTCGACGATCTGCTGGCCGTTGCAAAAATAAAGCTCGCATTTTTCGCTGTTAAGCTCCAAATCAAGCGACTCTGACTTTTCGTTGATAAGTGCCAAATCCGCGAACACCTTGTCGGTTGTATCCCCGAGCGTGCCGTCGTCGAGGTACCACACGTTTAACTCGGCCTTTAAGCTTGACACCAACGGGTGAATGGCCAGGCTGAAGATTAGCGGGCCAGCGGGATCGCCTTGCTGGGCTCCGACCCTGGACAAAATTACTTTGTTTCCATATGCAAGAAAAGTTGGCTTTAAGTAGCGTTGACGGAGATAATGATACAGCCGTGGAATTTTGTCCTTGATTTCGATTAACATTACGTCTCTCTCTACGCTGTTGAACGCGTTACGAACGTCCACCTTGAGAATGAGCTCCAGACCGTTCTTTGGATTACGAATGTACGATCGGATAGCATGCACTGCACCTTCACAGCCGAACTTTACGCCGAAACCAATCTGACGAGGCAACAAGTGGGCGACCATATCTGTTTTAACAGAAAAACATGCGATCTTCGATGTCAGTCTACGTAACGTTGTTCCGATCGCTATCGGTCGGATGTCACCATTGTTTTTCTCACTGTCAAGTCACTGTGGCTACGGGCCTGTTGCGGAGTTTAATAAATGTATTGACTTATAATCTTAATTTTATAGGAGTAGACTGATAACTTGTGACTTATAACTTATGGCCATATGAATTATAACTTATAATTTATAAGTTATAAGTACATGATTTATAAGTTATAAGTTCATAAGTTATAAGTCATAAGTTATAAGTCATAAGTTATAAGTTATAACTTATAAATTACAATTTATAAGATGACTTATCGCTTATACGTCATTTGCGCTAACTCTCTATTATATTATTATAACTTATAGTTTACTTATAATTTTCAACTTATAGCTTATAACTTAAAACTTATAACTTACAACTTATGACTTATAACTTATAACTCATAACTTACAACTTATCACTTATAACTTATAACTTATAACTTATAACTTATAACTCATAACTTATAACTTATAACTTATAGTTCTTTTATAATTTTGAACTTATAAATTATAGTTTACTTGTAACTTTCAACTTATAACTTATAACTTATGACTTATAACGTATAGTTATAAGTATAAGTTATAAGTAGGTTTTCCCAATCTCCCTAATGAATTTTTGGTGACACTTTTTAGGTGGCAGAGCCGGCTCAGACATCAGACGTCTATGGTATTGTTTGACCTTAAATGCATTTCTCGGCTTCATCTATCCAAATCAGCAATTTATCAAAATTGCTAATTTCGATACATGAAACATTGCTAATGAGATAGATGAAGTTTAGAATTACATTTGACTTCAAAACAATAGATAGACGTCTGAGGTCTGAGCCGGCTTTGCCACCTAAAACATGTCATTAAAAATTCATTTTTTGCTCAAAATCGTTGAGTGGGTTGTCGTTTGAAAGCTAATAAAATAATCTTTCAACAAAAATCGTACCAGAAAAATTTAACAACAAAATTTCGTGGTTTTCGCATCAAAACAATATTTTCTGTCAACTACGAATCCAATTTTCAACAATCGCCGAAACCAAAACTACCCTAAGCGGCATATGACCGCGACACGGTGTGTAACCTCTCCAACGTGCGAGTTCGCGAGAGAGACGGATATATGATCAGACTATTTATTGCGCAGACGGACAAAAAGTTAGATAACTTAGAGCGCGTCCGATAAAAACAATATTTTCTAGAGTAAGTTTTGTTAAAAAAAATTTTTAATTTCAAAAAAGTACCTGAATAGCTAAAATCATTGTTTTTTCATATAAGTCTGCGTCCTTGAGCTATGACACTTTGAATACAGGGGGCAGCAGCAGCCTGGTGCCGAATTGAAAGTTATATGAAGTATAGATCTAACTACGTGTGACGTATGGAACTCACTCCTGCCTCCACTTTAGTAAGAACAGATGTTCAGAACGAGGCTGCCTTCTTTATTCCCAGCTTTATGTCTCAAGTAGGCAGCCTGGTGCCGACTGCGATGGTGTTACTAACTAATAACTTCACTTGTTCTTCCAGTTAGGCGTAGTCAGAATTTCAGCACCAGGCTGCCATGATTGACCAGGTTTTCTCTTTCTTCAGTATGGATGATGATGATTATATATTTCGCAGAACGATTGTTTCTCTGAATCAAACAGACGTGCTTATCGATCAGAAAATTTGATAAATTCAGACCAGTTTCTCGAAGTGTTATGTCGCAATGTACTGCCCGAGGCAATGGCATTTGCATCTTGGAATTATCCTGCTGGATCACAAGATTTGTTTGTTGAACAAAGTATGTATGCGAAAATCAAATTATCACGAGTGTCAAAGAAAATGTAACACTCGAAAGTGTCCATCGTTTTTTGTCCATAAAAGACGTCCGCATTTTTTGCGTGTTGTGGGTCTATCCCATGTCTTCGTTTTCCCTATACCTTATAATATTACAGTAACGCTTTTGATGAACCTCCCTCCGTTCCTAAAAAACAGACATCTTTTATGGACGATTATAAGTCAATTTTTACAATTTCGAAATGCTTTTAGTTTTGGTATGTTCTTTGGCGGGGTACAACGATTTTCTCACACGTGACTGGACAAAAGTAATTCTTGATTGGACAGGAGATAATGGAGTTTTGGGTTGTTATTCAACGAAATCGTCGGAACAATCGCATCGAGTGAAGCGATTCGACAATCTGGTTGAAGTGGGCAATCAGACTTGTTCTGTTCATATGGGCGCGTTGATTCTCGGAGTGATCGGTCAACAGTTGCGTCATTTTGTGGAAATGTGCAATGATTCCTAAGAAATCGTTAGTCAATGAGAAATTTATCTTCATACACTATTAGACATATTGATGGACTGTTGTGAATTGCAATACTTTTAAAAAATTCAAATAAAAAGTTTAACGTTTTTGTTCTTTCTTTTGTTCACTTTTGAGAACCGGCTCGTAAGGGGCTGTTCATAAATGACGTCACGCTTGCTATAAAATCCACAAAGCTCATAACTCCAAACTGGTGAGACATTTTGTTTATAGTACTCCGGCTACCCCCCCAAAAACACCCCCTGTTTGGGGGGGTAGCCAGAGTCCTATAAACTTAATTTGCTGTCCTGCATGAGTTATGACCTTTTTATGGATTTTTTATAGCAAGCGTGACGTCATTTGTGAATGGCCCCTAACCGGTGTTCTTACCCTATTTCTATTCATTTTTATCATTACATGCAGGCGCCGAGACGCAAGTCTAACACGATAAAAATTTACAAGAAAAATTTTTCTTAGGCTTAGGCCAAAAATTTGACTTTCTTCGTAATATATTTTCATTGTACAGAATATCCACATAAAATGTCAGTTATGCAATCATCGCACAGAATATGCACATAAAATTTCAATCGGACAAGATCTGTGTACATTCTGCACAAATTTTTATGAGTAACTTTTCAACATACATTCTGAGCACTGGCTATGGGATTGAATCTGGGCACTGTCGTCCCAAGGGCCGCCGACCTAGGGCCCGTTTAAGTGCTTTTTGGTCTTTTGTACATAACTCGAGTAAATCTTTTCCGATTTTTTTTTCTTTGTTTTTTTTTTGTTTGAAAGATATCGGCATGTCCGACTTTTTTTGTAAAAACTTTTGCCTGTGTTTAGGGCTCAAGAGGGCCTCATGTCGATCCTAAGGTCAGCCCTAACCAAAAAAAAATGTTTTTGCTATGTTGCAGAGCAAATTGAGGGAAACATTTTTGTCTATGGAAGTATGTGTCCGAGGCCTCTACTTAGGGCCCTAGGTCAGTATTAAGGTCGGCCCTAGCCCCAAAAATGTTTTTTTGCTATGTTGTAGAACATTTTTCTCTATTTAAAGGTCATTTTTGTGTGTTCGGAAAATCTTTTTACATCGTTTCTTCGGACGGGTTTTTCAATATTTCCCTATCGGCAACTTTTCAATATTGCCCTATCTACAACTTTTCAATATTGCCCTATCGGCAACTTTTCAATATCGCCATATCGGCAATTTCCAATACAATTTAATTTGAACGCAATATTTACTTAAATACGTTCCAGTCTTTTCGTAACAGCAACTCTGTTTGCCGCATCTATTCTGATACGTACGGGTCCCTTCATATGTTTTTTTGTTTGGAAGGTCTGGGCATGCCTCACAACTTATAGAAGAAAAGTTTCAGATTTTGAGCTTTTGGACTCAGCCAGGGCCCTAAACGTGGGTCTCTACTAGGGCCCAACGTGTTTTTTCTACTTAAATCGCGGAAATCTTATCCGATTTTCAAAATTTTTTTCCTGAAAGATAATAAGAAAACTGATTACGAGAATGAATTTGGGCAAAGTCGGCTGAAAACTTTCGAAGTTACGTTCGAAAAAGTGGTGAAAAACGTGGTTTTTTGAAGGTTGGTGGAACTTTTTCACTTATATCATTGCGAAATTAGAACGGAAATAGAGTCTTTAAAGTGGGTCCAACTCACGCTACGCGACCCAACACGATATTTGTTTTTTTTTTTCGTGAATATTACTTTGATAATGAGGCTTTTTGTGCAGTGCTGTAGAGAAAAAAGAGGCGAAATTTTTGTCCATGGAGGTATGGGTTAGATGCCTCTGCTAAGCGCTTTAGGTTTGTTCTAAATTCTGAGCTTATTTTAAGGGCTTGGAGAGATTTTTTGCGCCCGTGATTCGGACGGGTTTTTCAATATTGCCCTATCGGCAATTTCCAATCCAATGAGGACGTAATTGCCCATGTTTTTGAGTAAGGCAATATTTACTTGGATACTTAGAAAAATCTTTCCAAGCTGTTAAAATAAGCCTAGAATTAAAAACCGACCTAAAGCGCTTAGCAATTCCATAGACAAAAAATTTCACCTCTTTTTAGACCCGTGCGAAGAACGTAGTGCTTTGAAAAGGGATCTATTGCGTTTACCACGACGTTTATTACCAGTCGAATTTCGACCCGGGAGTAGGGGGGAGCATCGATCGTGGTCCTTAGATGACCAATCAGCAATAAAAAAATGTCCGTATGTCTGTCAACACAGTAACTCGAGTAAAATTCAACCAATTTTCAAAAACTTTTTTTCCCTGAAAGGTAACCGTAAAATCTTTTATGGGATTGAATCTGGGCACTGTCGGCACAAGGGCCGATTAAGTGGTTCTGGTCTTTCATAACTCGAGTAAATATTTTCCGATTGTCATAAAAATTTTTTCGCGCAGACGGACAAAAAACGTCAGATTTTCTCACCGAATTTAAATCCTAAAGTAATCTGTTTCGAGTCACATTTGAATGTCATTTTTTGTCCTGTCTGAAATGTTTTTGACCCACCTGTCGTTTTTCTCCCAGTCTGATATGTCATTTTTTACCCACCTGCAACATAAACAAAATAAGATTTCATTTTGTTCGAGATAATATAAAATAAAAATTCATTTTAGTCTCACTTTTAATGGTACGCACGGACACATACATAATTTCGATATTATTATCCACTCAATTCTAAGAATCACACGCGAATTGAAAAAAAATTCAATAAAAACAACATCGACGGAAGAAAACAACGAATCTTATGAAAACAATTTAGGTGACACAATTGAATCGCATACTTACTGTGATCATTATATGAAATTTGAATTTAAGTTTGTTGAGTGTTTTGTTCAAAATCTGACTTTTTGTCCGTCTGCGCGAAAAATAGTATACAACACACGGAGCTAAAACGGTGCTGATTTAGACCACGGTGGTGAAAAGGTCTTCCTCGGGCGCTCCACCCTCGGATTTGACCTTTTCACCACCTGGGTCTAAATGCACCGTTTTAGCTCCTTGTGATGTAATGTACTATTATGG
>CM055404.1:49562718-49595153 GCA_029228625.1 Pseudolycoriella hygida | reverse complement strand
CCCATTCCCTGGCTCCCAGTGCTCAGACCCCTGACCCGATTCCAACAAAAAAAATTCCCTAGTTTTTTGGCATCAAATGATTTCATTTGACACCAAATTGAGCAATTTCCGTGCTTTACTTGCTGAGGTATTTGCGAAAAAGTTTCACCGACCCTCGAAAAACCATGTTTTTGGTCACTTCCTCGACCATATCTCCGGAACCACTCCATCGATTTTGCTCATCTTGAATCATGGGAGGCATGTATGTACCTTTCAGGAAAAAAAAGTTTAGGCTGATCAGTTGAGCCGTTTGGAAAAAAAGGTGGAGACGGACGGACAGACGGACATTTTTTTTATTGCTGATTCGTCATCTCTAGACGATAAAAGATGCATCCCCCACTCCCATCTCGATCTACCCCATGTTACAATAAAATTGTTTGTAGTAAACGTATAGGACCTCTTGTACTTCGTACGGGTCCAATAAAAATAATTTGTTTGACTATTCCCTCCGAAACTTTCGCATTACATGCATGTTTACCCCCCGCGGAAATAGTTATCACATGTAGAGTCTTTTGGGAAATTAGAAACGCAAATAACCCGTGGCGGAAGTTACTTTCGCGCAAGAGAGGTAAAAGGTGTTACGTCCCTAGGGAGCGAAAGTGTATTACATGTGCAATTTTTTTTTCAATTTTTTTTAATTGCGGGTTTTTTTAAGGATTGGAGATGTTCTTTGCGCCGTTCTTCGGACGGGTTTTTCAATATTGACCTTTCGGCAATATCCAATCCAATTTGATGTCGACGTAATTTCATACACTTAAAAGTTAAGGCGACATTTCCTTAGATACGTTCGAATCTTTTTGTAACATCTATTCTGTTTGGCACATCTATTCTGGTGCGTACGGGTCCCCTGCATATGTTTTACCACTTTCTCGACCGTAACTTCGAAAGTTTTCAACCGATGCTGCCCAAATTCAATATAGTAATCAATTTTCTGATTATCTTTCAGGAAAAAAAAGTTTTTGAAAATCGGTTGAGTTTTACTTAAGTTATCACGGTGTCGGACAGGCGAACGGACATTTTTAGACCCGAACGAAGAACGCAGTGCTTCGAAAAGGGGTCTTATGCGTTTACCACGACGTTTGTATCCAGTCGAATTTCGACCCGGGAGTAGGGGGGAGCACCGATTATGGTCCTTAGATGACGAATCAACAATAAAAAAATGTCCGTCCGTCAACACCATAACTCGAGTAAAACTCAATCGATTTTCAAAAACTTTTTTTTTCTCTGAAAATAATCAAATAATCTTTTATGGGATTGAATCTGGGGACTGTTGGCGCAAGGGGCAATGAGCTAGGGTCGTTTAAGTGGTTTTTGGTCTTTTGCACATAACTCGAGTAAATCCTTTCCGATTTTCAAAAAAAAATTTTGTTTGAAAGATCTTGGCACGGGCGACAATTTATGGAAGAAACTTTTTTGGATTTGAGTCCTTGGACTTAGCTAGGGCGCTAAAAACGATTCTGTGCTAGGGTCATACGTGTTTTTTGTACATAACTCGAGTAAATCTTTTTCGATTGTCACCAATTTTTTTTTGTTTGAAAGACCTGGGCATAGCCGACAATTTATGGAAGAAAGTTTTGTGAATTTGAGTCCTTGGACTTAGCTGGGGCACGAAAAATGAGTCTCTGCTAGGGCTCTATGTGTTTTTTGTACATAATTCGAGTAAATCTCTTCCGATTTTCAAAATTGTTTTTTGTTTGAAAGATCTGGGCACGGCGGACAATTTATGGAAGAACTTTTGCCTGTGCTTAGGGCTCAAGTGGGCCTCATGTCGGCCCTAACCAAAAAAAAATGTTTTTTGTTATGTTGCAGAGCAAATTGAGGGAAACATTTTTGTCTATGGAAGTATGTGTCCGAGGCCTCTACTTACGGCTCTAGGTCAGTACTAAGGTCGACCCTAGTCCAAAAAATGGTTTTTTGCTATGTTGTAGACAAAATTGAGGAGAACATTTTTCTCTATTTGGAGGTCAATTTTGTGCGCTCGGAGAATTTTTTTACACTGTTTCTTCGGACGGGTTTTTCAATATTGCCCTATCGGCAATTTCCAATACAATCATCAACTCTGTTTGCTGCATCTATTCTGATACGTACGGGTCCCTTCATATGTTTTTTATTGCTGATTCATCATCTCCCCGTAATTTTTTCAGGGTATGTGAGAAATGAAGTAAAGTTTTTTTTGGATGTAAAAGTAAAAATCAAGAAAGGTACTCATCTCGAAAACTCGAATTTTTCAATTTGAAGGCCTGCGAAGGCCAGAAAATTGACTTTTTCTAATCGATCTCGTTTTTACCTAAAAGCTTTATCTAACGTCTGTCTAAATCAGCCATAGTCACTTTAATCGGATTTATTCGTAAAAAGTTATGGAATTTTAAAAAAGTGACTGTACCCGATTTTAGTGCATTTTTGAGTAGCCGTGCCAGTTAAACTAAGACTCTCCCCGGAAATATGTCTTCAACAATTTTCTTATATCAATTAGCCCTATCACCCGTCACAATTTCATTGGTTCCTCGAACGCGTCATTTTGAGTTTGGGTGATTTCACAAAGAATGACCCCAACTCACTCGTGTGTTTTTAAGTAACTCGCTTCGGAAACTGTTATTTTGACTCTACACTCGTCAAAACAACAGTTTCCAAAGCTTAATGCTTAATGCTTAAAAACACACTTGTGAGTTTGGTTCGTATCTCAAAATTGATCCCTCATGCAATGAATGATTTCCGCCGCATCCGCTGTAATATACTATTTTTTTTGACAAGTTTAGCTTTCACACAAACCTTACGCGATGCGGCTCGCGTCCTATACAATGATCCCTTTAGGGGGGAGAATTTGTGAGAGAAAATATATGAAAATCTCTCATCTGATAACGTCGCTAAATTTTTCATGCGATATAGCGCGGTGTAGAGTAAATGCACCAGTTGTCGGCCATGTAGTTGGTCTCCGGCCGGGTCATAGTTTCAATAGCGACCGGCCACATTTCGCATTGTAATATGGCCGGTTACTGGTGTTGGCCGGAGACTACTACATACCGTACCACTCTTAGCAAGTTACGAGCATCATGAGAACCGACATTCTGACTAGGATTACTGGAAAAACTCCGGTTTCGTATATAATTTCGTACAATTTTTACCTTGAGGGCTCTCTACTGGAGAACATTGGACTTGGAAACATTTGCGGTAATTATTCACGTGCTATGTACCTAATACGCAATTCATACAATAAAAGAAATTAGCTTTTCGTTCAAATGCTCGTCGAATGGTTTTTATCTCTTGATAACAATGATAGAAGTCAATGAATCAAAATCGAAAATAGAAATTTGTTGTCATACGTGCTCTTTGGTTCGTCTGACAAAGAAATGAATGAAAATAATTTCATACAGAAATTAACGACGTCTGCGGTTCTTAAACAGTTCGGATAATCTTTTAATCTCTTAGTTATCTAATGTCTTAAGCCACATGGCGATAAGAAATTTAATTTCAGCACATAACGAAGTCTATATTTGCGCTCATTTTTTATCTAGATCATCATGCCTCGCCAAAAATCAACGCCCAATCGTAATCAGAGCAAAAAACAAGAAAAAAGACGCAAGCGAATGGATAAAGAAATTCTAGAGCTACAGAACACCGACTTTCCACTAATTCCAAAATTGCCATTCAGTCGATTAGTTAAAGAAATAATGCAAAGACAGAAAGAGAGCTTTCGGATTACGGCAACTGCTCTGGTATTGCCAGATAAAAAAAAACCATAGAGTTTTCAGTAAATAACGACTAAAAGTAATCTTTTTAGAGTGCACTTCAGGAAGCGGTTGAACTCTACTTAACATATTTGTTCAGCGATGCATACTTGCTGACTTATCATCGACATAGGGTAACTTTAGACCGTACAGATATTCGTTTGGTATTGCACATACGACAAGGGACACACAAATGATTTGAACGCTTCAGATACAGTTGTTTATGTTTCCAATTTATCCACACGAATGTATTTTATGTTTTCATTTGAATTTTTCTGGAATACAGCTATTTTTATAAAATACTGTATTACCTGAAACTAAATTCTCGTAAGCCGTAAGTACGTAAAACTGTTACGCTGAGGTGAGACCTAGAAAATTAGTGAATCGCTGATATTTTTGTATGACCAATTTCATAAAATTATGTCATTTGTGAATGGACAATCCATTTATATATATAATGTTGTTCGTAATTACATTAAATTAACAGATTTATAAAAGAATTAAACGTTAGCTTGTAAATTCCAATGGACCTTATACCATACAGATAGACTTAAGCGTCAGTTAAAAACGGCGACTGCAGAAACATATTTTAATCGACGTCCCACCGAGAAATAGGCAATGCATTCATATGTGCACTCCCCGGAAGTCATTCATTACATCATGCTCGGAGCGGTAGCGGAGAGCGTGACGCAGTCCCCACACCCCAAAAAAACGTCCACAAACCCAAAAACCTCCATACAAAAACCTTTGGGACAACACACGATGTATAGGCGAAGTTTTGAGTTTTTTCCCCTCGCCCCTTCCCCTCCAAATTATTTAAAAAAAAACTACGTCGCAGCAGCTTTCCAACAAGCCCTCACTCATCAAAATCGGTTGAAAATTGGCTGAGATATCGCCAATCAAAGATGACCAATTCCTATGGAAAAGTGGTCAAATTACCTTTGCAATTAATAACAATTTTATTCCTGTGTGGTGTGTCAACTATCTATCTACTTTTTTTTTTCTCGAGAACCGCTCGAGTGATTTCCTTAAAATTTTCAGGGAACGTCAGTCTCAGCCCGAAATGAAAAATTTCATATGCCGCTTTTCCGGGAAAATTGTGGAAAAGCCGTGGCATGGGAAAAAGTGGTCAATTTTGAGGGTTTTTCGGTAATGCTCGGAGTTTTCGAATTTTAGCTCCGGAGTGACAATAGCTAGAGAGTTGGCTTCTTTGGGAAAGTTATAGAGTTTAGTCAGGAGAATTTTTTGGGATCTTAAGAAAATGGCTGCCAGCGGTCAAACTGGCGCCATCTTGGATTTTCATTTATGCTTTTTCGGTTTTCGAATTTTAGCTCCGGAATGACGCTACTTAGAGAGACGGTTTCTTCTAGACAGTTATAGAGTTTGATCTGGAGAATTTTTTGGGATCTTAAGAAAATGGCTGCCAGCGGTCAAACTGGCGCCATCTTGGATTTTCATTTATGCTTTTTCGGTTTTCGAATTTTAGCTCCGGAATGACGCTACTTAGAGAGACGGTTTCTTCTACAAAGTTATAGTTTCATCAGGAGAATTTTTTTATATCTTAAGAAAATGGCTGCCAACTGTCAAAGTGACACCATCTTGGATTTTTTGCTAAATTCTGAATAAGAATACCTAGATAGTTGGTTTCTTCATGAAAGTTATATAAATCACTGAGAAGAATTGGTTACACGATGTGTTCCGAAGGCAGCCGAAGGTGACACGAAGTGTTCCGAAGGCAGGCGAAAGTGCTACAAAATATTCCGAGGGTAGCCGAAGGTGATACGAAGTGTTCCGATGGTAGCCTAAGGTGTAGGAGAACACTTTTTTTCGGAAAGAAAATTTTTTTCGGAGAAATTTTTTTTTCTTAGAAAATTTTCTTTTCTGAAAATAGAAATTTCGGAAAGAAAATTTTCTTCGGAGAAATTTTTTTTTCTTAGAAAATTTTCTTTTCTGAAAATAGAAATAAGAAAATAAAATAGAGAATAGAAATAGAAAATTTTTCACATGAAGATTAGTTATAACAACTGAAAACTTCCAGAACTACTGATATCGCATACAAAAACCTCTTAAAATGTAGAGTGTGACGCAGTCCGTAAGTCCGCTTCCAAAATTAATGATATCGCTTGAGGTGACGCTATCGCTGATAATACGCAGAGTTTGTTTGAAGGGAACCTTGTGTTCAAAGTTTTAATTTCCTGAAAAAATTACAGCGCTTTTTTTTAAAACAAAATTACGTTGTGTTAAAAAAAATGCGTCACAAATGCCGGACCCAACGACGAAATAATTTTTCTGTACTTTCAGTTTTTGCGCTGCAAAAATTTGACTTTTGTTTCCTATTGCGTAGATTGTTTAAGGTAAATTTAAATTTTTGCGCGTGAAAACTGAAAGTGTCGAAAAATTATTCCGCTGGTGGGTCCGGCATTTATGACGCAATTTTTTAACACAACGTAATTTTGTTTTGAAAACAGCGCTGTAATTTTTCAGGAAATTAAAACTTTGAACACAAGGTTCCTTTCAAACAAACTCTGCGTATTATCAGCGATAGCGTCACCTCAAGCGATACCATTAATTTTGGAAGCGGACTTACGGACTGCGTCACACTCTACCTTTTACGAGGTTTTTGTATGCTGTATGTTTAGGCCCCCACCGGATGGGACAACGATTAAAACAGTATTCATAAGGGGGTTGCTTCTGGATCATTTCATGACATTCGCAAACTTATTCGTGTATTTTTAAGCAACTTGACTCGTGCAGTTGCATACCTCGCCTTCGGCTCGGGATACAAGCTATACACTCGTCAAAAAACAGTTTTTAAAGCTTTTTGCTTAAAAACACCCTCTTAAGTTTAGCATAGCTCATTTCACAAATTGATCCCTCATGTAGTGACCTACTTTCGCACCCCCCATTACAATTCAAAATTCCTTGTGCTGCGGTAACGAAACCATAACGCTTTAAGTGGGGTGATTGTTCGTGAAATTTCGTGTGTGGATTGTCGAAAGGCTAGTATTTAACTGGTAAGTAATTTTATTAATTTGGCAGTAAAATTTTAATCCAAAAGCAATAAATTTAATAGAGTGGCAGTAAAAATAATTTTCGGCACTAGAAATAATTATGGGCAGTAGGTTTTTGTAATTAATATTTTGGCAACAAGTTTAATATTTCGAGAATAAATTTAATGTTTTGACAGTGAGTTTAATATTCTGGCAGTAAATTGTTGTTATCATTTAATTAATTGTATTATAGGATTGTATGTACTGTCAATAAAAATAATTACTTTAGCAGTAAAATTAATCGTCCAAACAACGTGGCTATGGACTTACCTAACATTTTTTAAAGCGCAACATAATTCGCATTCGTAGTATTTCGTAAAAGGGATCATTAGTCTCTTACGTAACATTTCGTAAAAGGGATCATCAGTCGGTTACCTAAAATTTTTTAAAGCGCAACATAATTCTCATTCGTAGCATTTCGTAAAAGGGATCATCAGTCGCTTACGTATCATTTCGTAAAAGGGATCATCAGTCGGTTGCCTAACATTTTTAATGAGCGCAACATAATTCGCTTCGCATTCGTAGTATTTCGTACAAGGGAGCATCAGTCGCTTACGTAACATTTCGTAAAAGGGATCATCAGTCTCTGACGTAACATTTCGTAAAAGGGATAATCAGTCGCTTACCTAACATTTCGTAAAAGGAATCATCAGTCGCTTACCTAACATCTTTTAAAGCGAACATAATTCGCATCAGTCAGTTAACATAAATTTTTTGCGATTTGATTCTAGCGATACTTCACTAGAATGAGTAAGCTTCAGTAACATTTTGTAAAAGGCAGCGCACTTGCTTATTAAATATTACTGTCAAAGTATTAAATTTACTGCCAAAATATTAAATTTATTGCCAAAAATATTAAATTTATTGCCAAAATATTAATTGGAAAAACTTACTGCCCATAATTATTTCTACTGCCGAAACTTATTATTATTGCCACTTTATTAAATTTACTGCTTTTGAATTAAAATTTTACTGCCATAAAATTAAATTTATTGCCTTTTTAATTTGTAGTCTTGTCGAAATAGCTCAAATAAAGACAAAATTGTATACTGTTTTGGACCCGTACGAAGTTCAAAGGTCCTATACGTTTACTACAAACAACTTTATTGTAACATGGGGTAGATCGAGCAGGGAGGTAGGGGGATATGTTTATTATGACGAATCCCGTTCTCACTTTTTTTTTCGAAACGGTTCAACCGATCATCCCAAACATTTTTTTCCCTGAAAGGTACATGCCTCCCATGATTCATGTTCAAATCGGACAAGTAGTTCCGAAGATCTGGTCGAAGAAGTGGAGGTCGGACATATAGATTTTCGAGCGTCGACGAAACTTAATCAATCGCAAATATCTCGGCAAGTAGCGCACGGAAATCGTTCATTTTGGTGTCAAATTTGATCTTTTGATCTCAGAAAGCTGGGAATCGAATCAGTGGTCTGGGCACAGGGACCAATTGAATAGACGAAATTGAGTTTCTTGGCCATATGCGAAAGCAGATGGTTTTTCGTCTATATTTGCTCAACCATGCAATATGGAGATTTACTGTCAAAGGCAAAGTTGTAGGGAATAACATTTAATCCTTTAATCCTCTCGTGTATCAGGGTTTTCAGGAAAAAAGACCCGCAGGAATATGACCACTTCTAGAATTGGTCAGGATGAACCATATCTCTAGAACTTTGAAAGTTAGAAAGTTGCTTCCAAAAGCAAAATTGTAGAGAATAAAATTTTAGAGAACACGTGTTGGATTGTTTTAAGGAAAAATGATCCAATCCTGGAATATGACCACCATATCTCTAGAACTATGAAATTTAGAAAGCTGCTTCCAAAGGCAAAGTTGTAGAGAATAAGTTAATTTGAGGATTTCTTGGAGAAACTACGTTGGTCTTCTTTGTGATATGGTGCAGGGGAGAACATTTTGGTCATTAAAATCAATGGTCTCAGACGTACTTCGGTAGGGATTTTCACATTACCTTGGGTAATTTCTACGGATCTTTGAAATTCTTTTAATTATAAAACATTTGATTATTTGCTCATTTCTGTATTTAGATACGTTCGAGTCTTTTTGCAACATCTATTCTGTATGCCACATCTATTCTGATACGTACGGGTTGGTTATGTTTTGCCGATATATTTCGTTTATATTACGCATCCTTTGAACGTGCCCGAATCTGCCGCCCATTCCCTTGACGAAATCCCTAAAATTTCCCTAATGTCGTCGTTCCTAATATGATAATCCTACTGCTCTCTCCGATTAAATTTCGCTTCATTCCTAAGAACTCTCATATCAGAAACCTCCAGGTTGCGCAAGAGATATTCGCATTCAATACAACTCTCACTACCTAATTCCTCCTTTTCGTTGAACACGTGCGATCTCAACTGACTGGCAACCGAGTTTTGCATTTTCCTCGAATTCCCTAACTAACTTGCCATCTCCCGCAAAAATGGTTCCTGAGTACTTGAATTCAGTTATTTCCAAGATTTGCCGACTCCTTACATGTGGCATTCAGGCAGTCAATCCCACCCAGTAGATCCCTGGTATTATCTGCTAACAGAATCAAGTCATCCGCATAGGCTAGGATTTTCATTATTACCTCACCCACCACGAAATTTCCCTGCAAGTTTGCCCGCTTGATGATTTTGTCCATGAAAATTATGAACAGAAGCGGGGAAAGACAACAACACTGATGAACCCCCTCATTAACCTCGAAAGCCTCGCTAATTTCGCCGTACACGCTAAGAACCCCGAACAGCTTCTGCCTTCTCCAAGTCGATGAAGCGTTTCGTGAACCTCCGAAAATTATCTGAAAAATACATGACATAACAACTAGACTATACAAAAAAGTTCGGCGTTTCTTCTCATGGATCCTGCCAGGAAGCAGGACGCGTTGGAAATAAAAATCTTAGACCCTTTGTTAGATAACTAAAAGCAGTTTTTTCCAAAGAAAAACATAATTTTTTGTTTTTATGTTATTCTAACCGAAACTAAAGAAACTTGCGTATCTGACTTTCTTCAAAAAATCAAAAAATTCGTCGAAAAGTACCGTGAAGACCACAATTAAAAAAAAAAGAAAAAAACTTTAAGATTTCTCAGTGATTTCACCGTGATTTTGAGCTTACTTGTACCAAAAAATATTGTACGTGCTTCCAAATTGATTGTTTTGATTCGTAGGATTACAACAAACTTCCTACGAGTCAAAACAAATATTTGGAAGCACTTACGTACAATATTTTAAATATTGATGCTCGGTAAATGCGTTTTCCGAGTTGCTTGCAAGCAACTCGGAAAACGCATTTACCGAGCAGAAAAATGTAAAGGAATTTGGCATGAACATTTTTACGTCTACATAGTTCATGTTCATTAGCAATGTGTAATGAACACACACACATAAGAATGTTCGTTCATTGTACTTGTTTGTACTTGTCAGGCAAAACTAATGGTTTAAGCGACACCTACAAGTAGCACACGTACATTACCCAGATAACACAGATCACACTTTTTAATGTGGTTCCTCACTGAATGTACATTAAATATGCAAAATCCAATGTTGTTGAGAATATGTACATAAAATGTACAAAAAATGTGCCTGTAAAGTGGAACATATTTCGATATAAATAAAAAGCCCATTTTTTGTGCCATTAAAGCTCGAAATTATTGCATTAGATCGCAAGTACATTTTTCGCACATTTTATGTGTTTGATAAGGTGTACACTATTTCTACCACATTTAATGTACCAAAAATGTGCTTGTGATGTAGTACACTTTTCGATGTAAATAAGAAGCACATTTTTTGTGCTATTAAAACACGAAATTGTTGCACTAGATCACAAGTACATTTTTCGCACATTTTATATGTGTGATAAGGTGTACACTATTCCTATCACATTTAATGTACCAAAAATGTGCTTGTGATGTAGTACACTTTTCGATGTCAATAAAATTATTACACTAGATGCACATACATGTACCACACTTCAGTGGACATTTAATGTACATTAAATGGGTTCACATTTAATGCACATTTGATGTACATTAAATGCACCTTTCGTCCCAAAGAAAAGATGTAACGGTAAGGGCGATTTTTAATATTCATTAAATGTCCTGGAACTGGAGCACATTAAATGGGATCAGCACATTTTCCGATGGCACTTTATGTACATTTCTTGGGGTCAATTGTTATCTGGGTTATGTACCTCGTGACAGACAGTGCCGACTCTGACGTCCGTTCTTCAAAACGGCTCGGCGAAATGGCCTGTCGATATTTCATTTATTTCACGCCGACAGTGAAGCATTTCATCAGAAAATCCACTTTGAAGAAAATCTTCAAGAAGTCATCATAAAAAATTTGCAGATATAAAAAGTTTTGTTTTTTGAAAATAGTTTGTCACTGAAAAATCCTTCCCTCGGGTTAGAACTGGCCTTTAGCCGTCAACCAATCTTACCGCTTGCCGATGCTCATCGTCTTTTTATATTCCATTAAATGAACACAACATTTTCACTTAGTGCAGCGTGCACTTAAAATGAAATATCAATATCCTGTCCTTGCATACTCACGTGGCTCATTATACCGACCCGGTATAATAAACTGCGGCAGAATGTAAGGGTCAATGGAAGTACATTTATGCACATGAATATTTCAAACGTACAGATAACCTTGAGTGCTTCAGATTAAAAAAATCAATAAAATCTTTAACGCGCGAGAAGTTATTTTCCGTTCAAAAGCTAGATACTGATTTCCATTTTTTTGTAAATTTCGAAACTACGTAGGTTCATTTATATAGTCGCTAAGCGATACATCAATACAAACAAAGTGGCGGTAATTAATTGAAAAAGAAAACTATTTCAAGTTCATAGAAAATCGTTTTAGTGGTGCAACAAGTTCATAAACGCTTTTCCATTGACTACGTAATATTTGTATTTGACCTTTTGTAGGTATGGGGAATTTTTAAATTCTCACAATCGTTGCTAATGTTATTCGTGAGACTAAGGGAAGCGGGAAGATTTTTTAATTATTTTATTTGAATCTATTGCAGTTTCAGGCGCGAAAGGCTCATTGAGGCATTAAATGAAAAATCATGCTCGGAGCGGTAGCGGAGAGCGTGACGCAGTCCCCAAACCCCAAAAAAAAAACGTCCACAAACCCAAAAAAGTCCATACAAAAACCTTAGGGACAAGATACGATGTATAGGCGAACTTTGGAGTTTTTCCCCCCTGCCCGCTCCCCCACCAAATTATTTTTAAAAAAAAATCTTCTTATCCTGATTCCAACGCACCTTGGATCATCAAAATCGGTTGAAAACGAACCGAGATGTCGCCAATCAAAGATGATCAATTTCCATATAAAAATGGTAAAAATATGTTTGAAAATAACACCTGGGGTTTGTTGCCAGGTGTCGGTCAAAGTGGTCCGAACTGAGCTACGCTGCCGTAGAGCGACTATGAGAAATTTTTTTTTTTTGAAGTGACCGAAAGTGATGCGTAATGATGTGGAAAGTGCGTAGGATGATGTGGGAAGTGTGTGGGATGATGTGGGAAGTGTGTGGAATGAAGTGGGAAGTGTGTGGAATGAAGCGGAAAGTGTGTAGAATGAGATAGAGTTATAGAGTTTGATCAGGTGAATTTTTTGGCATCTTAAGAAAATGTCTGCCAGCTGTCAAAGCTGTCTTGGATTTTGTGAATACTCAAAAATGCTATCTTCTGAATTAGAATACCTACACAGTTGGTTTTTTCGGGAAAAAATTTTTTTCAAAGAAAACTTTTTTTTCGGAGAAGACTTTTTTACGGGAGAAATTTTTTTTGGAGAAAAATTTGTTCCGTTCGGAAACTTTTTTTTGGTAGAAAAATTTTTTTGGTGAGAATTTTTTTTCGGCGAAAAAATGTTTTACGTCGAAAAGTTTTTGTGAAAAAACAATTGGTGAGAAAAATTTTTCGGCGAAAAATTTTTTGTAGAAATTTTTTCGGGGGAAAAATTTTTTTGTAGAAAATTTTTTTCAAAAAACAGAAAACTTTTTTGGCGAACTTTCGTTTCAAAAACTGCAAACTTCCAAAACGGCTGATATCGCATACAAAGACCTCTTAAAAGGCGAAGTGTGACGCAGTCCGTAAGTCCGCTTCCAAAATTAATGATATCGCTTGAGGTGACGCTATCGCTGATAATACGCAGAAGTTTGTTTTAGTGGAACCTGCGTCACACTTTACCTTTTAAGAGGTTTTTGTATGCTATTCAGATCTAAGAATAATGGTTCAGATTTCTAGGGTCCATAGATTCCCTACTTTTGTTGTCGAGATTTTGGAAGATAATAAGAACTTCTGATAAGACTCTGGGTCGATCAGATGAATTATATATCGCAGAGGCAATCGTCGGAAATATTTTTGTTTCACAGAGCTCGAGGAATGGTTGAAGGGTGTTGTAATAAAAAATAGAAAAATAAGAGTCCAGTGAAGTGGTCCCTTCTGACTTCTCAGAGATGGAAACTGTCGACAACTCATCAAAGGTACAGAAAAAAATTGAAGGTACGCCAAATGAGAGATTGAACGGTTGATTTTGAGTTAACAGGTCGTAGGCTAGGTCCTGAGATCCAGAGAAAGGACGAATGAAAAACAACTCACCACTCGAGAAATTAGTAGAGAAAAATTTTACATTTTTACATATAAAAATACATTTCAGTTAAAGAAAATTAAAATTTTATTCATAACTATAACTCAGATACTTTACATGTCTTTCATGTTCTTTTGATAAAATACAACTTTACCATCATCTGGTACAAACTTGCAGTGCGTGAACGCACGCCACAGAGCTGTGAATAAAATTGAAAGTGAACATTAGGTACGTCAAGAAAGTAGCCAAAACAAAGAAAAAAATTACCAGAAAACACCGGCGTTGTGTCCTTTAAATAATATTGTCCTAATATTGGTCTTAGCGCTTCAGTGGCTTCGGTGGCATTGTAGTGGGGCATCTTTGAGAAAATGTGGTGACACACATGCGTATCAACAATGTGATGAAGAACTCCGTCCAACCATGTTCCAAATGTGCGGTCCACTGTGCACAGAGAACCACGTAGCCAGGTCCATTCACCTTCACGGAAATGCGGTATGTACGTGTCTGTATGTTGCAGGAATGTGATCAACACCAAATGCGCATTGGTGACCAAATACGGTGCCAAATACAATTTGAAAACCAACGCAAATCCATATGTGTAGATAAAGTAACCAAGAGTCAAAGCAGCAGCAGCGAATGCCACATCACTCAAAATGATACTCATTCGTTCTTTCGGTAGAAAGAATTGAGCGTACGGATTGAAATGACTTTTACTTTCACTGTTTCGATATTTCATTGGACCATAGGCATTGAAGCACAAATAGGCGGGCATCCAACCGACCAACAACATTGCAACGATCCGATAAAGATTGTACAGCGGACTATCTTCCAATGTTTCCGACCAAGTTGGTTTTACACTGGATTGAGAGTACGGTACGAAAACCTCATCATTCTCACAGCTTCCAGTATTCGAATGATGACGTCGATGCGTGATTTTCCAACTGCAAAATATTATTCACTCAATTCACTTTAAATACAAAAAAAAAAATATTTATATCAGTTACCTATGATACGGCACAAAGAGAGCAGAGTGAAGAATTAATCCGACAATGTCGTTAACAATGTGATTTGATGAAAAGGCTTGATGGCCACACTCATGAGCTATAACCCATATACCCGCCATATAACTGCCTTGAACGAACCAATAGACCAAATACGCTGGTACTTTGAATATTAACGGCAACGACATAAGTTCCAACACAACGTAAACACCGTAGAATAAAACACTGCACACGAGAAGATCCCATGCTAAATATCCGAACGATTTGACCATGTTTCGTTCAAAGCAATGAGCGGGTACAGCAGCTTTCAATTCACTTAACGTAAATTGAGGTTTAGGTATTGGCTGAGGCTTTGGTGTGCCGGTGACATGTGTATATCCCGCCTTGGACAATTCCTGGCGATCTTCCATTTTCAAATTCGAATCAGGTCCCGGACACATATTTTCTTCAACACACTTTGCACCTCACTTCAATACAACTGAACTGATTGAACGGTTTGCGATTCGGTTGTGTGGCACAAACGTTTGCTACCAGGGATGAGATAGAAATGATTTATTATCAGTACTTTTCTTATATAATAAGTTCACAAGTTCATGATTAGATATGTGTAGCACATTGTACCTTCTTTTTACTTCTACGTCACGTAACGAAAGATCGACGACGTCACTTTACATTTTTTTTTCAGTTAGTTATTTATCTCTGCAAAAAAAATTCTACATTCGTATGTCTATATACACATACGTTTATAAATCAACTGAACTGATTTTCGATTTATTTTGGTTGCGGTGCACTTTATGACTATGCCGAACGTTCTTTTTCACACTAGTTCACACACATCATAAATTGAACTGCTTCACAAACTCTTTATTTAATTTGCTGACGAGGAAATCGATAATTTAAATTGGCGTAACAGAAAAAAAAATACGCCGACATGCAGTTATTCTAATTGGATCTGTTGAGTTTGGTTGTCCAATGAAAAAATCGTATAACTCTTTCTTTACCTTGGATTAACATATCTAGCAACATATTTGTGATGGTGTGAAGTGACTACAGTTCAAACAAAAGATCGCACACACATTCTTGGCAAAACCAAACAATTTGAATATTTGTGCAAGCGCTTCATTTCAGTCAAGAAAGCGCGATTGAAATTAGAAATAATAAATAACATCTTTCGATTCTTTGTTACGTCATTGGCATGCCGGCTTTTTTTATTATCGATAAGCATACGTGTAACGTACGTCAACGTAAACAAACTTAACGATACGTGAGATACGTCAATTAGCCGGCGCTTTTTTTTTTCTTTTTATTTTAAGAGTTTTTATTCGTTTCTTCCCTCTCTTCTCTCTTCAAAATGTATATATTTAAAATGCTTTAAATTCACAGAGTGGCCAGACTTGCAAAAAAATAAAACGATAAGAGTGCGTAGGACCATAATTATGATATTGTTGCATGTATCGATCGTTTTGTCTACAATTCGCTTTGGAATTTTTCGTATATTCAGGTTCTCTTATCTCTTAGCGAATTTTACGGTGTTGAAAGGTTGAAAGGAATTCTAAAATAAGAAAGTTTTGGAGAATTATTTACTTGACTAAAACGAAAATCTTTCGTTAGAGATTTTCCTAGATTTTTGCAGTTATTTCACAGAAATCTTCAGAATTGAAGACAAAAAGATGATTATAACATGAATATCGCGCATAGGAGAGAAAGATCGTTTTAACACTTGCTCGGCAGTGTGTGTATTTAAGCAAAAACGGCGAATTATCCTTCGGATCTGGCGCATCTCGGCTTTAAGAGAACTGCAATAGTTTTACTCAACAGTATTTAGTGTAGTTTAAGCTGAATTTTGTAAAAGAATTAATTTCCAAATAAAACCAAACCAAACCAATCCTTCGGATAAGGATCCCTGAGAAAATGGTGGGGTTACTATTACTATCGAAATAAAATATGACTTAGCAATACGCCAAATGGTAGAAGGTACGCAAATGGCAAAGCATTTCTTATGTCGTTGTTCCGCTCTAGCGAGACTCAGGACACAATGTCAGGCGGATAACACACAGCAATGGGAAGCAGCACAATGTGCCCAAAAAGAATGACCTGTATGTAGCATGTAAGAGGTAATAACCTGTATGCTTTTTAACTATTTACCGCTGTCAATGGAAAAATTTCAAAGGTAATTCCATGTTTTTTTCTCGAATAAAGTTTGAATTAAACGAATTATTACGCTTTTGCCTCGGTCATTGTAACGCCGACATTCGTTTTTTTATCTTTCAAGGTTAAGTGACATGTGCCATTTTGACTGAATTATTAAGAAAAGTAACACAAATGTTGCTATTTGCTCAAATGGTGGAAAAAAAAAGTAATAAAATAAAGTAGTCCCCTGAATTGCACTATAGGTCTTGCATAATTTTGTTATCAATTCTATATTGATATTAATGAACTAATTAATAAATCTTTGCATACAATGCAGTTTGTGTACGTAATTTAGCACTTATTTACAAACACTTTAAATAAGGAGTATTTTACATACAGTCGAATGAGAAGACATTGGCCGACAACCATTTTGTGCAGGGTAGTCACCCTCACATGAAAGGCTTACAGATGTATGATTAATCTCTCAAAGTTTTCAGCGCATTCACGGAAAAATACATGAGAATAAAGTCATGACAAAATAGATAATAGAGAGTTTGGGCAAAGCCACTTGTAGCCAAATTTATAACATTATACTATACATATAGCTATTTGTTTTGAGTTATATGTCTACGTTAACAAGTTTACATTATAAGTTAACATAATAAGTTTATAGCACAGATCAGTTCTGTAACCATCAGAATTGATCAGTATCAAAACTGATTTGGATTAGTAGTTTTGAAACTGATCAGTATCAGTTTTAAAACTGATCATTACGTATTCGGATCAGTTTTACAATAGATTAGTACTAATTCATACCAGTTTTAAAACTGATCAGTACTGATACGGATCAGTTTTAAAACTGATTAGTACTGATACTGATCAGTTTTAAAACTGATCAGTATTTATCAGGATCACTTTTTAAACTGATCAGTTTCGAAACTGATCAGCACTGGATCGGGTCAGTTTTACAACTGATCAGTACTGATCTGGGTCAGTTACAATACTGATATGGGTTAGTTACAATACTGATCTGGGTCAGTTACACTACTGATCTGCGTCAGTTACACTACTGATCTGAGTCAGTTACAATACTGATCTGGGTTAGTTACTATACTGATCGAAACTGATCAGCACTGGATCGGGTCAGTTTTACAACTGATCAGTACTGATCTGGGTCAGTTACACTACTGATCTGCGTCAGTTACACTACTGATCTGCGTCAGTTACACTACTGATCTGGGTCAGTTACAATACTGATCTGGGTTAGTTACTATACTGATCTGGGTCAGTTACAACACTGATCTGGGTCAGTTACAATACTGATCTGGGTCAGTTACAATATTGATCTGGGCTATAAACTTATAATTTGTACCGTCAACTTATAATTTATAACGTAAATTTGTAACTTTTAACTTAAACTTATAGCTGTGTGCATATGTTATAAATTTGGCTATAAGTCGCTTCGTCCAAACTCTCTAAAATGAACTTTGTATTTCTGCGTAGGTTTTTAACACCGCAAAAGCCTGCTCAGAAGTAAGAAGTTCATATCAATTTTGCCATGACCGTATTCCGAATAAGAGACAAAATTCGATCTTCATTTTCCTGTCCACGAAATTGAGAACATTTGAGAGATGAAAGGGTAAAAACGTTCCTCTGAATCGTATCACCGAAAATAAAGTCAAACCTTTTCATTGGTAACCAACAGTCATAATTGGTACGTTGTAACGGATGCAAGCAATTCACGAGTCTGGTGTACGACGTCGGCTTATGTTAAAGTATTTGATGACGTACGTAGATTGGTAACAGCGCACCAAAAAATCTTCTGATATTGTTGCTTGCTATTGTTCACTTGCATTTTTGTGTCGTTTTTAGATAATCTATATCATTTTAGGTAGGACCTTGATGAGTTCATGAAATACAGATCTAGCGATCCTTTGTTTCGTTACTCGTTCATCATGTAAATCTTGAAAACCTCCCAGTTCTGGTGAGGAACCTATACAGAGCGGAAGGTCCCGTCAGTTGCGGGTTGTACCACATGACTTCCTAGAATCCTAAGCCTCGATGAGGAGAACTTCGGGCATTCACATATAACACCGAGGGTGCAGGTGCAATTGGCATCATTAAAAATAATAATAATCCGCCGTTACAACCCGTCCGGGTCAGAGGATAGATCATTTTTATTTACTAGTTCCGAAATTTTTTGTGAGCTTTTCTCTCTCTTAGAGATCCTTTCATTACCGACGTTTTTTTTTACTGTGTCCTTGACCACAAACCTTGTGCCATCTATGATGCACAATGGAGGAAGCTTAGAATGCCGGTTTGCCCCATCAATGTGTTTTACCTGCATGCATCCCCACCAGGATTGAGCCCGTATATTCTTGGTGGGAGGCCAGTACGTTACCACTGAGCTAATCCGCAATTGGCATCGTTAGAGAGTCCCATTTGAGTCAGATGCTTGCTCAATCCACAGTGCCTAGTGAACGCACCCACCACCCTCTTGAAGTCGTTAATATTAGGAGTAAGTAGTTTTCATATCAGATCAGGTCAGTTCGTTCCGTTGAGTTCCTCCACCACCATGCTAAGTCGCCATCCCATCTTAATAGCGCCTAGCTGTCTTCGACCCTCCCTAAACATAGCGTCTAGGTACTACCCGAAGACAGCCCCCTCATCCTTCAGCTAAGTGACCCACACTACTACACCAGGGTTGGTTACCTGATCGTTCATGGGGTTGCTCACTATAACAGGTGTCACCACGGGTAGGTAGGATGTAGGAGTAGGTGGACAGAGGCTAAGGTACATAAGGAGTACTATATTGCGCATAACACACTCACAGCTGGGGTACCACAGGGATCCATATTAGGAACAACGCTGTGGAATATAATGTATGACACAGCGCTACGGCTGCAATTGCCAAGATGCGCTACGACGATTGCTTTTGTTGATGACTTGATCCTCACGGTCTCTGGAACGTCAAAGATGGAGGTGGAAGTAGTTACGATAGAGGCGTTAGAAACTGTTGAAGACTGGATGACAACGGCAAAACTGAAGCTGGCCCACCAGAAAACCGTTATTATGCTAGTGACCAACTGCAGAAAAACTGAGAAAATTGTAATGAACATTGGCGGGGAAGAGATTACATCCACTCGCCAATTAAAATACCTTGGGGTCGTGATGGACGACCGCAGAAGTTTTAATAGTCATGTGGACTACGTGTGCGAAAAAGCAGGGAAAGCTACCGCAGCACTGGCCAGAATAATGCCAAATAGCTTTGGACCGCGCAGCAGCAAAAGAAGGCTCCTAGCAAGCGTCACATTATCGATATTGCGCTACGGGGCACCGGCGTGGATACAGGCGCTGGATACGAAGAGAAATCGGCGGAGGCTTAATAGAGCCCAAAGGTTAGCAAGCATAAGAGTAGCAAGCGCATACCGGACGATATCTCTAGAAGCTGTATGTGTTATAGCAGGGACGATGCCAATATGCATAACGCTGATGGAAGACAACGAATGTCATAAAAAGAAGAAAAGGGAGGGTCAGAGTACCAAAACAGTTAGGACGAAATTAAGAGCCGAATCACTGAGAAAGTGGCAGCAGGAGTGGGACTCCACGGAAAAGGGAAGGTGGACCTGTCGGATCACGGGTGCTTTAGAAAGTATCTGCACAGGTGTGGATTTACAGAGTCACCTTTCTGTACGACATGCGAGAGTGAAGAAGAGACTGCGGAACATGTGCTTTTTGTCTGCCCCCGCTTCGAACAGGAGCGTGTGGAGCTGAGGACTGTGAGTAGTTTAGATCTGAATGCCGAAAACATAGTTTCAGAGATGTGCCGTGATGAAGATGTATGGAAGGTTGTGGATAATGTAGTTGCAGAGATAATGGGAAAGCTACAAAGAGCATGGAAAGAGGATCAACGAAGAGTGACAATTGATCTGAGAGAGTAGGTGCGAAAGCACAGCCCTTCCCCGAAGTAATGCTGTGAAGCGGTTCCGGGGAGATGAGGCATGGCGAACAAGGTGGGGGTTTTAGTTGGTAAAAATCCAACACTACCTGTATCCAAGAAGATCAGGTGCCTTCTGAAGGTTTCCCCCATCTATAAAAAAAAGTCAGTTCGTTCCATCTTGAGTAACCTGACTTGAGCATGATTTTGACCTGATGTGACCAAAAAATTGGTCATTCTCGTTTTTTACATTCTCGCCGTTTGAAACGCACTATGTAAGAAATACGGTCTTTTAACTTCTACAGAACTATGACCAATACGCGGTTTAGTTTTAGTGTGATACAAGTGTTTTCAACGTTACAATAATCTAGGGAATGACTCTTCAATGTCTTTTTGGATCAGAACCAAAATTTTTGGAGTTAGATGAGATTGAAACCCAAATTAATTTCTTAATCAATTCATCGTTCGCTCTATTTGAAAATTGTAAATGAAAAAGGAAAAAGTTACCTCGTCGTACGGTAATTGAATTAATTGAACAACGTTAATTGCGCTGAAAGGTTAATATCTTGTTGCATCACAAACAAACTAGCCACACTAATGTGCATACCTATGTAAAAATGAATGGCGCAAAAGGTATGTGCGATAATAATTGGTCTGACTTCCTAAAACTTTTTTATTTATTGAAATGATCCTAATGAACAATATTTTATATCAATTTCGATTTTGCCAATCCAAAAGGCGGTCGATGACGTCCGACGGAAGGGGGGGGGGGGGGTCCGATGAAAAACATTACATTTTTTAGGTAAATAGGTAAAAATTGTAGATTAGTTTCTTCACGTTGTCTCATATGTATAATTATTCCAAAGTAAAATACGACGAAGTTATAGCTAAAATTGTATACTCTTTAAAAAGTAGTTTGATAGAAGAAAAATGTTACTTATTTTATCTACAGTAATTAAAAGCATCACTCCCTCTAATTGAATAGTTAATAGAATTGTACGTACGCGAAAAAGTCATAAGTTTTCACACGTGAAAAACATTAACAAACTTTGACACATGAATCATAAAGTAAGAAAAATCGGAGTTCTAAGATTCTGAACATTTTGCATGGAATAGAAAGAGCAGAGTTTTCACTCTCATTTATATTTGAATGTATTATATTCGCTGTCCCATATAGAAAGATGTCAATACATGTATGCTTCCCCCCTGGTAATACGGTCTATTACATGTAGGGTTTTTTCTATACTTGTGTCCACATGTAATAGCATTGTGTCCACATGTAATAACATTGTGTCCTATCCGCAAAACTCATTACATACAACTAATGTCATTATCACCGTCTTAGTAACAAACGTTAATGTCGAAACTGTTGAAACCGTCGAATGTTGTCAGCAGATGTTCGAAAATATGACAGTCAACATGTGTATTTTCGTTTTGATCTATTCTTCAAACAAATTCGAGAATAAATTAAATTTTAATTGCGTTGTTGTGGTTTTTTGTTTGATGGTGGGTAAATATACATGTATTGACAACTTCTTTCCATATGGAAAAGCGAAAAAATAGCATACGTTCCATGCAGTGAAAATGATTCATTATTTCGAGATAAATTTTGTGAACTCGGGAACTCACTCGTGAATTTTCGAGCAACTCGCTTCGGAAACTGCTTGTCAGGAATTGTTCTGACCTAAAACAGACCCAAGTGAAATAACTTATGAAATTATAAAGAATCGCGCAGCCATTCGAAATGATTTAAATTGAATGAAATCAACTTAGCCGTTGCCTATTTATCAGCCTATAAATAGAGTCAAAATGTATGAATAAAGAGCATTCAGAACGAGGAGTTCATGGGGACAACATCCCCAAGCGAATCGTTTTCTTTGTAGAAAATTGTTCTGCAACCAGCGCTTGCGAGCTGGGGTACATAGCCCACGGTTGCTGAACACTTAGTAGTACGTGTAGAAGTTGGAAAATATGTTCAATTATTAGCGCTTGCGGGCTGGGGTGAATAACCCACTAGTAGTTGAACATGAAAGTAGAAATAGAACGTAGAAGTTGTGACACTTGTTGCTCGAAAACACACTCTTGAGTTCCGCTCATATCACAAAATTAACGCACTGGACTTCCACCAAGAAGACCCGGGTTCGATCCCCGGAACGGGGAATTTTTCCCTATGAAATTATAGACTGTACAACGTCCCTAAGTTCACCCAAGCTTCATAAATTGGGTAGTTTCGGTATTCGATGCCCGGAACGCAATATCAAGTACAATAATATGTGACGTCACTCACATATGTAGAAGGGAATGTTTGTACTTGCACCACGACTGAAACGACACCTGTTGAGTCCTAGGGAAATATCAACATCAGTGTGGGCCACAACCTTTCAACTAAAATAGTGTATCGGCGTGTATGATTCGACCTCTCCAGTAATGGAACCTGTCATAACCAATCTACACATAAGATAGCGCTTGAAACCTGCGAATGTGATTCTTAAGGAGCGAAAATGTGAATAGAAATGACTGCCCAATGTAAGTGGATTTTCACGATGTCTACAACGAGACGAAAAAAATATCATTCAAAACCGGTTGCCGAATCAGTTGGCTATGCCATCCTCCCGGCAGATTGCATCGATACAACAACAAACTGTGTAAAAAATATGAAATCAGTATTAGATATAAGAAGATATGTAATATTAAAAATTGTTAAGATTGTTACCATACGCTAAATAAAATAAGCTTAACGCTAGCTCAGCTAGACTTCACAGTTTGGCTCATTTTTTTAAATGCAGACGAGGGGTAGACAAAAATGGATGTCATATTTAGGGTGGATTACTCAAATCGGACGCAATTTGACCAGGGGGTATCGAAAATGACCAAATAATATTGAATGTCATTTATGGATGGCCCCTTATTAAAAGATCTCTATTAATAGCTGTGAAATATCGACAAAAAAAACAGACGAATTTTTTTTTGTCGTTTATTCTCATTTTGTTGATTTTTTTTTGTCGTTTCATCAAAATTAGTTGATTTTTTTACTCATTTTTTCACTGCTCGTTGCTTTTTTTAATGGAAATCGACGAGAATTGAAAAAAAAAAAACAATGCAAAGAGTATACTTTATATGAGAGATCTGCCCGCTTACATACTCGCCTGCAGGCAGCCGTACCTACATGGGGCTCTGTCTCAAAGCCCGCCACGCTACGCAAGGAGGATAATACATCCTTTGCGGGACTATTGCTCGACCTCGTTTTTTATAATTTTTTTTCATGGCCTGCGGCGAAGCTTCACGGTTATTGGTCCATTTCTTCACATTTGATAGCTTTTCACTCGATTTTTTTTTGTAAATTTCATTTTTTTGTTAGTTTTTCTTTCATCGACATTTCACAAGAATCTCTTTCCAAATAACAAGTATTGTTTGCATTAGTCACGACACGACCGGATCGTATTTTGATAATTTATGTTTCTGACACTGGAATCAACAATATGAAACTTACCTCACAGAGACGCTGTAGTTGTGCAAATGATGCTGAAACAGTCAACTTTAGTGCGTAAAAAACGTTGTAGCTAATAACAAAAATTAAGTAGATAATCAACTTTTGCCACTTATTTTCAGCGGAAGTCAATGTGTGTTGTGTATAACAACGATACCTAATCATTGATATCGCATTAGTATTTTATATCAAAAAAAAAATAAAAATTTAAACGAATAGTTTTGATCTGAAGTTAATGATTTGAACTTAGATTAGTGAAGGAACATTAAGTTGGAACAGTAGCTTGCTGGTATTAACCTTGCCTACGATTTGGCTCAATCAGGTCCACTAACACACACTTCGTTGATAGTAAAGAAAATGTAAAAGGAAACACAATCAGAACAGGACAGAGTCTTTGTCACTTTGACGTCGTCTCTATGTTTGATTGTTGTAGTTTTATTGTTGATTTTGTCTATAAACGAAAGTGTTCGTGAATAAGTTGGTAAAGTCACCTTGACCAAAAACTGGTGGATTCCTTAATTATAATGAGCTTTCAAAGGATTTGCGTCCGTTTTATTATACTCTATGTTAAAATCCAATCTTCGGGAGTAGTACGTGTTGAACTTGAACTTGAACTTGCAACATTCGAACTGGCCCCTGTGGACCTCCGAGAGAGCTTGAACGTGTGAACACTTATAGTGGAACTTGCCACCTGGTTCACCCTTTAACGCTCACTAGTCCTGACACTCATACTTTACCATAGGCTTCGTATTCGTGCTAGAACAGCGTTGGGGCGCCGCTCGACATGCAGAAATCTTACAAACTAACAACAATCACTGTCGCTCGACAAAGTGATCGGACTAGTTACTAAATGTGGTTCAAAATGTTGCAGTATAACAATGAATTACCTTGTATCGGTCAACTTACCAGCGAGTCATTTATACTAACCATCTAGCAACTACATTGCACGTTCACAGATGATTCAGCAGAGATTCGTCAATGATTCAAAGATCATTCACCGGATATTCATCAGGGAATTGTTTTTGGCAATCGACTTGCAGCGTTGAGATTGTGAATAAGGTAGAAAACTTCTTTACCCGTTGCGACCCATTCCATGTGATGACGGTGATAAAGGTATTAGTCTCATTGGTGGAAAAATGGCAAATCGAATTGAGAAATATTAATGAGTAAATTGTTGTATTGAAATATATTTTTGCATCAAATAGAATTTTGTACTTCTGCGCAAGTTTTTGCAGTGTTAAAAAGCTGCGCAGAAGTACAAAATTCTATTTGATGCAAAAATATAGTTCCGTAAGTGTAATCAACTATCAACAATTCTCTTCGGAGTTTTGTGCTAAACTTAAGAGTGCTACCTGATGACTTGCCCACGGGTCAGAGGGGAATCGAATTAGTGGGTTGTGCGTGTGGCTAGCCACCATACCACACTCAAAAAAGCAATATGGTTATGAATTCAACAACAGAACCTCGGATTGGACAGGATAAACGGCAACGGAAAAAGAACAACGATTTACAATTAGGAACATGGAATGTTAGATCTCTGTTACGGCCAGGAGGGTTGAGATCACTCACTAGTACGCTAAGGGCGACTAAACTTGACATTACAGCAGTACAGGAAACTAGATGGCCTGGGAAGGATTCTATGATCAGTAGAGACTTTACGTTTTATTACAGCGGCAAGAGCAACGACAGCCCAAGAGGATACGGAACAGGCTTCATGGTCTTCGGTAGAGCCAGAAACGCGGTGATTGGTTTCACTCCTGTCAACGAACGAATATGCACTCTACGGATAAGAGGAAAATTTTTCAATTATACTCTTATTAACGTCTACGCTCCAACGGAGGAAAAAGATAATGAAGCGAAGGAGCTATTTTACGAGAAACTGGTGAAAGTGTATGATGGAGCACCGAATCGAGACATCAAAATCATACTTGGGGATTTGAATGCCAAGATAGGTCGCGAAGTCTATTACCGTCCCACTATTGGTAAATATAGCCTCCACGAAAAGACAAGCGAAAATGGAACGTTGGCAATTGATTTCGCAGCGTCAAGGAACATGGTTGTCTGCAGTACCTATTTCGAACATAAAGACATCCACAAAGCGACATGGGTATCACCTGATGGACGAACCAAAAACCAGATTGACCACGTGTTCATAGATGGGCGTCACTGTTCAAATGTTTTGGATGTCAAAAGTTGTAGGGGACCGAACATCGATTCAGATCACTACTTGGTAAAGGTGGTTGTTAGGGCTCGAGTTTCGATTTCACACAATCGACAGCCGGCATTGGAAAAGTGGAACGTCGAGAAACTGCAGGACGAAAATATTAAACGACAATATGTGGATAGTTTGGAGAAGAAAATTATTGACGGAATGGAAAGCGAACAACGAAACGTAGACGATGCATGGAATCAAATTAGACGAAACGTAGAGCAAGCCGCAGCAGAGACGATAGGAACGAGAACGGGAAAGAAAAGAAATGACTGGTTCGATGACGAATGCAGAAAAGCACTGGATGACAAAAATGCGGCTCGAGCGAGATATCTAAATAGATGCACTCGAGCTGGCATGGCAGAGTACCGTTCGAAGAGAAATTTCGAGAAAAAACTATTCCGAAGAAAAAAGCGACAACATGACAAGGAAGTTTAAATCGAAATTGAAAGGTTTGATAATCGAAAAGAGACGCGGAATTTTTACCGGAAAGTAAACGAATCGAGGAAAGGTTACAGTCAACAACCTTTATTGTGCAAGGACAAGGATGGGTTGGTCTTAACAGATGAGGAAAGGTGCATCAGACGATGGGCGGAGTACTTTAAGGAACTGCTGAACCCGAACAGACCACCGAACCGAAACGACACCAACAACAACTTACCATTTCAGACCGCGCAGCCACATATTGCAGAACCAACGCTACAGGAAGTGGAGCATGAAATTTTAAAGCTCAAAAATTTGAAAGCCCCAGGAACCGACAACATACCTGGAGAACTTTTCAAGCACGGTGGTAACGCATTATGTATGGAGATGCACGAGCTCATCAAGCGCATCTGGAATGTCGAGGAGTTGCCGGGATAGTGGAAGACTAGCATCATCTGCCCTTTGTACAAGAAAGGCGACAAATTGGAGTGTGGCGAGGAATTTCGCTTTTGAATATCGCCTACAAGATATTTGCGAATATTCTATACAAACGCCTTCTTCCATACATGGAATCTACTGTTGGTGAATATCAAGGTGGTTTTCGTGTAGGTCGTTCAACAACGGACCAGCTGTTTAGCATTAGACGGATCTTGGAGAAGTGTAAGGAGTACAACGTGGAAATACACCATTTGTTCGTAGACTTCAAAGCAGCATACTACAGTGTCAACAGGAGGAAGTTATGGAGAGTGATGGAGGAATTAGGGGTTCCCAAAAAACTAATTTCGCTAACAAAGTTGACAATGGATGGAGCTAACAGCCGAGTAAGAATCCGAAGCAAATTGTCGGACGCTTTCGACATTGAGGAAGGACTACGTCAAGGTGATCCGCTCGCGACGCTGCTTTTTAATTTGACCCTTGAAGCAGCAGTGAGAACCATGGACATCGACACCAGCAGCACCATTTTCACCAAATCCAGTCAATTGCTGGGCTTCGCTGATGACTTGGATATCTTGGGCCGAAACATGGAAGCTGTTAAGGAAAAGTTCACGGCTTTGGACAGAAAAGGTACCGACCTCGGGTTGAAGGTTAATGACACAAAGACCGAATACATGATTGTCTCCCCATCGAATCGACAACACGACCAAAGCGTAACAATTGACACACACACATTTAAGGTGGTAGACAAGTTCGTATATCTTGGATCTCTGCTTAATTCTGACAACGTAATCATGGACGAAATCAAAAGACGGATAACTCTTGGCAACCGGAGTTATTACAGCCTGATAAAAATTTTAAAGTCCAAATCAGTAAGCAGAAACTCTAAATGCGCACTGTACAAATCTGTGATAAGACCAATAGTTACGTATGGGTCGGAGTCGTGGTGCATGACTCAGAAAGACGAACAATCGCTGCTCACGTTCGAAAGAAAGGTACTGCGGACAATTTTCGGACCAGTATATGACGAAAATATGAACAGATGGCGCAGACGATTTAATCATGAGCTTATGCAGCTTTATGGAGAGCCGGACATAGTTAGAACAACAAAAATTAACAGACTACGATGGCTTGGTCACGTACAGCGTATGGACGACAATCGTATCCCGAAGAAACTTTTTATCACCAAACCGGAAGGCAAAAGAAGTGCAGGCAGACCAAAATCCAGATGGTGCGATGCAGCTTTTGCCAACCTGAGAACTGCGGGAGTAACCAGCTGGAAGACGTTAGCTGAGGATAGGTCCGGTTGGAGAAGCATGTTGGAGAAGGCCAAGACCCTTAATGGGTTGTAGGGCCGGTTAAGTAAGTAAGTAAGTACACATATCGATTTACCGTTCTATCTAATGATAGTAAATCGGTTAAATCATGGGCGGTCGTTTCCGATTTACTATCATTAGATAGAACGGTAAATCGATATGTGTGCAACAGTTTAAATCGAACTAAACCCTCACATTACATAGTTACAATATGTTGGCATCTTCATGAACATAATAAGCTCTTGAGTTAACTTTGAAGACAATACACTCAGGGTTAGAGTAAGAAATGTTTCATACAAAACTTCAACAGATGGCAGCTGTAACCATTTCCGTTACACTCCGCTAGTCCGAAAATACCTCTAACCGAGACAAATAGATATGTCAGCACTTTGTCCATCATGTCCATCAGCATATCAAGGTGCATGACTTGACTGAAGATTGGCACTAGATGCCGAAATGTTGATCTCTTCTAATTATCTCCATAACGCAACTGTTCTAGATGTGTTAATGTCTGAGCGTCATGTCAATGACAAAATAATTCAATAAGAGCTTACACGTTCATAGTAAAAGTAATACGTAATGAGTTGTATCCTACGCCTACAAATTTTCGACAACTTAGGATTTTGGACAGGTCTAATGTGGATGGTCCCTTTAAGAAAAGTACATTTAAATCAAAATGAATAGAAACTTTGTACTTCTGCGCAGGTTTTCAACAGCGCAAAACCCTGCGGAGAAGTATAAAGTTTCTGTTCATTTTGACCTAAATGTATAGAAAGCTCAAGAAACTTAGGGAAAGTTCTAGAAAAATCTCAAAAGTTTTAGAAATTATTGTTATTACACACGCTGAAATACCCACATATGTGTTTTTTTCAACATTTTTTTGTTTGAGTACTTGCAATAGTCACTTGTTCTTAGTCATTATTAGTTCTTTGAGCAATCATGCTCGGAGCGGTAGCGGAGAGCGTGACGCAGTCCCCACACCCAAAAAAAACGTCTACAAACCCAAAAACCTCCATACAAAAACCTTTGGGACAAGACACGATGTATAGGCGAAGTTTTGAGTTTTGTCCCCTCGCCCCCTTCCCCTCCAAATTATTTTTAAAAAAAACAACGTCGCAGCAGCTTTCCAACAAGCCCTCACTCATCAAAATCGGTTGAAAATTGGCTGAGATATCGCCAATCAAAGATGACCAATTCCTATGGAAAAGTGGTCAAATTACCTTTGCAATTAATAACAATTTTATTCCTGTGTGGTGTGTCAACTATCTATCTACTTTTTTTTTCTCGAGAACCGCTCGAGTGATTTCCTTAAAATTTTCAGGGAACGTCAGTCTCAGCCCGAAATGAAAAATTTCATATGCCGCTTTTCCGGGAAAATTGTGGAAAAGCCGTGGCATGGGAAAAAGTGGTCAATTTTGAGGGTTTTTCGGTAATGCTCGGAGTTTTCGAATTTTAGCTCCGAAGTGACGATAGCTAGAGAGTTGGTTTCTTCGGGAAAGTTATAGAGTTTGGTCAGGAGAATTTTTTGGGATCTTAAGAAAATGGCTCCCAGCGGTCAAACTGGCGCCATCTTGAATTTTCCCAAGCAATAAATTAGGTTTTTTTTTGGTTTTCGAATTTTAGCTTCGGAATGACAATGAATGAATATTAATTTTATTGTCTACTTTTCTCAAGCTGACATGGAAAAAGAGTGGCTATGACTATTGTCATAACCCTCGTTAAAAAACCATGAAAACGTTACAAATAATACTCTTAAAGTACAATAACATTATCACAGACAAAAATCACAATACTTAGAGAGTTGGTTTCTTCGGGAAAGTTATAGAGTTTGATCAGGAGAATTTTTTGGGATCTCAAGAAATCTGCCAAGGTGACGCCATCTTGGATTTTTGTAAGGTATAAATTAGGCTTCTTTGGGTTTTCGATTTTTAGCTGGTTGGTTTTAGTTGGTTTTTTCTAGAAAGTTATAGAGTTTCATCAGGAGAATATTTTGGTATCATTAGAAAATGGCTGCCAGCTGTCATAGCGGCGCCATCTTGGATTTTCGTTTATGCTTCTTCGGTTTTCGAATTTTAGCTCCGGAATGACAATATTTAGAGAGACGGTTTGTTCTACAAAGTTATAGAGTTTTATCAGGAGAATTTTTTGAGATCATAAGAAAATGGCTGCCATCTGTTATAGCGGCGCCATCTTGGATTTTCGTTTATTCTTCTACGGTTTTCCAATTTTAGCTCCGGAATGACGCTACTTAGAGAGACGGTTTCTTCTACAGAGTTATAGAGTTTCATCAAGAGAATTTTTTGGGATCATTAGAAAATGGCTGCCAACTGTCAAAGTGAATTTTTTGCTAAATTCTGTATAAGAATACCTAGACAGTTGGTTTCTTCAGGAAAGTTTTATGAATCAGTGGGCAGAATTCGTGACACGAAGTGTTCCGAAGGTAGCCGAATGTGACATGAAGTGTTCCGAAGGTAGCCGAAGGTGACACGGAGTGTTCCGAAGGAAGGCGAAGGTGACACAAAGTGTTCCGAAAGTGATACGAAGTGTTCCGATGGTAGCCGAAGGTGTTGGAGAACAAATTTTTTCGGAGAAAAATTTTTTTGGAGAAAATTTTTTTTCGAAGAATATTTTTTTCTAAGAAAATTTTCTTTTCTGAGAAATTTTTTTTTCAAAAATTAGAAATTTTTTCAACAACTGAAAACTTCGAAAACGACTGATATCACAACAAAATCCTTTTTAAAGGTAGAGTGTGACGCAGCCCGTCAGTGCGCTTCCAAAATTAATGATATCGCTTGAGGTGACGCTATCGCAGAAAATACGCAGAAGTTCGTTTGAATGGAATCTTGTGTTCAAAGTTTTAATTTCCTGTAAAAATTAGAACGCTGTTTTTAAAACAAAATTACGTTGTGTTAAAAAAATTGCGTCACAAATGCCGGTCCCACCAGCGGAAATTAAAACTTTGAACACAAGATTCCATTCAAACGAACTTCTGCGTATTTTCTGCGATAGCGTCACCTCAAGCGATATCATTAATTTTGGAAGCGCACTGACGGGCTGCGTCACACTCTACCTTTAAAAAGGTTTTTGTTGTGATAAACATTTCCTTTGAAATTCCGAAAAAAGAAATGTCGTCCATCAAATGAAGTGTTCTGAACGATTATTTTATCTTTTTTTCAATTTATTTATTTTTAATCTCGAACAACGAGTATCGTCTTTCCTTTTGTAAGTTCAAAGTTACAATATTCGTTGTTGTTGTGATGAAAAGTTGGATTAACCCCATGGAACAACGTATAAAATTAAACCTGTACGATTGCCGCCCTTGCCTACGGCACACGGTTACTTTCGTCCCTTGTGATTCCAATAACTACAGATGTTAATGGTATTTTCTGTCGTAGTCATACTGCTCTAATTGACTAATTGCCCATCCTTTCGTATAGTGTGATTTCATATGAGCGTTGAAATTGTCCATGCGAGTGCACATATAGGTACAATAGCTGCAATAAAGCTTTTGCAATGGTTCGATTTGGCTGCAATTGCATTGAATATGTCGTATCACATTACGTTTCGAGCTGAATGTTTTTCCACAAAATTTACATAGAAACTTCGTCTCATCACCAAAGTGAACGAAATATCCTGTTAAATGTGAAAGAGAAAATTAAATAATTTTGATTAGTTGTAGAAATGGTAATGCAATGAGAATTTACTGAACGACATGCTCTAATTGAACAAAAAATCAAATTAACATGCAAATAAATCAAAAATCGATAAATTTTCCTTAAATAAATATTCCAGTTACTTATCAGACTGACTTAGTTTTTTCTTTTTTGAATGTCATAATCATCACCATCATCAGCGAACTTTATTGACCATGAAGTGCAGGATGTGAGAGCGAAATTGGGAGAAATTGAAACGTCAGTGCCCGAAAGAAATTTTTAATGTAAAATTTCCTTGCAGACCGTTCTCAAAGCAGCTGTTTTTTGAAAGCATGGATACTAGACCTGTCCAAAATTCTGTGTTATCGAAAAGTTAGGGGGCTCGCCCGGAAAACGGTGGCAAATGGTCCACAAAAAAAAAGTTTCTATGGATCGG
>CM055404.1:49528200-49556747 GCA_029228625.1 Pseudolycoriella hygida | reverse complement strand
TCTTGACACCTTTTACGAGCAGTTAGGGGATGTGGTCAGCAAAAAAGGTAGTGAGTGTGTGATTCTGTTGGGGGATTTCAACGCGAGAATAGGAAACAGTAAGACCAGTGGCGGCTATGAAAGGGTAATGGGCAAATTCGGGGAGGATGTTTTAAACGCAAACGGAAAGCGATTGTTGGATTTCTGCGATTTCAATGGACTGGCAGTAACCAACTCTTTCTTTAGGCATAGGTGGATCCATCGGTACACTTACGTTAATAATAGTTTGGGGCACAAGTCAATAATTGATTACATGGTTATAGAGCAGGACAGGAGGCAGGTGGTCAGGGACACACGTGTTTTCAGGGGTTTCACTTTTGGTTCTGACCACTACTTTTTGGGTACCCATCTGTCGGTTGGGAAACTCTGTCAGACTAAAAGGAAGAAGGTGGTAAGTCGCAAATTTCGTGTGGGCAAATTTAGGGACGAGGAAGTTAAGTCTCGCTTTATGTCAAAATTCAGCGAAGCTTTCGAAAGGCTTCCTCCGGACTGCGTAGACATTGAGGTTGAGTGGGCAAACTTTAAGGAATTTGTCTTGGGCGTAGCTGAGGAATGTCTAGGTAGTGTCTCTAGTGGGGGTAGGAACAAAAAGACAGGCTGGTGGAACGCAGATATCAAAAAGGTGGTATTAGCGAAAAGGAAGCTGTATTTGATTTGGTTACAGGATAAGACGGGCGAAAAGCATGAGGCTTACAGGGCTTGCAGGCAGACGGTTAAGACTCTAGTCAAGGAAGCGAAGGATCGGTCGTGGAAAAAGTTTGGGGAGGAATTGGAAGAGGCTGGTCAAGGAAGGGGTAAAAAATTTTGGTCGGCAATCAAGGATATTAGGCGGGGTGGTGAAAAGGAGGGCTGCGGTAGCATTTTGGGTAAAGATGGCGAATTAGTTACAGGTAAGGGTGAGGTCCTGAAAACCTGGCAGGATTACTTTCAGGATCTATTCGCCTCTGTCAATCCCGTAACAAGCCTTGACAGGGAAGAGGGCCGTAGCTTGGAGGGTGAGGGGGAAATTACATTAGAGGAAGTGTCACGAAAGGTCAGCAGGCTGAAGGCAGGAAAATCCGCAGGTATAGACGAAATTAGGACAGAATTTATTAAGAATAGCGGGCCGGGTGGGGTTCAATGGCTTTGTAGGATTTTCAATTTAGCATTGGAGTCCTCAGTAGTACCCGCTGACTGGAGCTTCGGTGTTATTGCTCCGATCTTCAAGAAGGGTAACCGCAAAGTCCTTTCCAACTACAGGGGGATTTCACTCTTGAGCGTGGTCGGGAAGGTTTATACAAGTGTGCTAGTAGACAGGGTTAGGGTTATAGTGAAAGGTGTTCTTGACGAGGTTCAGAGTGGTTTCAGACCTCTGAGAGGTTGTCAGGATCAGATCTTTTGTCTCAGGCAGGCTATAGAAAAGCTCTCTGAGAGAAATATTGATTTATACTTGTGCATCATCGACCTAGTAAAGGCATTCGATCGGGTACCGAGGCAACAGCTGTTCGAGGTACTTGGCGAATACGGGGTTAATGGAAGTTTATTGGGCGCTATCAAAAGCATCTACTCAGGGAGCAAGGCTGCGGTAAGGATAGATGGTGAAATTAGTGAGGCTTTCGAAGTTAATGAGGGAGTTCGTCAGGGTTGTTGTCTCTCCCCTCTTCTGTTCATAAGTTTTATGGACAAGATTATCAGGCAAGCGAATTTGCAAGGGAATGTGAAGGTGGGGGAAGTAATCATGAAAATCCTGGCCTATGCGGATGACTTAACTCTATTAGCAGATAATGCCAAGGATTTGCAGGAGAATTTAGACTGCCTGAATGCTGCAGGTGAGGAATACGGCATGAAAATAAGTGTCAGTAAAACTAAAGTTATGCATATTGGCAAATCCCGGAAGGATGTAGTTTGCAGTTTAAATGGGGAGCAGTTGGAACAGGTCTCTGAGTTTAAATATTTAGGAGCCATTTTTTCGGAGCATGGCAAGTTAGTTAGGGAATTTGAAGAAAGGAGAAGAATGGGGAATGCAGTGGCCAGTCAGTTGAGGTCGTATGTGTTCAACAAAAAGGAGTTAAGTAGTGGCACAAAGCTAGCTATTCACAGGTCAATCTACAGACCAACGATTTTATACGGTAGTGAAAGTTGGGTGGACTGCGGATACCTTGTGCATGACCTGGAGGTTTCTGATATGAGGGTTCTTAGGAGCATAGCAAAAGTAAATCGGAGGGAACAGTGGGACAATCATATTAGGAACGACGACATCAGGGAAAACTTCGGGGTTACATCAGTGGAAGAGGCGGCAAGGATTAGTCGTCTGCGGTGGTACGGGCACGTTCAGAGGATGGGTAATAGCAGGCTACCAAAGAGGATATTGGATGCTCAAGTCCCGGGTGTGCGTCCCAGGGGTAGGCCAAGGAGAAGGTTTATAGACTCAATTACATCCGATTTAGAAGTTAGGGGACTTTCTCTAGGCGAACAAACCATCTCCTTGGCACAGGATAGGGGGGTATGGAGAAGGGTGGTCCATGATCAGTAGTAAAGACCTCACACCGAAAGGTACAAACGGTCTATAAAGTGTGATGATGATGATGATGATGATGCCATGGTAAAAGTTTTTCAATTATCAACTAAACTCTTTTCTCGAACAATTAACTTAACTCGTGCGATTACGGCCCTCGCCTCGCTCGGCCCGCAAACTTCACACTCGTAAAAGTTCTGTAATTTAGCTATTAAATTCTATTCGTATACAAATAAATCAACTCCTGCGACTACCACCCTCGCTTCGCTCTTACCGCAAACTTTACACAAGTATTGGTAAAAGTTTTTTAATTGATCAACTAAATTCTATTCCCGTACAATTAATTTCACTCGTACGATTACGGACCTCGCTTCGCTCGGCCCGCAAACCTCACACTATCGCCAGGATAGTTGAACTATCGCCAGGATAGTTGAACTATCGCCAGGATAGTTGAACTATCGCCAGGATAGTTGAACTATCGCCAGGATAATTGAACTATCGCCAGGATAGTTGAACTATCGCCAGGATAGTTGAACTATCGCCAGGATAGTTGAACTATCGCCAGGATAGTTGGACTATCGCCAGGATAGTTGAACTATCGCCAGGATAGTTGAACTATCGCCAGGATAGTTGAACTATCGCCAGGATAGTTGAACTATCGTCAGGATAGTTGAACTATCGCCAGGATAGTTGAACTATCGCCAGGATAGTTGAACTATCATGGCGATAGTGTAAGGTTTGCGGGCCGAGCGAAGCGAGGTCCGTAATCGTTCGAGTGAAATTAATTGTAGTTCAACTATCGTCACGATAGTTCGCGATAGTTCAACTATCGCCACTATAGTTCACGATAGTTCAGCTATCGCCACGATAGTTCGCGATACTTCAGCTATCGCCACGATAGTTACGGTAATTCAACTATTTTACGATAGTTCACCTATAGAATTATAGTTCAACTATCGCACGATAGTTACGATAGTTCAGCTATCGCATTATAGATATGATAATTCAACTATCGCACGGTAGCTTCGATAGATAAACTATCGCACGATAGTTACGATGGTCCAACTATCGCACAATAGAAACGATAGTTCAACTATCTCACAATAGTTACGATAGTTCAACTATCGCACGATAGTTACGATAGTTCAACTATCGCATGATGGTTACGATAGTTCAACTATCGCACGATAGTTACGATAGTTGAACTATCGCATGATGATTACGATAGTTCAACTATCGCACGATAGTTCAACTATCGCACGACAGTTACAATAATTCAACTATCGCATTATGGTTACGATAGTTCAACTATCGCACGATAGTTACGATACTTCAACTATCGCACGATAGTTACGATACTTCAACTATCGCCACGATAGTTCAACTTGTCACAGTAGTTCAATTATAGCCACGATATTTTGCGATAGTTCAACTTTTGCCACCATAGCATCGTGCCACCACAGTAACATCGCGATAGTCAAAGGTCGTCTTCCCACAATGCTTACGAAAACGTCACACACTGAGCAACCAGCCAAAAATCAAATTATTTTATTCTATTACTTTTTTACTTTATGGTTAAATCGTTCTACTACTTTTCAACTACTCCAGCCCAAGTTAGTGTTTTTGATGGATAACTTCCATATCCTTGGTCCCACATAGCCCATCTTCGAACTTAGCCTGAGGAATTTGATTCTGCGTCGATTGAAAAAATAATTTTAAAAATCATCTAAGAATTACTCAAGTTATCGTGCGCACAACGAAAAATGGTAACAGACATCTAACGTTTTTCATAACATTTCGTTCATACACATAGTGGTGTGGTAACAGACATTTTTCGATATTTTCTGGTGTAAGACCCTTAACTTTCAGTCAAGGGAATTAGCAAAGAGTAAACAAGGTTGTTCAAAAGAAGTAAAGATCTTAAAATCCATAAAAACGAAAAATTGTGTTTTCACTAAAGCTGATAAAGGCAATAAAGTAGTTATTATGGATGAGAATGACTACGTAAATAACGTAAAGGAAATGATAAAAAAACGGCCCCTACGAAGAAGTGAGAGATCCATCGTGTAAGTTAATTCGTGAGTCATGTGAAGTACAGAATGAATGTAAGAAAATTCTGAAGTTACATCCCAATGGACAGTAGGTGGAAAGTACCTAACCCAAATTGTCCGGAACAACACTGTCTACGAAAAATACACAAAACAAACGATCAGAAAGCAATGAGACCGATTGCAGCGAACACAAACGCCCCTACAGAAAAAATGGCGAAGTGGCTGGTCAACGAAATTAAAAGTATCTCTAAAGAAAATCCTCCTTTCAGCTTTTCCATTAAAAACTCAATGCAATTTGCGAAGCAATTGGAAAATGTTGAAATACAAGAGGATGAAATTATGATGTCGTCGTTTGATGTTGTTTCATTATATCCGAGCATCCCAGTTGAAGAAACATTAAGTCTATTTGAAGATTGGTTGAAACAAAGTAATATATCAGAAGAAAAATTGAGAGTCTAAACAAAAATTGCGAAATTTGCAATGAGAAATAGTTATTTCAAATTCAGAGGAAGATATTACAAACAAACGTCTGGAACAGCCATGGGCGTAGCTTTAGCACCCTTTTTGTCTTCAGACATTTTCATGGGAAACTTCGAAAAGAAAATCCACAATGAAGATTGGTTCTCTAGATTTTGGAAGGGATTTATAGATGATGTTTTTGCAATAGTCAAGAAAGAGGATGCAGATAGAGTGCTAGAAAAATTAAATTCGATTTACCCTGGACAAATAAAGTTCACGAGTGAAAAAGAAATAGAGGGAAAAATTAGTTTTCTAGACTTGCTGGTGAAAAGAACTGATGGAAGAATGAAATTTGAAATCTTTCGAAAACCAACACACACAGACAGATTTATTCCATCTAACTCATATCACAGCACAGAGCAAAAAATGTCAGCTTTCCATAGCATGATCCATAGGTTGATGACAATACCGTTAGAAAAAGAAGATTTTGAAAAAGAAACGCAAAATATCTTAAGAATTGGCAAAGTGAACGGCTACAACGAAAACATTATAACTAAATGCACTGATCACCAAATATGAACGAAAGAGAATACGCCATACGCCACCACATTCAAAGAAGAAAAACAACAAGCGAAACGGATGAGGTTAACTTATAGCCACCAATGCAATAGCAAATTCAGAAAAATCTTCAAACGACATGACGTTAAAATAGCATCAGTAAGTCAGAACAAGATTAGAAACTTCATCACAAACAACAAAGACAAAAAAGAACCTTTAGACAAAAGTGGAATCTACACAATAGAATGTTCTTGTGGACTTTTATACGTAGGACAATCAAAAAGAGCCGTTAAAGAGAGATGGAAAGAGCATATAAGAAATGTTAAAAACAATTGCCCTGAAAAATCCGCGGTAGATAAACATTTCCTATCTAACACGCGACATGAATTGGACAAAGAAAAATTTAAACTTGTGAAAAACGTTAATCGCGAAAACAATTTAGACGCATATGAATCGTTTTACATGTACAAATTCAGACACAAACTTATGAACACAAAACCCCCTGAAATCACAAGTGAACTTTTTAATATAATTTGTTGATTTCGAACGGTCAACAGTTTTAATTATTTTAATTATTTTGACGAACATCTGATCGAGATGTAATATCATCACTCATGACGACAATCAGAACATTGATTGAATAATTTTGTCACCTGCATATTAGTATACGTAGTATACGTAGTATACGTAGTATTAAGTACGTATTGAAAAAATATATTTTTTATCTACATGTTACGTGACAATAAGGTGTTCGTTACTTTGTGTTAAAAATTGAACGGTATTCACCTGAAACTATCTGATGAAGTGAAATTCCTAGGAATCATGCTAGATAAAAAGCTTAACTTTTACAAGGTCATTGAGGAAAGAATCAAAAAAACCACGAAGATCTATTGGCAATGCAGAGTTGCCTTTGGAAAAACTTGGGGCTTGAAACCAAGAGTAGTACATAGGTTGTACACTGCGATTATTCGCCCGATGCTGTTCTACGGATGCCAACTGTGGTATCATAGAATCAGAACAAGCAAAATCAAGTCCGATATGGAACACGTTCAGAGAATGATCCTTATGGGGATCACCGGAGTCATGAAGAGTACTCCCACAAAGGATCTGGAAATACTTAGTGACACTCTCCCAGTACATTTGTACGGAGAGCAAGAAGCAATGACTACAGCGAGGAGACTAACCAATGTGAATTGTTGGAAAGACTCCCAGCATGGTCATGCGAAAATTTTGAGAGAGAGCTCTGGCTCTATTCCAGAACTGGCAATGCACACTGATAAATGTGCTCCTCAATATTTTTTTGGCAGAAAGTTCAAGATTTCTATTCCACATAGAGACTCTTGGCTTAACGGGGATATCCTTAGTGATGCGGATTTGAACGTATTCACGGACGGATCGAAAATGGACTAGGGGACAGGAGCAGGCGTTTTCTCTTCAAACCTGCCAATTGTAGATTCTATACCTTTATATATATATATATCAACATTTTATTGTCAAACGGCCTCGGAAAAACAAAATTTACAAAATTTGATTAAAGCGAAACTAAGCTGACAATGTGTAATTAAAATAAAATAATAGAAGTCAAGTGATTAAGTAACCAGCAGCGCGGAAGTGGCAGAGACCCAGTCGACCCGTCGTTCGCAACCACCCTCTGCTGTGTAATTTTTCACCATTAATGAAACTTAACCACTATCGACAGATGGCCATAGATGAAATCATGCAACTAATGAAATGACCAAATGACCAACTATTGGAATGACCTCAGCGGTATCTGTTGTTAGGTATTCATAGCGTCGTTGGGAGGCAACTTAAGAAGATGAGGTAATAACGTGATGCACCCTGAAACGAAAACTTACGCGAGTATGACTATTTATGACAAATTTCTTTTGGATCGACTCACTGAGCGATATCGACGCTGGGCTCCACACCACAGACGCATATTCCAAGTGGGATCTGACGTGAGCATTGTAAATGCTTGTCAGACACTTCAGATTTAAGAAGTCGACACAGATCCATAGAGTAAGCCTTTGCTATTTTCTTGTCAATGTGAGCGTTAAAGTTAAGTTGGGGATCCACCACTCTGCCCAATTCATCATCGCCCATGGTATAAACGAAATCCGTTGGAGTCCTCAGGCGATAGAAAGACATGACTTTGCACTTGGAAACATTAATGGACAAGTAATTTTTAACACACCACTCCACGAAAGCGTCAATATCGCGTCGAAGGTCAAGTGCGTCAGAAACGTGGTTGATGACGTGAAATATCCTGGCGTCATCAGCGAAGAGGCTACATTCCGCCTTCGCGAAAGCACTGGTTACGTCATCAAAATACAAAATAAACAACAGGGGACCTAGATGACTGCCTTGGGGAAGTCCAGATGACACACTAAAGGGACTCGAGCGATAGTCACGGACTTTCACATATTGCTTCCTATCATACAGATATGACTTTATCCAGCCTAATATGCACGACTGAAAGCCTAGCTCACCAAGTTTTTTAAGGAGGCAGCCATGTCGCAATTGGTCAAACGCTTTGCGGATGTCGGTGTATATTACGTCCATTTGTGACCTGGATTCGATCACGTTCAGCGTTCGGTTCACAAATTCCATTAAATTCGTCGAAGTGGAACGTCCTTTCAAAAAACCGTGCTGTCTTCGTGAAAGTTTACCACATAGCTTTTTGGTTAGCCTGCAGAAAATTAATGATTCAAAGACTTTTCCAAGCGTCGGCAAAATTGCTATGCCCCTGTAATTCACAACGTCGTTTCTGGAACCGCTCTTGTAAACGGGAGTCAGGTACGATACTTTCCATCGGTTTGGAAATGAACGTTTGATCAAGGACAAATTGAACATGGAAAGAAGAGGAGTAAGGAGCGATCCGGCACATTTCCGTATGAGAAGCGGAGACACGTCATCAGGGCCATTACCTTGACTCACGTCGATGCCTTTGAGAGCCTGCAATACCTCAGCTTCGGAGAGCATGCAACTGCGAACGTCCGCCATCTTTTTCACTCCAAAATCTGATGCTGGTTCAACGTCTTCTACGTAGACTGACTGAAAGAAATCACTGAACAAATCGCAAGTTTCTTTCGGGGTAGCAGCTGTCTTATCCCTCAGGTTTATTGAGGCTGGGTATCCTCTCGTCTTTTTCTTAGTACCTACGTATTTCCAAAAATTACGTGGATTGTCAGTAAGATCATTTTGCAAATCATGCAGATAGCTCTGGTAAGCCAGCATCTGCTTCGTTTCGAACTCCTTATTTAAGGCGGAATACCTCACTTTATCAGCGAGACTGCGTGACTTGGACAGTTTCTTGTAAGCACGACTTTTTCGATTTTTCAGATTGATAATATTGCGCGTATACCACGGTGGATGAGAGCAGCTCGGTCTGGTCACGACAGCTACAAACCTCTCAAAGCCTTCGTATAGCTTCTCGTAAAAGAAGTCGACTGCATCGTTGACCGAGTCGTATACATTTAGTGATTATTCCCAATCGATGCCACGAAAATATCCACTGAAGCCATGAAAATCGGCATTTTTGAAATCATAGAACTGAGCACCAGCGACAGGTGCAATTTGATTGCCTTCGCACAATTCGAAACCGAGCTCGATCGGTTCGTGGTAGTTTCTATCGACTTTGCTTAACGGGACAGCCGCCTTACGAAGCACCAGGTTGTCTGGCTCAGAAGAGTAGAGATCAAATCACGGTCACCGCTGGAATGTATTTCGGATGGGAGCATTGTGCTTCGACGATCCAAATCAGCCGACCACCGGACATTTGTCATATTCAAATCCCCCATAACAAAAATTGAATCATTGACACCACAACGGATGAAATCAATAAACTTCTGGAGAGCACCAGCACATCTCTGGTATGTTTCAACATCAGAACCTGAAGGAACGTACATGCACGCTAGATAGACTTTACGGTTCGCAAGATTTAATTTAACAACAACAGCTTCGACATCGTCAGTTCCGGGAACCACAATTCTTTCACTGGACAGTGATGACCTAATTGCGAGCAACACACCACCCCACGAAGCATTAAGGCTGTTGAGTTGAGACCTGTCGCATCGATAGACGAAGAATTTACTCGTGTCAAAAAGCTCCGAATCGAAGATAGAAGCATGGAGGTTCGTTTCGCAGAGCGAGATGACGTCATAATTACACGCCAGTGTTGACAAATAGAAACCACCAGTCTTGGTGCGCAGACCGCGTACATTTTGATAATAAAACTCAAGCCGGTTCGTTGATGTTAGTTTAGTATTAAGCACAGTTGGGAAACTGTTTGTCGGGTGTATTAGTTTTTTTGTTTGAAATACTTACATGCTATTCCCTCTGGCCATTTATTTGGGAGGAAAGCGTCTTTGGCATCTGTGGATTTTAGACCAATCCGAAACGATATGTGATTGAAGTCAGTGTAACTTCTTCTGCTGCTTTTCAGGCTTCTACAGATTACGTCAGACTTATTGATTGCCAACACTTTAGAGACCAACGAGACTACTTGATTGGTTGTTGAAGAATGATGGAAACCACTCAGCCATAGATAAGTTCGCTTATCAGCTACACGGATGCCAAAATCACGACTATGGGGATCCGTGTCCTGTCTATGCGTCGTGGCACCAAAACGCGCGACGACTGTCTGTTCCAAATTGCTGTCATCTTGCAAAACTTCCAGGTTCTCGTTACCTTTTAAGAGATTTTTGTTGGGATTAGTTAGTTAGTAAGTTCCAGAGCCATTTGTATGAAAACCGACTTTTTTGGCTCGTGCTCGAAAACGGCTCGATAACTTTTCTTGAAATTTTGCAGGGACCTTCGGGTGGGCATTCTACGCCATATGAGATGAAAAAAGGGACCGGCCTCGTTTGGGCGTCAGGGCTCTGAGAAGGCGCCATATAAAGCCCACATGTGTGTGTTTGTGTGTGTAGTGTGTATGATAGCACATTTTGTATGTGTGTTCGAGATAGAGGTTTGGTGCCAAAGGGAAACTTGTTGGGTTGGGTGTGTAGTGTATCAGGGTGACCGCCAAAATGGCGGAAAATAGGCGGGGACTCAAAAAAAAATTTTGATATGTTGTAGAGAAAGTTGAGGGGATCATTTTCGCCCACGGAAGTAGTAGCCGCCGCGCTTCGGTTTGGCGGCGGCGGCGACTCAAAAAAAAACTTTTGATATGTCGTAGAGGAAGTTGAGGGGATGATTTTCGCCAATGGAAGCACTAGCCGCCGCGCTTCGGTCCGGCGATGGCGGCGGCTCTGAAAAAAGTTTTCATATGTTGTAGAGGCAGTTAAGGGGATCATTTTCGCCAATGTAAGTAGTATCCGCCGCGCTTCGGTTCGACGGCAGCGGCGGCTCAAAATAATGCAAAACATTACAATCACAACAAAAACCCTTTTAAAAGGGAAATGTGACGCAAGTCCTCGCCCTTCTTCTTAAACAACTGATATCAATTTTAGTGGCGCTTGCAGCTTCAGAACGCACAAAATTCTTTTGAAATATTTTCACTTTTGATTAAAAAAATGCTTAACAAATGCGGACACCCAGTGTTATAGTTTTTCTGTTCTTTCAGCTTTCACAATGCAAAAATTTGACTTTATGGGAGGTATGGCGTATTTTTGTACAGAAAATCACATTTTTGCGCATGAAAGCTGAAAGCGTAAAAAAATTATTACATTCGCGGGTCCAGCATTTGTGACGCATTTTTTTAATCAAAAATGAAAATATTTCAAAAGAATTTTGTGCGTTCCGAAGCTGCAAGCAAATTGATATCAGTTGTTTTGGAAGAAGGGACGAGGACTTGCGTCACGTTTCCCTTTTAAAAAGGGTTTTTGTTGTGATTTCGGAATTACCGTTTACCGGTTTTTGGAAAACGTGCGGTAATTTCATTCCCTACTTAGGCTGGAGGTCACTACTCCCTTGAAAATTCGTCCTGGCTGCCAATTCTCAGCAGCTCTAAGCCCGAAAATGCCTATCTTCGATCAAGATTTACTTGAGTAATCGAACAGACGGACGGACTTTTTTTGCAGATTCTGCAGCTCTCTCCACTTTTGGGTCCAAATCTTACAGGTTACAAACGTATTAATTATTAATTAATTAATTAATTAATTAATTAATTATTTTTCGAAGACTACCTTTCGTACGGCAATCGGGTATGTCACTTCAATATAAAAATGAATAGCGGTGTGGATTGAATCGTAACAAATATCTATAATATTCAAAACGATTTATATTTTTCTACAACGAATAAAGTGAACGAGCCACTGGAATCGATGCTATAATCCAATCCCTGATTTGTTTTATGTTTTTTTTTTTTCAAACAAAAAAGTGATAATAAAAGGAATTCAAAGTGTTTGTTAACTAAAATCTAGGAAAACTGTATCGGGCGAAGCCATAGGATACTGCATTTATGTTAGAATTTGTATGAAAAGTTGTTTAAAGTGGATTTAGATATTCTAAGGACTACGTTAGTGTAAGCTAGTGGAAATTACATCTTTGCATTTGCAGGTTAAATCGATTTGTTTATGGTAATTTGAAAAAGATAAAATTCTCTGCACATAAATCAAAAGATGTACACAAAATATTTATCTTGAATCACGAACAATAGTCACGATTTGTTTATGGTGATAAAATTCTCTGCATTCAAATAAAAATTGTACAGAAAATATCATTTTGAATCACTTGAATCACATCAAACCAAGCGAAATATTTCGCTAGTTTGAATTTGATGGAAAATAGAAGAAATATTTCGCTAGTTTGAATTTGATGGAAAATAGAAGAAAATAGAAGAAATTCCGATTATCGGAAAGATTGATCATCTCTTTCAGTTCCAAATGGCCAAGAGGGATTTAAAATCAAAACTATAGTATCTCAATCGTGTAGCTTTTCATCGATTTATCAATATCAATAAACACACAACAAATATGGAAAAACGAATTTCAAACAATTGGATTCTCGTAAGTAGCAGTAAGAAACGTCCAATTTTAAACTCTGAAATGACAAATCTTTGCGTAACATTTAAATCGTTTACGACGACTTCAGTACAACTTGTCAAAGACAATAACAAAAATTTAGAATTGAATCGGGGATATCACTTATTCATCCAATATTCATTCATAATTCATTATTGCCGAAGAAGATCGGTAAAGAAACTTTAAGCCTAATATCTGACAGACTGAAGTTGATAAAAGAAGGACAGAGAGATACAACAAAATACCGAAACGTCACCAAGAAACAAACGATTTGTAACTCGAAACTGAATCAAAAATTGCGTTGACATTCATGGTATTCTGTAACAAGGATATAAGGATAAGGACAACATGCGATATTTTCTATCTCTAATTTTCGATTTCGTTTTAGTGTGTGCGAACATAATGAACAGAAAAAATAGACTTTGCCCTTGTCACAGAACACCCTACTAGCGCACAGGGGATTGTAGAAGCACTGACTACACTGGGGAGATTGCCCCAACTGAAAGGTTGCGGTTAGAAGAATTTTTTTTCGTAAGTTATCGTCCATAAATAACTTAACGCCATCAACTAAAAATCGTTATATCTCAACAAGTAAGCATTTTGCTGTGGCAAACAGAGTTGATGTTACGAAAAGACTCGAACGCATTTGAGTAAATATTGCTTTAACTCTTAAGTGTTTGTTGCGTCCATATTAAGTTGTATTGGAAATTGCCGAGAGAGCAATATAAAAAAACCGTCCGAAGAAACGGTGTAAAAGATCCTTCCCGAAAGCACAAAATTGATCTCCAAATAGACGAAAATGTTCGCCTCAATTTTCTCTACAACATAGCAAAAAACAATTTTTCTATCAAGGGCCGACTTTAGGACCAACATAGGGTCATAAGGAAATGTCTCTGAAACATACTTCCATAGGCAAAAATGCTTCCCTCAATCTGCTCTGCAATATGACAAAAAAATGTTTGTTTGGTTAGGGCCGATCTTAGGACCACTTGAGCCCCAAACAGAGGCCCAAATTTGTTTATGAATATATTTCGGTACACGGTTACCTCTCAAAAGAATCAACAAAATCGGTTAGGATTTGCCCGATTTATGAAACAAAAACACGTTGGGCCTAGTTTCAGGGTCCTGGCTGAGTCCAAGGGCATCTTATCAAAAAAATTTTTTTCATAAAATGTGAGACATTCATAGACCTTTCGATTAAAATTTTTTTTTTTTTTGAAAATCGGAAGAGATTTATACTTGAGTTATGTACAAAGAACACGTATGGCCTTAGCATAGACTCGGTTTTAATGCCCTAGCTAAGTCCAAGGACTCAAAATTGAAAAAGTGTCTTCTATAAATTGTCGGCCGTGCCCAGATCTTTCGAACAAAAAAAAAATTTATGAAAATCGGAAAAGATTTACTCGATTTATGTACAAAACACCAAAAACCTCTTAAACGGCCCTAGCTCGGCGGCCCTTGGGCCGACAGTGCCCAAATGCAATCCCATAGAAGATATTTTCATTACCTTTCAGGGAAAAAAAGTTTTTGAAAATCGGTTGAGTTTTACTCAAGTTATCGCGGTGACAGACGGACGGACAACGTTTTTATTGTTGATTCGTCATCTTAGTATCAGGATCGATGCTCCCCACCTCCTCCCAGGTCGAAATTGGGGTGGTTAACGCATAAGACACCTTTTCGAAGAACTTCGTTCGTCGTACGGGTCTAAAAATGTCCGTCCGAAAACTTTTTTTTCCCTGAAAGATAATTGAAATATCTTTTTGGGATTGAATCTGTGCACTGTCGGCCCAAAGGCCAATAAACTAGGACCGTTTAAGTGGTTTAAGTGCTAATCCAAGAACCTTGGGTAAACAACTCTAAAATAATGAGCTTCGGTGTCCACAAGAACAGAGTTTTTAGCGGAGGCAACGGTGGCAGAACGAGAGCGGCTATTTACACGGCTCCCTTCCTGCAAACGATGCTGATGCGACAATTTTCGGACGAAGACACCACTGTAGTGAGAATTACTCGTGAAAATGTTCATGGGGGAGACTTGCTAGTGGGGTCTTGTTATATGCCCGATACGGCGGGCACACCGCACACAGAGCTACTGATGAAAGCGATAGAATTCTCTGAGGAAAAGAACGTACCAATCATACTAGGCTGTGATGCGAACTCACATCATACAGTATGGGGAAGTACGGACATCAATCCTAGGGGAAATCTCCTGCTGCAATTCATAGCGAAATCGAATCTTAAAATTTTGAACAGAGGTAACATGCCGACGTTTGTCACTAAGAATCGTAAAGAAGTACTGGATATCACCCTAGCTTCAGAGAACCTAGCCGATCAAATTGATTCATGGAGAGTTTCTCTGACGCCCAGCTTTTCGGACCATAGAACTATTAAGTTCAAGCTGAGGGGCTGGGTGACGAAAATGGTGAAATTCAGGAATCCCAGAAGAACGAACTGGGAACAGTATAGGAACTTTGTGAAACAACATGTGGAGACAAAGCTGGAAAGGGTGATGCCGAGATCATCGGCAGAGCTCAATGATGCAGTAAATGTTATCACAGAGTTGCTGACGAATGCCCGGAGCAGAAAGCTATTCGAAAGAAGGGCGGTAAACTCTGGTGTAGAGAAATCGAAAAGCTCAGACTTTTTGCGAGGAGATCATGGAACAAAGCCATGAGAACGGCAGCTGAGGCCGACTGGGTCACTTACAAGGCTGCCCAAAAGGCTTTCAGGAAAGCAGTTTGGAGGAGGGCCAGAGAAGCATGTAAGGGATTTTGTGCGGAAATGGAACATGTTCCAGATTATGCCAGAATCCACAAGATCCTTGCCAAAGACTCTAGGCTACTTCCAAGCTCTTTAAGAAAACCAGATGGGAGCTTTACAGGGAGTGGCTGTGAGAAGCACTTGCTGGAAGTTCACTTTCCTGGCTGTGGAGAAGATAAATCCGAAACTAGCTTGCCAAACATCGTTCCCCCGACAGAAGAGGATTGGTCGCTAGCCAGGAGAATCATCACCATGGAAAGGTAAAGGTGGGCTATAGGCAAATTTAAGCCGTATAAATCAGCTGGCAGTGATGGTATCTTTCCAGCTCTGCTGAAAGAAAGTGGAGAGATTCTGCTGAAGCCGCTGTGTGAGATACTACGTAGCTCCCTAGCCCTAGGTTACGTTCCAACCAAGTGGGAAAAGGTGAAGGTTACGTTTATCCCTAAGCCAGGAAAACCATCGCATTTCACTGCCAAGGACTTCAGACCGATCAGCCTCACGTCTTTCGTCATGAAAACGCTTGAGTGACTGATAGATTTCTACATAAGGGATGAAGTTCTGGCGGTCTTCCCGCTACACTCGAATCAGCATGCTTACCAGTCAGGCAAATCCACGGATTCCGCCTTGCATAGGACTGTTGAGGCGGAGGTTTGTGGTCACAAAGAAAATCTCTGGGTAGCGAAAGGCTGCCCTCAGGACGGGATTCTATCGCCTTTGTTGTGGTGTATAGTGACAGACTCTCTCATCAGAAAGCTGAACGACGAAGGAATCTATGCGCAGGGCTATTCGGATGACCTGACGATTTTAGTTAGGGGAAAATTCGAGAGCACGCTGGGTGACAGAGTCAGAACAGCTTTGAGAGTGGTCGTGAGATGGTGCCGTGAGAACGGTCTGAAAATCAATCCGGCCAAAACAGATCTTATGCTATTCAGCAGGTGAAATACTTAGAAGTGACGCTTGATAGCAAGTTAAATTGGATTGCTCATGTCAAGGATAAGGCGCAGAAGGCGGTAGCGGCTTTTTGGCTTTGCAGGAACTCCTTCGGGAGAAACTGGGGCCTTCCGTCAAAGGCAATTCTGTGGATTTATGAGACTGTGATAAGGCAGATGATTAGCCACGGTTGCGTGGCGTGGTGGCCAAGGCTAGATGTGGAATGCTCTAGGAAACTGTCAAGTGAGATTCAAAGGCTAGTGTGTATTTGTACCACGGGCGCTATGAAAACCACCTCAACCCTGCTGGCTCTGCCTCCTATCGATATTGTGGTTAAAGCGAAAGCTTTTGCCACGGCTGATAGGCTGATGCAGAGTGGCATGAGGACCCGAATTTTCACTTTGGGCATGGTAAGATTGCTACGATAACATCGATCCCGGTGTTTGAAATGCCGAGAGACGATATGGCTGTGGTAACCTGTTTCGACAGGAATTTTGAAGCGAAAGTTCCCAGTAGGCAAGAATGGCTTAGTAGTAGTAGTAGTAGTAGTTTTATTGGCATCATATGTATAAGGCCTTACAGCCTTTTAAGTCACATATAATAAACGATAATGACAACGCATGAATAAATAATATACCTAGTAGTATTGAGAAAATCATCGAATTAGCCAGTTTGCGATAAAAAATGTAATAGGAGTCACAATCGTATCTCAGTCACCAGAATCGCGATCAAATCAAAATCAAAAATAAAGAAAAACGGTAGTCATCCATCGATGTGGTCACTGAGTGGATGCCCAGCGAGCCTTCCCGAGAACTGCGTGGTAAGATTTACAGATGAATTAAAATCTCGTGAAGGAGTAGGTGCTGGTGTATAAGGCATGGACTCTGGAGAGGGAAATTGCTTCTATCTGGGGGCTCTTGCCAGTGTGCTCCAAGCGGACAGTAAGAAAATGATCAAGGTGCTGATGTCGCCTAGAGTGACCTCCAAGCTAGTGAAAGAGTGCAGAGATTACTTGAATGAAATGGGTCTGAGGAATCAGATCACTTTAGTTTGGGTACCTGGGCACTCTGACGTGGAGGGGAATGAAAAGGCTGATGAGCTAGCCAAGGCGGGTGCCGAAGCTCTCGGTCACGGCCCTGAGCCGTTTTTGCCGATTACTCGACCTGCGCGTGTAGAAGCGCTGAGGAGCTGGGTGATGAGGAGGCATGTGGAGAGCTGGGAAGGATACAATGGTGGTATCCACACCAAGCGCTTTTTCCCGAGACCTAATGTGAAATGGGCCAACTCACTGCTAGGGATGGACAGGAATCGCATCAGGAAAGTGGTAGGTGCGATCACTGGACATTGCGGGCTGAATGGGCACATGAAAAACTTAGGCTCTCGGCGACCTCTATGTGTGTGTGCGGCTTAGAGGAAGAAACGGGATTTCATGTATTATGTGAATGTCCCAGTTTCTTCCAACTGAGGCGCAGGCTGCTGGGAGGGTATGTTGTATGACCGTCCAAAGTTGCTAGCCTAGAACCAACTACTTTGATCAAGTTCTTGGAGGCGACCGGGAGGTTTAACTAACTTGAGTGGGGAAGCTGATTTAAATGATGAACGGGAAAGGAACAAAGGATCGTCAGATCTGCGTTTCAAGATTGGTAAAACGATCGTCCCAAGCTGATAAATCTATAAAATCGTTTAAGTGGTTTTTGGTCTTTTGAACATAACTCGAGTAAATCTTTTCCGATTTTCAAAAAAAAAATTTTAATGGAAAGGTGTAGGAATGTCTTACATTTTATTGAAGAACGTTTTTTGATAAGATGCCCTTGGACTCAGCCAGGGCCCTGAAACTAGGCCCAACATATTTTTGTGTACATAAATCGGGCAAATCCTAACCGATTTGGTTTCCTGTGTCTTAAAAGTTGACCCATATTTCACACGATAATGTTAGAGCCGCATGAAGTCGTTTGTTCCTACGTTTAAAAGATAAACGAAAATGGAATCGAAGATGTGCAAAATCGGTCTACGGAAACCGGAGTTATGACCAAAAAAGTGGTCAAAATCGGTGTTCTTTGAGGGTATCTGAAACTTTTTCGCATATATCTCTGCGAAACAAGCATGGTAATTGGTTTCCATTGTTTTAAATGAAAGTTACGTACCTAAGGAAAGCAATCAAATAAATTTAGTGAAAATAGGTTGAGCGGTTTTAGCTGTAGGGTAAATAGAGTGTACCAAACTCGGGCTACTCGACCGTACATGATACTTTGTGGATTTTCATGGTTTGGAACGGCTTCGAACGCTTATTTGCGGCCACGTATCTCAGAAGTAATTATCGTCAAAATACACTGACTTCTAATGTAGCCGTCTAGCCGGAGGAGTCGTACTATGGTGACAAGTACCAAAAACTCACAAAAATAGCGTGCGCATGGGAAGGTCGACGAGTAAAAAAAACTTCGACTTGTAAAACAATCAGTGGACAATTCTGTATCATTCATACCCCCAGGCCTCAAAAAATAAAATATTTTTTCAAAAACGCTACACCCTACTCTAATATTATCGTGTGAAATTTATGTCAACTTTTAAGACACAGGAAACTTCAAGTTTGTGAATTGAAGCCAAGTGTTAATGTTTATATTAAAAGTACTATTCATTCCTAACATTTCCCTTAAATTAGTTTGCCACTACCTGATGTCGTTGTCGCGGTCTGGCGCCAGGAAAAGTTGGGTAAACTTTGTTCTTCAATGGGCTCCCATGATTCCGACAGCGTGCGGAAACTCGAAGTAAGTCAAAAAATGTTCTCTGCGGACTGTTCTGAACGGATTTCATTAAACTTTCCTGAACATGACTCCTACACTTATACTAGTTTCATGCAATTTCGCAAAAGTCTCCGTTTTTCACTGTTTTTGGGATTTTTTGACTATTTTGATTTTGCGGAACCCCTAGATCACTCCGGATTGAGTTGAGTCCATAGAAACTTTTTATCAGGGACCCATTTAGATTCGTTTTAACGCTGGTGCCCCAAACTTTTCGACACTTTAATTTTTCCACACATTTTTGGACCACCCTAATGTATATGGAAAAGTTTTCCTTTTACGAAATGTCACGAAAACTAGGTGGCCTACGAAACTATGGAATTTGCGCTTTAATGAAACGTCACGAAAAGCTAGTTGGCTAACGAAGCTAGGGAACTTTTACTTTTACAAAATATCACAAAAACTAGGTGGCTAACAAAGTAGGGAAACTTTTCCTTTTACGAAATGTCACGAAAACTAGGTGGCCTACGAAACTAGGGCATTTGCGCTTTACTGAAACGTGACGAAAAGCTAGTTGGCTAACAACGAAGCTAGGGAACTTTTCCTTTTACGAAATGTCACGAAAAAGTGCTATAAAAGCTAGGTAGATAACGAAGGTAAGGAAGTTTTCCTTTCACAAAATGTCACAAAAAGTTTTTGTGTAAGGAAACTAGAATTAGTACTACGTCTGAGTGTGCAAATAGCCAACAAAATATAGAAGAGACAATGTGCAAATAGTCTCTTTCTTTTCAATATTGCCTTTTCGGCAATTTCCAATCCAATAATCTTAATATATTTTCAATTTTTCAGTGAATTATTTGGGATCTAAATTAACTAGGTCCCACCTTTTGGGTGGGTCAGATCCCTTGACTGATTTTTTACTTTTTCATTATAATGAAGAGAAGCATTAGTACACTGTTCAATTTATTTTTTAAACTATATTTCATTCAATTAAATACCAAGTAAAACAAATGAAATTGAATATTTTCATTTCATAGTTGTCTTGGCATGGTGGCAGTGACAGCAGCCATATAATAAGATTTAAAATTCATATGGAGACATTCTCCATGCATTTCTCAATTAAATCGATTCTTCCTCGGAAATATGTATTTCGAATAATTTTTCGTTGATAAGAGAGGGTTTGGGAAGGCCAGAGGAAGATCATGCAATTATTTATTGAAAATAGTTTTTATCAGCTGCGCCGAAAGAACAACAAAAATAACAAACTTCATACCACGGGGTGAAAGCGAAAATATGAAACCATAACTTCGAGGGAAGGGAGTAAGTATGAAAGTTGACATTTGTTGCAAATGGTCATACGGTCACAAAACTTCTTTGTTCAATAGATGATATGGAGTTTGTCAGCTTTTCGATCAAACTCCATATCATCTATTGATAGTACACGATCAAGGAAAAGTGAAATACTTAATGAATTTCAATCATTTAACTTCTTTGTTCATCCGAAGAATGATTACATGAATTTAGACTATTTAGATTTTTAAAATTCTGTTCATTTATATCAACAGCAATATTTTTCAATTTATATTAATTATTGTAAATTCACTGCATTCTGTTGAAACGCGGATTCACTGTTTTATTTTTTTTTTTTTTCACATAAAAACTGTTCACTTTGATAGTTCATTGTCCATTTATTAAATGAATATCTGCCATATTTTCTATTTATGAACAAATAACTAAACTCGTGCGATTACGGACCTCGCTTCGCTCGGACCGCAAACTTCACACTCGTAGAGCTAAGGACAAATAGAAATAAGCCAATGTAAGAAATATAAACTTGTCAATGTAATTGGCGTTCCCAGCGTTTAATTTGTAATATTTCACTGTAAAAGTTTTTTATTGTTTTTTCCAACGACACTTCTACAATGCTTTCTTTAAAATTGTTGTCTACAAAACAATTGTTTTTGTGTACTGTCCAACTTTAATAACTGACTTAATGGTTGACCATCCACTTTGATAGTTGATCATCGATTATGAACATTTACTATCCAAATTTATAGTTATTTTCTATTCGTGAACAAATAATTAAACTCGTGCGATAACGGACCTCGCTTCGCTCGCCCCGCAAACTTCGCACTCGTAAAAGTTTTTAATTAGTTTTTCCAACGATATTTCCTTAATGCTTTATTTAAAATGTTTGTTTGGAAAACCATTATTTTTGTGTACTATCCAACTTAATCGTTGACCATCCGCTTTGATAGTTATTTTCTACTTGAGGACATATAATTAAACTGGCCAAGTGCAAACGTCGCACTCGTAAGACTATCGACAGTTTATCAATTTTTGATGGATAACTTGATACAAAGTTAATTATCAATTAGACAGTCAATCTATTAAGTTCTATCAAGTTCATAGTTAGTCAACAATCAAGCTGATAGTCAGTAATCAAGTTAATAGTTAGTCAACTATGCAATGCGAAATACAAACAATACGATAAAATACAAATATCACGATTTTGGTTAGTCGACTTGAAAACTATCAAGTTGCTAGTTAGTCAAAGATCAAGTTTATAGTTAGTCAACTATCAGGTTGTGCTAATACCTCCACTTCTTTATTTTTTTTTTAATTCTTCAAAAATTCCTTTCGAAGTCATTTTTTGAGTCCTTACTGAGCTTTCGAAGTTTGCCCTACAAAAGCTGATTCTCGACTGATAGAAATGTTTACTCCCGCTTCGTTTTTATAGTTGACTATAAGCTTGATAGATGACAATCAACTTCATTGTTGATAATAATGACGGAGATGGCTTCTGATCGAAATATGCGTAATAAATGATGAAGTAATTTGTCGAGGTTTCTTATTTATAGCTCATATTTTTGACAACTTGATAGTTGGCTATTAGTTTGATAGTTGACTATCAACTTGATAGTTAGCTATCAGCTTGATAGTTGCCCATCAACTTGATAGTTGACTATCAACTTGATAGTTCACTATCGCTTTGATAGTTGAGTATCAGCAATCAACCATAATCTACTATCTACTATGAAACTGTCAACTATCAAATTATTAATAACTACCAACTATTATTAGCAATTAGCTACAAACTTTTAAAATATCAACTTACAGCTGCCCCAGTATCAATCGAATGGGAATCTTTTTACTTTGTCACTATAGGAGATAAAACAATTTAATTGACTAAAACAATCCTAAAAGACTCTGGCGATAACTTCGTACGAGTCTAAAAACCTACTTTCTCTGCAATGTCTACCTAACCAGACGTTTAGGCCAATATTGTCCATCGTGGATTACGACAGTGAGATAACATAGCAATGTTGATATTGAATTCGTAATTTGTCAACCGGTTGTAAGTCTTACACATACAAAATATAATCTCTAATCGAATATTTTGCATAAAATAGAACTCTTAGTTCCTCAAGAATCGTGTACCGATTCTTATAACGATTGTTTTGTATGTGTGAGAGTTTCAACCCGTCGAAAAATAACAAATGCAAGATCAATATTGCCATTGCTACCTCACTGCCAAATTCCTCCGAGATGATTGTCGACTTGATACTTATCTAAGTATCAACTTGATAGTTGTCTAACTATCAACTTGATAGTTGTCCAACTATCAATTTTATAGTTGTCCAACTATCAATTTGATAGTTGTCCAACTATCAATTTGATAGTTGTCCAACTATCAGCTTGATAGTGTTCCAAATATCAGCTTGATAGTTGTCCAACTATCAGCTTGATATGGAACTATCAACTTGATAGTTGTCCAACTATCAATTTGATAGTTGTCCAACTATCAGTTTGATAGTTGTCCAACTATCACATTGATAGTTGTCCAACTATCAACTTGATAATTGTCTAACTATCAACTTGATAGATAGTTGTCCAACTATCAACTTGATAGTTATGCAACTATCAATTTGATAGTTGTCCAACTATCAGCTTGATAGTTGTCTAACTATCAACTTGATAGTTGTCCAACTATCAACTTGATAGTTGTCTAACTATCAACTTGATAGTTGACTATCAACTTGATAGTTGTCCAACTATCAACTTGATAGTTGTCCAACTATCAACTTGATAGTTGTCCAACTATCAATTTGATAGTTGTCCAACTATCAGCTTGATAGTTGTCCAACTATCATCTTGATAGTTGTCTAATTATCAACTTGATAGTTGTCCAACTATCAACTTGATAGTTGTCTAATTATCAACTTGATAGTTGTCCAACTTTATACACTTACATCCATAAGAGACTGTTACTATTGCATTAAGCAAACCATCAAATTTAATTTTCTCAATATATCATTCTACTACATTTCGATGTATCATTCTAATACTTTTCAAGTACTCCAGAAAAAAAAATCGGTTTTTCCGGAATAACTTCCAGATCCGTAGTCCCACATAGCCCATCTTCGAACTTAACCTCGGGAATTTAATTCCGCAGCGATTAAAAAAAAGGTTTCGAAAATTGGTTAGGAATTACTCAAGTTATCGTGCTAACAAGGAAAATTTTTTGCAGGTATTTAAGGTTTTTCATGCAGGTATCATACATTTTTCTCATAGGTATTTATTTTCATAAGACCCTTTGACTTTCAGTCAAGGGAATTACTTCTGATTGAAACAAAATATTTCTCATAAAGAAATTTTTTCATTGCAGGTACTTGAGGAGCTACTGTGCCGGAGATATGAAAATGAAATTAATGTAGACCTAGTTGCAATTAAATTGTAGTGGCGTAGTAGTTGTTTTTGTTGTTTTTAGTCCAAAATATACTTCCTAATAACGACGATTAATCTATAAATTTTTGTTCCGTCTTCAAGATCCCTTGGACTGGACTAGATTACATTGGCCGTTCAATTACGATACCGGGCAACCTGAACGCTTTTTTTGCGAAAACAATTGCGGAAAGAGCTACACTAGAGTAAGAAACATGAAGAAACACATGTCCTTCGAGTGCGGAGTTGAACCAAAATTTTCATGCGATGAATGTTTAAAAAAATTTCGACATAAACATCATTTGAAAGAACACCAGAAATCCGTTCATTCCATTACTCAGTTTCATTAAATAATGTCAAGTGATTTGTGAGTTATGCTTTCTTGCTGAGAAAATTCTTTTTTCTTAAATATGAAGTGTTTTTTAATAAAAAGCATTATGAATTCGAAGGATTTTTTGTTTACATTATTCAAACTATTCGTGAGACGAAATTGAGTTCGTAGATTGCTAAGCTAATACACACGAGATGAATAAAAATGTAAATTCATTTGTTTTTGTTTTTTTTTTAGAACTTCCGAGTGGCCAACAGTCAGCGTATGCCTGTCCCAACCAATGCGGCCGAACTTACAAAAGATATGACAGTGTAAACGTGCATTTAAAATACAAATGTGGCGTTGAACCCCAATTTGAATGCAAATTTTGTCACCGTCAATTTTATATGCCTCATCATTTAAAATCTCATTACTCAAAAACGAAACCTTGTTATCGTAGTAAATTCGCGTAAAAGACGACGTAATCATTAAACGATGGATGAAAAGATTAAATCAAATAAATTATTTTTTGGCGAAATTCAATTTTTTTAATCAATAATTATGATCTTCAGTAGAAGTTCCTGTTGATGCATTGATTTCTTTTAGTATTTGTGTATTTTTTTTGTGGAATTTGTGATCTTAACAATTTCTAAGAGATTGGTCGTATTTCGAAACAGAAAGAGCATACAGTGTGACTTTATTGACAATTCTTTTATTTTACAGAATTTTATGGCAACGGCTACGGCCTGTTCGATTACGATGACGACGGATCAATGGAAGTGCACCGAGCAAAGAAAATCCAATCGTTTCCGTGTGAAATGGGTTGTGGACGAACGTTTACATTACGTAAAAATATGAAGCGGCATATTAAAAATTTATCATGCCGACGAAATTATGCGTTTGGTCCAGGAGAAAAGAAAACGACGGTTTTTTTACAGCCTAGAAAATATGTTTTTAAAGATAGAAATAATGATTAGGAAATAAAGACGATATCATTCATGCGAATTTCAAAGAAAGTTCCGTTTTTTAAGGCAATGATGTGTAATGGTAGATTATGTGAATCTCTTGAGGAGAAATGAGAAAATAAAAAGTGAAACGGACTTAATTCTAACAATTTTTATGCTGGTATTCCTATTTCATGGATAAGGGGATGTAATTGTAACGCTTGTTTGACGTAAAAGTGACATTTTTTATCCATATGCGTTAAAGTGGAATCGGCTTCTGTCAAGTATAGTGATTTCATTACGCATGGGCGCACCATACGATCAAAAAAAATCAGATTTTTTTTTTCGTAAACGGCGGAACCATATATACAGCTAAGTTTTGACTTTTTTCCCTTACGTCGTTCCCCCCTGAGACCTAGTTTTTCAGATTTTACGTAAAATTTTGATTGAAATCGACCTTTTACTCATTAAAATCGGTCCAGTGGCTCGTGCTCGAAAACGGCTCAATAACTTTTCTTGTGATTTTGCAGGGACCTTCGGGTGGGCATTCTACACTGTATGAGATTTAAAAAAAGGGGGTAGCGGTTTCGTTTGGGCGCCATATAAAGCCCATGTAAAAGAATGTTTTGTATGTGTGTGTGAGTGTATTCAAAGTATGGGTGAAATATGAGCAAAATTTGGACTGAGTTAGGATGGATATAGATGTTTGGTGTCAAAGGAAAAGTTGATGGGTTGGGTGTGCAGTGTGTCAGGGTGACCAACAAAATGGCCGACGGTGGTATGGGAGGGATTTATGGAGAAAATTGCTTTTTTTTATTTTTTTTGTTGAAGATAGGTGTTTCAAATCAAAGGAAATTTTTTCGCATGAAATTTTTTCCACCGGAAATTTTTTTTCGCCCGAAAATTTTTTCGTTGAAAATTTTTTTTTTCACCGAAATTTTTTTCATTGAAAATTTTTTTCGCGGGAAGTTTTTTTTGCTGCAAATTTTTTTCGTCGGAAACTTTTTTTCGCCGGAAATGTTTCTTTGATCTTGCAATTTTTAAAATATCTCGGGCGATTTTATCAGAAATAGATCAAAATTTGGCGTCAATTTAGAAATGTGGCATAGATTTAGAAATTGTTTTTCGCTGAAAATTTTTTTGCGCAGAAATTTTTTTTGCTGGAAATTTTTTTCGCTGAAAATTTTTTTCACCGACATTTGTTTTCGCTGCAAATTTTTTTCGCCAAAATTTTTTTCGATGAAATTTTTTTCGCGGAAATTTTTTTCGGGTCGGAAATTTTTTTGCGCCGAAATTTTATTGTGGTTGGAAAATTTTTTTTGCCGGAATTTTTTTTTCGCTGAAATTTTTTTTTCGCTGAAAATTTTTTTCGGCGGAAATTTTTTTTTCATAAATTTGTTTTCTCTTTTCTTCTGATATCACAACAAAAAACCCTTTTTAAAAGGGCAACGTGATGCAAGTCCTCGTCTCTTCTTCCAAAACAACTGATATCTATTCGGGTGATGCTTATAGCTTCGGAACGCAAAAGAATTCTTTTGAAATATTTTCATTTTTGATTAAAGAAATGAGTCACAAATGCCGGACCCTCCCAAAGTAATAATTTTTCTGCGCCTTCAGATTTCGCACGCCAAAAATTTACTTCCCGTACTCCAAACATCACGCAAAACTTAATTTTTTTTTTCGTGTCAAATCTGAAAGAACAGAAAAACTATAACATTGGGGGGTCCGGCAATCAAAAATGAAAATATTTCATATCAGTTGTTTTGGAAGAAGAGACGAGGATTTGCGTCACGCTTCCCTTTTAAAAAGGGTTTTTGTTGTGACTTAGTAATTCATTTTGCTGGTACATACGGTGTTTATGCATCCCAATATGAAGTCCACTATATTCTATACTTTGACAAACGCCGATGCCGCAGTAAACGTGTTACAAGTAACGACTTAGTGCGACATCATCAAAATCTAGCGAATTTCATCTGTCATTCATAAACGTATCCAATTCAAATGAACTACTCGAAAATAAAATATGAACTGCTGTATTTTGACGAGGGTGTCGCTTTTTCATCAATATTCATTTAAAAGGTGTTTTTCAGCAGTGTTTTGTAGCACGAACGCATCATAAAAAGTGAACGATCACAAACGCGTTTGGTTGAAAGGGACAACGAGAGTGTATCGAATGTTTTGTGTGCAATGAAATAAAGACAAATTTCAAATTAACTGCCGATTGCTTTATCTTGTCGAATATTATTTCTAAATTGTTGTCTATTTTAATCGGATCAAAATGCTTCTTCTCACAAAACACAATTTGATTTTTATTTACAGGTGCTTTGCCAGCGGAACATTTAAAATTTTTTTGTCCTCAACCCGGATGTGGCAGATCGTATAATTGCTTTCCAAACCTTCGTAGACACTACAAATACGAATGTCATAGCGAGCCTAGATACGAGTGCAAAATCTGTTCAAGAAAATTCAGATACATGTACCAGCTTACGCATCATCGTAAAAAGACAAAGTGTCACAAAGTTCACTTATTTATTTAAATTGTAAGATTAACTTCCATTTTTTGTATACCATTTCGCTGCTAGTCTGTAAAGTACAGGTGACCACACTGGCTACCTTGTGATGTGCGGTAGGAAAGTGCAAAAGGTATTCCGCCAAAAAATTCAACTAAATGACAGTAAGTCAGGCAAAGACAAAAGACAGCTATGAAAATCGTTCGAAGTTCCATAGAACTTTGTTGCTTCAGATTTTACGGGAAATGATATTATTGTACCAAACGATAGACACATGTAGAAAATATTGATACCGTCACCTCGGTAACGAATTTCATCTCTTTCACTCTTTCAATGTGATTTATATTGACATGAGACAAAATACATTTGTTCCCCCAGGTGACGTGGTAGTGACAATGTACGGGTTATCAATGAAATTAGCCATATGTATCGTTGGTATAAAACTGAGAAATTTGAGAATAAAACATAACCAAAGACCCGTACATATCAGAATAGATGTGGAAAACAGAATAGATATAGCAAAGAGACTCGAACGTATCTAAATATACCAATAAGTAAACAATCCAACATTTTCTGTTCGTTTATAACTGAAAAAATTTCAAAGATCCATAGAAATTTCCCAAGGTAATATCAAAGGCCCTACCGAAGTACGTCCAGGACTGGGCCATTTTCCCCTAAAACCCTGAAACACGTGTTCTCTAAAATTTTGTTCTATACAACTTTGCCTTTTGAAGCAACTTTTTAACTCTTATAGTTCTACAGATATGGGTCATCCCTCCTAATTCTAGAAGTGGTCATATCCCAGGAATATGGTATTTTTACCCAAGGTCCGTGAAACAAGTGGTCTCTAAAATTCTCAACTACTTTGCTTTTGGAACCAACTTTCTAACTTTCACAGTTCTGGAGATCCGTGTCATCCTGCCCAATTATGAAAGTGGCCAAACACCACGATTGGGCCATATTTCCCCAAAACCCTGAGACACGTATTCGCTTAAATTTAATTCTCTACAACTTTTGACATTGAATCTCCATATTGCATAGTTAAGGAAATATAGACGAAAAACTCA
>CM055404.1:49468960-49527700 GCA_029228625.1 Pseudolycoriella hygida | reverse complement strand
CCCCCCTTTTTTAAAATCTCATGGCGTAGAATGCCCAGCCGAAGGTCCCTGCAAAATTTCAAGAAAAGATATCGAGCCGTTTTCGAGAAAACTCCAAAAAAGTGGGTTTTCATACAAATGGCTCTGGTACTAAGTAACTAACTAACTAACTAAGTAACTAACTAACGTAGGATGTTTCCATTAACTTTGGTTTCTATGAAAGCGCACATTTTGTATGGAAAATGACGATTTTCTAAAGGTCATATCTCCGGATCCACTGGACCGATTTTAATGAGTGAAAAGGCATTTCGCCTTAGAATTTTCCGTAGAATCCAGGAAAAATATTTTCCGGGGGGTACGTCGCAAGGGGGGGGGGGAGTCAAAACTTAGCTGTATATATGGTTCCGAAGTCTACGAAAAAAAATTTTCTGAATTTTTTGCTCGTGGGGACTTGCGTCACGGGCGCATTGCTACCGCGCGCCCATGATACGAAAATCCGTGCAAAATCATAAAATTGGCTTCATTTTCGCCTCTGACGCTTTTAAAAAACTTATAATCTCCATTTACTTGCTGTGATGTTTGTTCTCTAACTTCACAAAATCTGCTTTCATGTTTTAATGATAATTGTCGGCGGCAACGAAATGATCATTAGCATCACTGCTACCTTTTCTCATATATACGTGACAAAATGTGCAACTGCAACATACGTTTGCAACAAACACCGAACAAAACGAAAATTTTCACAACATTTTAACTGTTGTTACTGCATAGGAAAATTTGCTCATGGAAGTGACACGTAAAGTTATTGTTTTCATTGATGGTTAACATCATAAACATTTTCATTAAAGTTTAGCACTTTGCTACTGCAGTTGAATTATATTATTAAGACAATGCATTACCAAAAGAGTACAACGTCATGTAGGAAAACATATTATCGAAAAGTAGTACAAGTTGCTTAGGAAATATCGTAGATTTTGACATGATCAATATCCCGATGAAAATCGGTTGCATTCGACAGTTCAGAAGCAAGTAGGACATTGACACAAATGAAAGGTTGATATGTCTGAGACCCATCCCACATAAGACACTAATAAATTAAGATTGATTATAAAATGTAATAGACTTGATTGAGTAATTAGTTTAATGTTAATCCGTATTCAGCTATGAAAGCATGGATGGCACCACTAGGGAAAAGGGCCTTGTTCTATGTTGAGGCGTAAATCCAGCTATGAAAATATCATAGGTGCCGCTACTCGAGGTTCGGGGACAAGACACGATCATTAGATTGTGTCATTACTTTTATGTTTTTCCGTATTCACCTGAATGACGCCACTTGAGAAAAGGGAGTAGTTCTATGTTGAGCCGGTAATTCAGCTAAGAAAAAAACAAAGATGTCACCACTTGAGGTTCCGTGACAAGAGACGGTCTATTGTTAATATCAAAACTGCATATTCGTTCGCAGATTCAGAATTATTCATTTCAATTTGAATTTTGAAACAACTTCATTATAGTGTACTGTAGGTAGGTCCATTAGTGTAAATGTCGATATTGAATATCTCGTTTCGTCATGTAAGCGAAAATAACAAAAAAGCAACTTAATCTTACAACGAACGGAAGAGCAACAACGTAGAATCATCAACACCGAATCGGTCCTATTTTACCGCATCATTCGTAGTAAAAAGAAATTTTTTCTTTACCCAGGCGAAGACAATGAGTTTCAACTGAAAATGCACATGAAAGCGTAGTTTAGAACACAAATTACTTCAAGTATTCCTTGTCGGAAATAGGAAAATGTCTTATTCCTTTTATGAAATGAAATGCAATCAGCTTCCTTAATTACGAAGGAAACGTTTCATAGATAATTATACACGACAGCGTTATCTGTTGCATTGAGTTTTATTCGAATTTTTATGTCTTAATCTGCAGTTATTAAGGCATTTAAAATATTTGCGAAGAGATTTTGTATGCAAGAGCCCATCACATAATTTTTTAAAAATTGTTTTCTGTCGGGCTTGGTTTCCGTTCGGTCTCACCATGTAACAGTTTATTGCGTTTTTTGCCATTCAGAACAGTTTTCATCGTATAAACGGCGCCCCGTGCGAGTTCTAGAACAACTATTTTAATAAAAAAAACGGCGCCCCTTCGACGTAATATAGCGTAATAGTTATTTGGATCACGAGGGATGAAAATACAAAATATTAGCCGAGTGCGAAATTTGCAGCCAGCGCCGAAGGCAAGAGCGGCAATCGCACATGGTTGAATTTGTTATGTCATCCAGTGTGATCCATAGAACTTTACGAATATTGTTACTTTTGCTTTCCAAAAATGGGATTTTGAAAATCACTAATAATTCCAAACAAAATTTAAAAAAACTCAATTTATTTAATAACAATCTTTATTGTAACACTCTTTCATTCAAAGAAAAATGGATTTTGGAAAATTATTGAATATTTTATTTTCTGAAAGTACCAATAATAATAATAATAGCGTATGGTATTGTGCAGCCGGGAGGACACTTTTTAAGTGACAGATTCGGCTACCATTGCTGCTATAGCTAGTGAAAGTACGTTTACATGGTATTGTAATGACCTAGCACTAGGGACCACATGCTTAACGTGAATTCCGAACTACGCCTTCTAAGTATTTTTACACTCTGAAGGATTTTTGAATGTTGCGCCTTAGTACCTATAGCAGTGCTTAGCCAACTAAAGCGCAGTAGGAGTAGAATACCGGCAGCTCCCAACAATGTATTGACCAGTAAGCCGTGTGACAGCTCTTCACACACAACTACACCAGATTTGAACCGATTCAGCCAGCTGTGTATTTGTGTACACGTCTGACAACCGATTTTTTTTCTGTTGCGGGTGAGTTTCGAACCATCACACTGGCAACTCAATCGAATATTGGAAAGTACCAATAATGTCTCAGAACACACAGTATACAATTTAACTCAGTATTATTGAAGCACATTCTCACTTGCAAAAAATTAGATTTTTAAAATAAAAATTGTGAACGATCGTAAGCCTTATTAGTTTTTCCAATTCAATATAGTAGATTAGAACTTTTATGACTCCGATTTCGACATGATGGCAGCGTTTTTTTTTATAAAATTAAATAAGAATTACTTTCGGTTCATTTTAGAGGGGCAAAAGTACTTTCGGGTCCCTTACAACTAAGAGAAAATAACTATTTTCGTAGTAGGTGTAATGAATTTTTTTTTTTCATATTTTCTAAGAGAGCCGAAAGTAAAAATCCTGCCAGTAGGCGAACTTTTGAAATTTTCGTCCCTACCCCCTTCCCCCTATATTATTATTATTATTATTATTATTATTATTATATTATATTTTAAAATTACGTCACATCTGCTTTCAAACAAGCCCAGACTCATCAAGATCGGTTGGAAATTGACTGAGATATGGAATTTCAAAGTTCACGAATTTCCATACAAATTGCACCAAAACAAGTTTTTCCAAACTTTAAAAATCCTTCAACTTACTCTGTATGCGATTATAATCATCATCTATTCACGGATCACGATCTCGAGAACTAGTCAACCGATCTCCCTGAAATTTTCAGGGAACGTAAGTCTCGGCCACAAACGAAAAATTTCATATGCCGCTTTTCCGGAAAAATTCTGGGAAAAGTGGTCAATTTTGACGGTTTTTCAGGTAATGCTTGGTTTTTTTGAATTTTGGCTCCGGAGTGACAATAGCTAGAGAGTTGGTTTCTTCGGGAAAGTTTAGAGTTTGGTCAGGAGAATTTTTTGAGATCTTAAGAAAATGACTCCCAGCAGTCAAACCGGCGCCATCTTGAATTTTCTCAAGCAATAAATTAGGTTTTTTTTGGTTTTCGAATTTTAGCTTCGGAATGAAAATACTTAGAGAGTTGGTGTCTTCTACAAAGTTATCGAATTTGATCAGGAGAATTTTTTGGTATCTTAAGAAAACGTATGCCAGCTGTCAAAGCGGCCCCATCTTGGATTTTGTGAATACTCATAAATGTTATCTTCTGAATTAGAATAGCTAGACAGTAAGTTTCTTCGGGAAAGTTATAGAGATTGGCGAGAAAAAATTTTTCTGAAAATTTTTCTTTTTCGGAAAAAATTTTTTTCTAAGAATTTTTTTTTTTCGGAGAAAAATTTTTTTTTTGAGAAAATTTTTTTCGAGAAAAACGTTTTTGTAGAAAAATTTCTCGGAAATATTTTTTTTTTCGGAGAATTTTTTTTTGAGAAAATTTTTTTTTCCGAGAAAGTTTTTTGGAGAAATTTTTTTTCTGAGAAATATTTTTCTTTCTGAGAAAATTTTTTTTCGAAGTAAATGTTTTTCAAAGAAATATTTTTTCAAAAACAGAAAAATTTTTTATAAAATTTAGTTTTAACAACTGCAAACTTCCGAAACGCTTGATATCGTATACAAAAACCTCTTAAAAGTAAGTCCGCTTCCAAAATTAATGATATCGCTTGAGGTGAAGGTTTGTTTGAATGGAATCTTGTGTTCCAAGTTTTAATTTTCTGAAAAATTTACAGCGCTTTTTTTAAAACAAAATTACGTTGTGTTAAAAAAATTGCGTCACAAATTCCGGGCCCAACGACGAAATAATTTTTCTTTACTTTCAGTTTTTGCGCCGCAAAAATTTGACTTTTATTTCTTATTGCGTAGATTGTTTAGGGTAAATTTACATTTTTGCATATAAAAACTGAAAGTGTTGAAAAATTATTCCGCTGGTGTAAACTTTCGGTCCTCTAATTGACATTTTATTGCCTCACCCATCCGAAAGTGTAATGCTCAACTGTATGTTTCATGTATATATACCCCCTACGAAAATTAGGCCTTACGTATAGGAGGGTCTTTCTGTTTTCACAGTGAGGTAAAACTTTTGCTTTCACTAGTGAGGTAAAAGTTTTGTAATTTTCAACTTTCGGATGGATAGGCACAAAAACATTATACATTGGACCCTGCTACATATTTCATTATTTCGGACACAATTTTGAAAACTCACAAACTCACTCGTGTTACTTTGAGCAACACGCTTTGGAAACTGTTATTTTGACTCTTGAAGTTGCATACCTCGCCTTCGACTCGGATATGCAAGCTCTAGCCTCGTGAGTTTTACTCTTATCACAAAATTGTGTCCTCGTGTAATGAATTGAGTCTGTTGGAATCATCTGTCAAAGTGACGTTTTGAACCTCAAACGAAAAAAAAAAATTGAAACAGTCAGATATTCTGAATTCTGATGCTAAAATAGAATCGAGGAAAAATAAAAGATTATCTGACTATTTCAAAAGGACCTACTTTTGATCCAACAGATTCAATTACCTTTGCAGGGTCCAATGTTATATACTATTAGCCGAACCCCCGCCCCTAGGGGCTACGCAGGCTTTATCATTTTCGCTTTAACATTTACGGGTATGTTAGGTAGTCGAAACCACCGCCCCTAGGGGCTACGCAGGCTTTATCATTTTCGCGTGTTGTCTATTCTGTGAGCCAAAGCATATTTTTTCTCGTTTTAAATAATGATGCGTAATGTTTCATGTCATTAAATCACTTCGTTGATATTACCGCTAATAATACTAAAATCCAAATAGGCGATAAAGGCACTATAAATCAAAACACTTTCTTTGTCGCAAAATTACTCCACTTCCCCCGTATTCCACTTCCCCCGTATTCCACTTCCCCCGTATTCTACTTCCCCCGTATTCCACTTCCTCCGTGGAACGTATGCAACGTTCCCCGTATTCCACTTCCCCCGTATTCCACTTACCCCGTATTCAACGTTCACCTCATTCCAAGTTCACCGTATTCAACTTTCCCCGTATTCCACGTTCCCCGCATTCTATTTCCCCGTATTCCACTCCCCCGTATTCCACTTCCCCCGTATTCCACTTTCCCCGTTTTCAACGTTCACCGTTTTCCACTTACACCGTATTCCACTTCCACCGTATTCCACTTCCCCCGTATTCCACTTCCCCCGTATTCCACTTCCCCCGTATTCGACTTCCCCGTATTCCACTTCCCCCGTATTCCACTTCCACCGTATTACATGTTCACCGTATGCGAAGCTCACCGTATTCAACTTTCCCCGTATTCCAAGTTCCCCGTATTCCACTTTCCCTGTATGCAACGTTCACCGTATGCAACGTTCACCGTATGCAACGTTAACCGTATGCAACGTTCACCGTATGCAACGTTCACCGTATGCAACGTTCACCGTATGCAACGTTCCCCGTATTCCACTTCCACCGTATTCTACTTCCCCCCTATTCCACTTCCCCCATATTCAACGTTCACCATATTCCACTTCCCCGTATTCAACATTCCCCGTATTTCAAGTTCCCCGTATTCAGCGTTGCACTTGCTACGTATTCTACTCTGACACTTCCCCTGACTTGACTGACTTTTGGACGATTTTCAATTTTCACCCTTCCTTGACCCATAACTCCCTTATTTCAGAACAATATCCCACCCGGAACATGTTTTCTCGACGTTTTGCACCATCCCCAACAACATATCAAAAATTAATTTTTCAGTAATTTTCGGGCAGCGGAGCGAATTTTTGCCCATTTTTGCCTCCTTCGGCCGACCCTGGACACCGAACCGCTCAACCGATTTTCTTGAAACACTGCCGAAAGCTTTCATTTGACACCTCACTGGCCTCATTCCGGCAACTACCGGCCGAGATATTGGTTAATAAGTGCTCCAGCTCTAGACAAAATCGCCAAATAATGACATATAGCTCGGTAGTATGAAACTTTTTCACCCAACATTGTTCAGCAAATTTGTTGCCCCAGGCCTCCACTATCGATTGGAACTCAAAAATTATCTCTACTTTGTCCAACAACAAAAGTTCCCTAACAACAAAGTGAGGAAACCCCAAAATTTTAACAGTTTTCGCTGCCTAGCTCCTCCGCATGAAGTCGGATCAAAAAACTTTCTTCTACAAAGTTGTAGGCCATCAAAAACTCTAAGACTTCGCATCCCCGAGCAAATCTTTAAGACGTCATCTTGACTGACTTTTGGACGATTTTCAATTTTTACCTTTTCTTGACCCATAACTCCCTTATTTCAGAACAATATCCCACCCCGGAACATGTTTTGTCGACGTTTTGCATCATCCCCAACAACATATCAAAAAGTTTTTTTTTTCTTCGCCAGTGTAAACGCAATTAAACGAAAAAATAACGGGATCGTGACAGACAGACTTATAAATAGACGAATAAATAGACACATAGACACATAAACAGACGGACATTAGACGTTTATAATTAGTAATTTTTACCCCCGGCTCCCTTAGCATGAAAAGCATAATGCATCTCAAGGTCCTTAAAACTACTTGTCCTTGTTGTGACGTAAATAAACATTGGTAAACGAATTATTCGACGCGATTATTGTGGAGTTCGAAGGCTAATGTACAAGTTCGTACAGTGGCCACTACAATGAAGATGGTTTATAATTTTAATTGCAATAGTCTCTTCTCTCAGATGTGTCAACTTCCCTTCACTTTTCCATGTATTGTAATGCAGATGCATGCAAATTATATACTCCGGCCGCCAGAAATGAATTTTACATGCCGATTGAGCGATTGCCCGACCGGCCGTTGGGTAGCCGGTCCGATCCTGTTGTAACGAGAATTAAATGCTAACATCCCCTAGTTCTTGCAGTTGAGAATGTAATATTAAGCGATTATAGAAATTTGGTGCACATGAACGATTTTGCCGATTTGAAAATCGATGCCTGGGAATGTGAAATTTTAAAATCAATTTAATTATCGTATACTTTATCGAATCTAAAAAACATCAAACATGAATTTCAATTCAATTTGTTTGTTAAAAGGGCAGACTTGTCTGTTGGAGATGTTCTATAACTGCATAATTTTGTTTACATTCGATTAGGTCTTTATTCATGTGCACTGACCCAATAATAAGCAGAAAAAAAATCGCTCTTCAGTCTATCATTATTTATAAAGTTAACTAGTTACCTAAAAACTAAAGCAATTGAGTATGATTACAAATTTGGAGTAATGAACGAAAGAACCTTTATTAAAAGTTATTGAGGTGTAAACGTTAGGTTCAAATATGAATAAATATGTGAGTGGATAGACAACAGACACTTAAGTGTGGTACTTGATCTTACGAAAGAACTTTATTGACTGAAAAAAAGATTAATTATTTTCTTTTGTTCGTTGTGCTATTGAATGCTGAAAATTATTGTGTATGAAAGCATGAAGAAGACTCTTTGGACTCTCATATAGCGAAGAAAGGAAACACAAATGTAAGATATCCCTATTTTCTTGTAAATTCTTTATTCAATCATATTCCTGATTTTGAAAACGACAATCTCTCTTTAGAAATAAATTCGCTGGAAGAATTTATTACGTTTTTGTCATATTCTCTTCATTATATTTTTGACTCACAAAATATGTTTTTATTAAAGTTTACGATTTGTCTGCTCTGTATTCGCTTGACTGTAGTAGGAACGCAAGTTATGAACAATGAATATAAAAAGTGCTTTTCAGAGGATCTTCAGATCAAATCTAGTTCAATCCAAACTCTAGTAATTTGTCAACTCATAGTTGTTGGTACGTTTGCATTGGAAGAAACACCGTTTAACCTACAGAATGTTCTATTTCTTGAGATATTTATTGTCACAGAACCGTAGCTAGAAAATGTTGAGCTTTAGTTATCAAAAACACGCTCTTTACTGTAATAAACTGTTCTAATAATTTTTCAACACTTTCAGTTTTCACACGTAAAAATATAAATTTATGTTAAGCAATCTTCGCAAAAAGAAAGAAGAGTTATATTTCTGCAGTGTAAAAACTGAAAGTACAGAAAAATTATTTCGCCGTTGGGTCTGGCATTTGTGTTGTAATTTTTTGAACACAACGTAATTTTTTTTTAAAAAAAGTGGTGCAAATTTTTTTAACAATAAAACTTTGACCACAAGCTAATATTCTATTCAAACAAATGTTTGCGCCTTATCAGCGAAATTGTCACCTCTGACGATATCAATAAATTTGAAAGTGGACCTACTTACTGCTCTACACCTTACCTTCGAAGAAGTTTTTTTTGTTGTGATATCAGTAGTTTTGTAAGTTTTGTAAGGCGAGCTCTTCGACCTATGCTACCATGGACAAAAATGATCTGAGAATTTCTGGCAATTGCTGACAACTTTTCGAGTCTAGGCTGCAATGATAAAGATTGTAATTACAACTTGAATTGGTATCTAAAGACTCACGGACGCGAACACACGGACGCGGACACATGGACGCGGACACACGGACAAGGGCACACGGACACACGGACACGGACGCGGACACACGGACAAACGGACGGACGCGGACACACGGACGCGGACACTCGGACGCTGTGTAATAGTCCCAGAAATGTTTTGTAGGAGAACTTTTTTTTTTAAATGCGATCTTCCTCTGCCTCTCCTTGAAAAACTCATTTTAGGCGTTGTTTCATGAATTATGACATAAGCATCAATGTCGTCTTGAACGTATGCAGCTTGAAGGGAAACCTTTTAGTGCTAATTATTAGTATTCCGAATGTAGTTCAAAATGCCGGTATCGCGGTCATCAATATGTTAATGTGGTATTTATTGGAGGTTTAACCTCCCTTCCCGACTTTGAGTTTCCATATTGAAATTTCAACTTTGACTCCACCAAAACAACATAAACAACGATTTAAAAATGTTTCAAAGAACGTAGGTAGATAGAGAATTTCATAACGAATTCTGGAAAGCAAACCGTTTTGAAATTGATTGACACGTGACTGACTCAGACCTATTTCAGTGTGAGCATTAGGCGAGTCATTAGGGGGTCCAAAAAATGAAAGTGTCGACAAAGTTGGTGGACTTGGCTAAAAACAGACCTTTACGGTACCCTGATAAAAAGTCAATATGGGAGCAATCAGATCCGAGTGGATCTAGGGGTCGTTCCACTACAAAATGTGTGAAAAGACACCAAAATCGATGAAAATATAGACTTCAGCTAAATTGAACATAACAAAGAGATGATAACATTTCTTGTTAAGGGGAAATCATTGATTCCTCTTCAGAATACTCCAGAGAGAAGAATTTATTGGTTTATTGGTGCATCTACACGTTTCGAACGTGCTGGGAGTCAATCAATGTGACCGTTTTATCGTACCAGTCTTGGAGTCTTACCATCAAATTTTCATGTTTCAAATCCACTCGAAACGTTTAGATTCACCAATACACCATTAGAATCTTCTCTTCGGAGTATTCTGAAGAGGGATCAACGATTTGTCCTTAGCGAGAAATGTTATCATCTCTTTGTTGTGTTCAATTTAGCTAAAGTCTACATTTTCATTGATTTTGGTGTTTTTCACACATTTTGTGGTTGAACGCCCCCTAGATCCACTCGGATCTGATTGTTCCAATATTGACTTTTTATCAGGGTACCATAAAGGTCTGTTTTTAGCCAATTTCACCAACTTTACCGACACTTTCATTTTTTGGACCCCCTAATCCCTCGCCTAAGGCTCACACTGAAATAGGTGTGGGTCAGTCACGTGTCAACCGATTTCAAAACGGTTTGCTTTCCTGAATTCGTTATGAAATTCTCTATCTATCTACGTTCTTTGAAAAATTTTTAAATCGTTGTTTATGTTGTTTTGGTGGAGTCAAAGTTGAAATTTCAATATGGAAACTAAAAGTCGGGAAGGGAGGTTGACCCTCCAACACCACATTAAAATATTTATGACCTCCCCGATACCGGCATTTTGAAGTACTTTCCGAATATTAATAATAAGCACTAAAAGGTTTCCCTTCAAGCTGCATACGTTCAAGAAGACATCGATGCTTATGTCATAATTCATGAAACAACGCCTAAAATGAGTTTTTCAAGGAGAGGCAGAGGAAGATCGCATTTTTTAAAAAAAAGTTCTTCTACAAAACATTTCTGGGACTATTACACAGCATGTGTAGGGTCAGGCGTTTCGAAAAAAATTAAAGTTCAAATTCGACCCACCCTAACATTCATGTGATTTTTTCCGTTTTTACTAACAATCGATCGATTGTTGTTTTCAGTTGCAACATTTCGTTTCGAAGATAAATGTTGTTAACGATGTTGCTGAGCGTGCTATTAGTCAAATGACAACATACAACAGCACTTTGACCTACAATGAGGAGAAGAAGCAACAAATAATACAAATTGTGGAGGATCACTGTCGCCGTTTCCCTCGAAAAACCAACAAAAGGGACCTTCAAGCAATAAATCCACATTTTTGTTATTTTTCTTATTTTTTGTTTTGATACTGTGAACTGTGATACTGTGATACTGTGAATTCATATTTTCTTACTTTTTTTTTGCAAAATTATTCTTAATTGTGTAGAAATACATTCCATTTCTTCTAAATAAAATCATAGCGTGAAAACTTCAAATTTCTGGAACTCCCCCGAGAGCCATTGCAAATTGAGATTTCGATTGTTAGTTTAATAAAACAAAGCTTAAGTTTCCAATCTGACAGGAAGTTAGGGAGATATATTTAATTTTGTCAATAAAATTCTAGAGAAATATGGGCGTAGAAAAAACAACTCTTGTGGGCCATGAAGTCTCCAGCGCTAGCATTCGCTTGAGAATAATTCCCGAACCCCTTGTCCGTGAGATCGGAATTACGAACGAAATACGAACTTAACCTGAGGAATCGCATTCTTCGTCGAATAAAATGAAAATTTCCAAAATCGATTGAGATTTGCTGAAGTTATTGTGTCTCCAACGCTAGCATTCTCTTGGGAAAAACTCCCGAACTACTGGTCTGATCTCGCTGAATTATGAACTTAACCTGAGAAATGACATTCTTCGTCGAATAAAACCAAAATTTCCAAAATCGATTGAGATTTGCTCAAGTTATCGTGTCTCCAAAATATGAAATCGTTACAGACATTTTCAGTATTTAACGTTTTTTTGTGAACATTTCTCTTAAGTTCAATCATAGTAAAATTTTTGTTACAGATTTAATGGTGTAAGACCCTAGACTATCAGATAAGGGAATTAGTCTAAGTTCAACAAAAATTCTTTACATGAATGATGGGAACTTTGAAGATGTGTTGAGTTTTTAACATGAATCGGTAGCACGTTAAACAATGTTGGATCCGAGTAAAGCAAGCATCGTTTACCGTAATTAGAAAAAATTCGAGGCCTTCTCAACAAATAAGAGTACCTTGTCTCATAGCGATTAAAGTTACTAGTGAAGTTTAGCGAGTGGTGCTTGATGTCATTTATACAGCTATATACATACTTGCATATCGCGAGCCTGTATAATTTCCTCACAGTGAGCATCGTAGGAAATTCAACCTGAAAAAGCTGAGAAGTCGAATAACTTGTAGGCAGTTTATGAGTGGCCTGGGCTTTCTTATGCAAACCGTGTAGCTCCTCAATCAGAGTATCCTTCGCTGATCCCCAAATACCCACACAGTACGTCAAGTGACAATGAATCATTGAAAAGTAAATTAACCGTAAAACCCTCTTTGGAAGAAAACGCAATTTCCTAATAACACCAATACGACCAGATATAGTCCTACCTACCTTCTAAATATGCGGTCCCCAACATGAACAACAGAATCAAAGGCCTTAGACAAGTCAATGAACAGTCAAGAAACAACGTTTTTACCATCAATCTCTTTGTTGATCATATTAACTAGTTCATAAAGTGCTGTATGAGTGCCGCTCCCTTCCCTGAAGCCATATTGCCTATCATTAAAAAAACCGCACCCGTGGAGAAAATCATAAATCGAACGCTGAATGATGGTTTTCAGAACTTCATTGACGGCTGGCATAGCTCTCAAAGTTCAAAGTTAACGTAAGGAGCGATTATATTAGCGTTCGATGCGAGTAAATCGAGATTTGGTCATCTGTCATTGGCAATTTGTAGATTATTGCCGCGTTAAGTGCGGTTTATTAGCTTCTGTCAAAGTATAGTGAATTTCATTATGAGAAATTTAAGGACAATGCCAGTAAAATATGAAATGTTTTATATTTTACGAAATTGATGACGAGGTTACAATATTTTGACAGAAGTGGATGTCACATAAAAAGAAAATTGTCTCCTCTGAATCGAGGTCATTAGAATGTTCTTGAAAAGTCCTTGTCAGTGGTCTAATCGGTTCGCTACGCAACTTTTAATTAAAATGTTTAAACTCATTCAGAGCAAAATCTTATTTCTTATCTTCTGTTTCTTCATAAAATATAGCACGAGATAGTCTAGAAATTTTGGCTTTGAGTTCTTTGATCAGTGAGGTGTTGGATTTTTTTTTGCTTGCTTGAAATGAGTCAACCCACTGAGCTCAAATGTCAATCTCATTTTCAAGGACTTTTCATTGTGATAATACTCTCATCACTCCGATTCATAAAACGGGCTAAGGAGACAATTGCGGTTGCTAAAAATAATAAAATAAAAGTTGCGGTTTCCTTCAATGCAAATGTGTACACAGATGCATCTCTCTGGAAAAACCCAGTTTTAGGTTGAAAAATATGACTGTACAGTGTACAAACAATAATAGGGTGATGCTACCAGTGACTGACTTTGACTATCGTTTGCGTATTCAAAGTGCTGCTATCTATGCTCTAATATGAATTTCACAGCACACGTGTATGGTGACTTTCATGTGAAATATCGTACTATTCGCTTTATGTTTCAGAAATCGTTACTGAAGAGAAGCTCTCGTAATCAAACTTTCTTATGATAAACCGAACCTAGAAAAAAATTTTTTGAATAGTTCAAAAAAAAAACATTCTGCAATTGACCCGTGCGTATCGATCTGATAACATCCGCAAAATATTCATTTTCGGAATGAAGAATTGAATTTTAAAAGTTCTCGAACGAGAAAAACTGACAAATTAGTTAACACAATCACCGATTTTTATATTGAACGTATACGTAATTAACAGAAAATACTTTTAAAGCAACGAAAACGGGAGGTTATAAAATATCAACGAAATTTATTCTTATAATCAGTTGGTATTTAGCTTTTGAACGTAACATAAGTGTAGTGAAGTGGGTGAAATTTTCGAGTTGATTTTTAGTTAAGTGATTTTAGTGGTAGTGTGTCTGTGTTTCGTGATTTTATCGAAAATTGATGTGCAACAAAATGCAACCGTTAACACGTAAGTAACACTTTGTAAAAGTACATATTGTTGACCAATTAATGATCCGTCAAAAAAGCTCGTATTTGTTCGGTAAAACACTTAACTCTTTGATGTCGCCCCATTTGTGTTTATTATTTTTGCACGTTTTGATTGCAAGTTGTAAACACATTACTCGAAACCGGTTCGGCTTTTCATTTATGTTTGAAATTTTGTACGTGAAATTGTTTAAACAATTTCCAGCACAAATTGCATTTTTGCGTCACTTGTTTTTGTTAAAAATTGCCGATAAAAATTAAATAGTTTCAATATTGAATAAAGAAACCATGAAATATTTTCACGTTTAAATTTCGCGATAAATTGCATCTCAACAACTTTTCTAAGCACAAACATTAGAAAATACGTGATTTTTTTTTTCTATAAAATTCATTTTGTTTAGGTACAGTCTCGTAAGTAAGTAAAGTCTCGCTAGTGCCTCGAACATGTCAATCAGAAACAGTTATTTACGTAACTAGGAAAAATATAACGTTTTTGACGCGGTGAAGCCAAGGGCTGCAATCACACTAGTCAAAAACATATATTTTTCCGAGTTTCGTACAATATTTTTCATTCCGAGGGTTCAGAAAACTGGTTTTATGTTATAAAGTTAATGAAATATAAGATTACTTATACATTGTGGAAAGCGAGTAATAACCGTTCAAGTGTATATTACACATAACGAGTGAGCGATAGGCGATATATTATTTTACTTTAATAGCGACGATTCGTCGAACATTAAACACAAGTACTGATGACCAAGCGAGCTAGGGCATGGTAGCGCTAATTGTTTGAAATGCGGTGTCGGGGTTTTGAAGTCATTACTGATGCTATCAGAGAAAGGCAAATGGACAATACAGCGATAAAGTGGATAATCAATATGCTTAGCGCTAGAACAGTAGAGGCATTAGTCTGTGGTACTAAGATGAGTGCAGTAGTCACTAGAATTGAAGTTGGAACAGCCAAAAAGAGGTTGGACAACCTGCAAAGACTGGCAGGCCTATGCATCACTGGTGCGAAAAATACAACCGCTACGAAGTCGCTGGAAGCCCTACTCTTCCTTCCACCACTGGATTTCTATATAAAAACCATGGCTTTCAAGTCAGCCTGCAATGTGAGATATAACGGTTTTTGGTCTGCTAAATCAGAGTTAGGCCACGCCGCTATCTGTAAGCTCATTAAAGATGAAATCCTTCAAATGCCGAGTGACCAATGTAGACCGGAACTCTGGTTGGACGATAAGTTCACTTGTATTATTCCAGAAAAAAGGGAATGGCTGGGAGAAAATAGGGTCTACCCATCTGCAGGGGAACTGGTTTGCTACACGGATGGCTCCAAACGGGACGGTTCTACTGGGGCAAGGTTCTTCGGTGAATTTCCTCTCCTAGAGGCTAGTATTTTCACAGGCTGTTATGCCTCAGTCCACCAGACCGAATTATTTGCTATCTCGGAACTTTGCGAATCAGAAGCAATAAAAAGGGCTTCGGGTAAAGACATCTATATCTGTACTGACAGTCAAGCGTCCATTGAGGCTCTTAGCTACCCGATAGTATGCTCCAAGACCGTGAGGGAATGTAAAACAATTCTCGATGAAATTAGTGACTCAAACAAAGCAGGAAATGGAACTACTAAGAGTTTCATAGGATCGGAGCCACACTTCGGTATTTCCAAAAGTACAAGGAAGGGCATCATAAACAAATGGCTGATAAAGCAACATGAAAATTCCTGGCGGAATTATGATGGTGCAAAACACACGAAAATATTCTGTCCAATCCCGTCCAAAGACTTCAGTCAGAGACTTCTAAACCTTGACAGACCTAATATCAAAATAACGGTTGAAGTAATCACAAAAAGTTGTGGACTCAACAAGTATCTTTGTGACATAGGTATCAAGGACAACCCGAAGTGTCTGTGTGGTCATGGGGATGAAACGGGTGCGCATATCATTTTCGATTGCATCAGATACCGACAAATCAGATTCACTCTTCTGGGCAAACCGGAACTGACGCCCTCTGCTATGAAGTTGAGTGAACTGGATTTGGATAAATTCACTAGTTTTCTGAGACGTATAAATCGGTTTGAAAAATAAATCAGTTCAACCATCGATCCACGTGCCCAAGCAAAAGAAAATTAAATCAAATTAACTTGTCGTAATTAGTTATAATCAGTAATTTTGTAATGTTTTGTAATATTTATGTTTGTACTTTTGGAAAAAATTTTTGAAATTTTTTTTGGGGATTTGGAACAAAGGATCATCCAGGTTCCTGTCAAACTCTTTACAGTTTGGCCCCACTTATTACCCTTGTTATCTATCTATCTATCTACATGTGAACGGTTATTCGAGTGTCCACAATGAGTAAGTATATTATTTTACTTTAATAGCGACGATTCGACGAACATTAAACACAAGTACTGAAGGCCGAGCGAGCTAGGGCACGGTAGCGCTAATTGTTTGAGATGAGGTGTCTGGGTTCAATTCTGATCACTTTTTTTTTACTTTTTTTTATGTTTAGAAAACACATTTTATGAGAGTTTTCAATTGAATCACATTAGCTGCGATAATATAATTCGCAATTCATGCATTTAATAAGATCATGTGGTGTAGTGGTTAGCATCGTTGATTGGAATGTGGGGCGTTTTGTGTTCGATTCTCAAACGTTGTTTTTTTTTTAATTTAATATTTCTAGTCTAGCTGGTTATTTATCGTCCTAGACAGTGGAATTTATCCCTCTAGACGGATAAATACTGAGAATAATGCAATAAATTCTCATTTTCCGTTTCAAAAATTGGCATTTAATGTGAGACGTATCGTCGCATATAAAGTAAAATATTTTAAGAGTTTATTCACATGACGAATTCTAGACCCTCTTTCTCCTGTCGCACGCAAGAATGTATCGAAATGTATGGAGCGTACGTCTTCGTGTAACCCCCTTAGAAGAGTGTCTACTTCATGAACGACGGCTGCACGGTTGTTTGCGTAAATTTCTTCAAAGATGCATTTTAGACGAATGCTAATAGAAGAATGTTTTACTTAATATAGTGTATTACGACAATAAAAAATAATTTACGAAAATGCAAATGGCCTGATTACATTACTTGAAAAAATCTTCGTTTTAGTTGCATAATGCTAACTCTCTCATTAAGGGTTGAAATAGTTGAAAGAAATCTTCACGTAATCTTTGGTCACCATTCACTGCGCTGTCCAATTTTACAAGTGGGAAAGGTCTCGACGAAATATAGATAACATTTTTTTTTTTTTTGTAAGAATTTTATTAAAACTGGTCATTTCTGACCAACCATCAATATACATCTGACAAATAGTTTTTGTTTTAGTTTTACAAAGAATCCATTGATTTCACTTGTATTTAATTTGTTTGTTGAAAGCCAACCAATGTGAAGTAGAGTATTGTTGTCACTCTTGTCTATCAACGAGTTCAAATGGTTTTGTCCTTTTGAGCCGTCTTGTCAGGTGGTTGTTGTCAAGAAGTTTCAATGCTTCGGGATTCTCATGTTGTGTAAGCCGATTTTCATGTTTAGTGGCGGTCTGTTTGATGACATCTTCGACCATGGGCACTCCAAGATCTCGATGTAGATCATCATTACGTACATACCAAGGAACATTGGCGATGGTTCTTAGTACTTTGTTTTGGAAGGTTTGGATTTTTTTGATGTGATTTTTGCTGGCACAGCCCCAAAGCTGTGAACCATATACCCAAATTGGCTTGATGATTTGGTTATACACCAGTAGTTTGTTATAGATTGACGTCCGTGAATTTCGGTTTAGGAGCTAATACATTTGTCTGAAACGAATCTGTAATTCTGTGAGTTTTATTTTAACGTGTTCTACCCATTTATCTTTCACGTCGATATTCATGCCAAGGTATTTAGCCGAATTGTGGTAGGGTATCTCATTTCCATACATTTTGAGTCTTTTAGGATTGGAGATATTTTTAGTCGTGAAGTTCACATGTACTGATTTCTGGTCATTGAGTTTTATGCGCCATTTTTTGGTCCATGCCTCAAGTGAATCATTAAATCTTTGTAATCGTGGAGTGGCTTCATCAGCGGTTTTAGCCGTGGCAGCGTTGGCTGTGTTATCTGCAAAGGTGGCCGTAGTAACGTTTGACGTTTGGGGAAGGTCACTGGTGAACAGTAAATACAAGATTGGTCCTAGATCGCTGCCCTGTGGGACTCCAGCTTGATTTTCTTTGAACTCTGAGTACGTGGATTCATGGTTCACGCGGAATAATCTGTTTGAGATGTATGATTTCAGCAGGTTGACGTACTGCAGTGGTAGAAGTTGGTTTAGTTTGTATATTAGGCTTTCATGCCAAACTTTATCGAAGGCTTGTGAGACATCGTGGAAGACAATTGAGCATACTTCTTCGCCTTCCAGCGCTTTTTCAATAATGTCTATTAGGCGGTGGACCTGTTCCATTGTAGAGTGTCGTTGCCGGAATCCAAATTGATGGGTCGGGAGCAAATTTTTTCTCTCAATGATGGGTTTGAGTCTGTTCAGTAGAAGTTTTTCAAACAATTTTGACATTATGGGGAGTAGCGAGATCGGTCTGTATGACTTCGTTTCTGTTGCTTTTTTCCCCGGTTTTGGGATCATGATCATTTCCGCCACTTTCCATAATGCAGGGACGTGTGTTAATCTTATTGTTGCGTTAATTAGAAGTACTAACATTTTTAATCCTTTAGTTGGAAGTTTCTTTAGTACAAGCCCCGTTATGAGGTCATATCCAGGTGTTTTCTTCGGGTTCAGGTTATATTTCAATTCCCTTTTTAGTTCCTTTAGCGAGACTTTCTTTATTGTATCTCGGGAATTGTTCTCTAGGTGTTGGAGCTCTTCGTCGCTTACGGCATCATTTGGTGTGAAGGTATTTTTCAAGTGATTTGCAAAGACTTCTGCTTTTTCTTGGTCCGTTTTTGCCCATTCGTTATTTTCCTTTAGGATGGGCGGTACATGTGTGATTTTCTTTTTTAGTCTTCAGGTAATTCTCCATAGGGAGTTGTTGGTGTTCTTATCTTCTGACAGGTTTTCCAGGAAGGTGTTGGAGGAATTTTCCTTCAGTTTTTGCACGAATCTCTTAATCTGTTGGGATTCTCTGTTGAGCTGATTTTTTGTGGTGTGATCACGAGAGTGTCTCCAGCTTCTTCTGGGTTTTCTTTTGTCTCTTACCAGATTCCGTATTTCCATAGGATAGTTGGACCCTGGGGTTTTGTGGGTGATTGTTTTGGTGTTATCCCAGACTGCTTGTTGGACGAGGTTAGTGAATTTTGCAACTTCCTCGTCAAGTGAGTCCTCAGTCGAGAGTTCTATATCTAGGTCGATTTCGCGGTCTAGTTGTAGTTTGAAGCTTTCCCAATCCGTGGTTTTATTATGTAGGGTTGGCCTCACTGGTTTCTTGATAACTCTTTCACTCAGGGTCATAATTATTGAAGAGTGATTGGAGTCTAGATCGTAGCTGTCCTCTATATTGATGAAGTTAGCAGCAACTTTTCTAGTTATAAAGAAATCCAGTACGTCTGAGATTTTCTTTCTGTCTGTTGGCCAGTAGGTCGGTTTACCAGTTGAATGTACGTCACATCCTGATTTTTCTATGGCTTTTTTCAGTTCTCTGCCCTTCGTGTTATCCAGTCTGGATCCCCAGAGGGAGTGTTTGGCGTTGAAGTCTCCTCCTAAGATGAATCTTTCTCCCAAGTGTTGTAGTACTGTTGAGTAATCTTCTTCTTTGAGATTGTGTTTGGGTGGAAAGTAAACCGCTCCAACTTTAAAGTTTTGTTTTGTTGATGACATGCTCAGTACAGTTAGCTGGGTAGCATCCTTCTGTATATTGAGGACCTCGTTGTACTTGAGATGATTTTTTATAAAAATTGCACTTCCGCCGTGGGCTTGATTGTCTGGGTGAGGGGTATGATGAATATTATATCCATTCTGCTTGATGTAGCTTTTGTTATAAAGATGTGTTTCGGAGATAAAACAGATGCCAATTTTGTTCTCAGTTAGGTATAGTGAAAATTCTTCATTGCTGTTTAGAATACCATTTGCATTCCATGCTCCAATTCGTATGTCTTTATGATCCATACTAGATTTTATATTTGTTCTTATTGACTGATATTTTGCTCTCAAGAGCATTTAATTTGTTTGATAGCGTCTTGTTTGATATCTCCAGTGTTTCAAGCTTTTGCATCAGGTTTTTCATTAGAATTAACATTTCATTATTGTTGGTGTTTTAGCTGTTAATGGGGCTTTGTTTATTTACGTTTGGTTTATTGTTGGATACAGCTTGAGCATAGCTCAAATTTTCATTAGTTTTGGAATCTGTTAGACTTTGTCTTTTTGACGTTTTTTCTGCTTCTGCTGCATTTCCTACATTTTTGTTAGTCTTTGCACGCAATTGTTGTAGTTTAACTGGAATTTCGCACCCTCGATAGTTTGCTGGGTGATTTCCTCCGCAATTAACACATTTTGGATAAAATAAAGTGAAATGAACACTTTTGACTCGATAAAATTCAACAATTTATTCAAATTATGCTGATATAGGAACAGAAAAGTGAAAACCATATCATAGTAATTTACCATACGAATCAGAAACTTGTCGGTTTTCACTTTTCTGTTCCTATACGTCGTTATGAAATGACTTTCCCTTAGGTGTAGGTAAAATTGAGGTTATGAATACGAGGGCTGCTCGATAAATTTTGAACCTCAGTAGGAAAAAAAAATTTCTTGTAAAATACATTAATCCATAAATGACGTCCTATACTTTGGGGGAAGGGGGTCATTAAAACGTGACACGCAATGTTATAAGTAGTATGTTATAAGTATAGGAAAATATAGGACGCAGAGGGGGGGGGGGGTCAGAAAAGTATAGGACGCCTTATTGCCGCCGAAAAGTTTGATCTCCTTAGGAATTTTGAGATGTTTTGTTCGACAGACACCACGAGATGCTTCGAAAGAAAACGCCTACGTTTTCATGAACTTTCCAAAATTGAGTGTCTGATCTTGACTTTTGAGTTGACCGAGTCATGAAAGTGTTGTTTTTCGGAAAATTCGATCGTTTTTGAGCAATCTAACACAAACTGTTCGGAAAAAACCCGTCCAGTCATGATTGCAGCAATACTTGCTGTGTAGCCTCGTAAAATCTCAAAATCGGTGCTCTTCTAGTACACATTAGAACCGCTAGCAGCTTCTACGCTGAAATTTATTAGTCATATGAGTTGACCTACAAAATAACTCACCTCTTAGGTTCGTCAAACTACAGAGTTTGGCTAATTCGAAAATGCCATTCTGTATGGGAATCTAGAGGTTGCCTCATTTTCGAGCCCTTCGTGTTGCGTGCGATCGAAACTTTCTCGAATAGATCGGCTCAAAATTCCTAAAAAGGATCAAACGTCCTATACCTTTTCTGACTTTTGGCCCCCCCCCCTGCGTCCTATATTTTCCTATACTTATAGCATACAACTTATATCATTGCGTGTCACGTTTTACTGACTCCCCTCCCCATTAGTATAGGACGTTATTTATGGATTAATGTATTTTACGAGACATTTTTTTCCTACCTAGGCTTAAAACTTATCGAGCAGCCCTCATATTTGAGATTTGAGATTACTATCCAATTATTCAATTTATTACATAGGAACTTTTTCAGTGAAAATTGTGTTGGTGGGCGTGTCCCAAATTTCAGAAGTATTCAAATTTCAGCTCATTGATAAACAACTGAAGTAAATACTCAGAGCTACATAAATTATAAATAATGCCCGCAGCGTTAGCGGAGGATGCGACGCAGTCCCCACACCCCAAAAAAGAAGTCCAAAAACTCAAAAAACGTCAAACAAAAACCGTTGCGACAAGTAAATCCCCTCCCGCTTTACTTACTTTATTTTACAGCCACTTGTGGGCCTTGGCCTGCTCGAGGATTCTGATCCAATTGCGTATTTTGTATCCCTGTTGATTGGCTACCGGATTCGGCTCGGTTTTCATGTACTTGGTTTTAGATTCGTTTATCATCAAACCCATTCTCTCAGCTTGGATTTTCAGATTTGTGAAAATGTCAACTGCTGCTGAATGTGTACGACTGGCGAGATCCAAGTCATCGGCAAAGTCCAGAACTTGAACTGTTCCATTCACCAGCGTTTTGTTGTTTTGGATACCAGCACGTCTCATTGTGATTTCCAAAGCCCTGCTTCAATCCTTCTCTAACAGCAAACAAATCTGACATGTCGTTTTGCACCTTGACACGACATCTGGTGCCATCCAATGTCGCTTTCACAAGACCAATATACTGTTTCAAAGCCCAGCTCCTTCATCGACGCATACAATTCCATACGCTTGGTCGTAAGCGGTCGTAAGCTTGTTGAAGTCGATGAAAAGATGGTACGACCGGACTTGAAACTCTCTGTCCTTTTGCAAAATCAGACGAAGTGTGATATTTGGTCAGTTGTTGAGCGATCTCGTCTGAATAAGCCTCTGGATCCCAATGACACTCTCAGCCAGCGGATTTAATCTTTCGAATAGTACTCGAGCAAAAACTTTGTTAGCCTTTAAATTATCAAAAAAAACTTTCAGAAAAAAAAAGATTTTGAAAATCGGATAAAATTTACCCGATTTATGTAAGTTGTCTGGCATGCCTAGACCTTTCAAACAAAAAATATTATGAGAATCGGAAAAGATTTACGCGAGTTATGTAAAAATTATGTAAAATCACTTAGGCGGCCCTAGCTCAGCAGCCCTTCATCCAAAAATGCCCATCTGCAATACCAAACCCACTTTTGGTACTACCTTTCAGGAGAAAAAAAGATTTTGAAAATCGGTTAAGTTTTACTCGATAAGTTTTACACGATAAGTTTATTTTTTGCTCATTTGGCATCTAAGTACCATAATCGATACTCCCCCTTCTCCTGCCCCCCCCCCTCCCTCGAATCAACTGGTTACAAACGTAGTGGAAAAACGCACTTCGTACAGGTCCAATAACGCAACAGCTGTGATGCGATTTTTCGTTTTACTGTATAAAAAGTAGTGCAATTTTTCTTAAAAAAATATAACTTTGACCGAAAGCGCGAACATCAAATTCAAACAAATTTGTGCGGAAAATCGCATCAAAATAATTACGAACCTTTGAACACATTCAACAAAATTTTGTCCCACACGTTAAGAGTAGCTTTGTATTAATGTGTTTATCCGGTTGTCTCACTTTAACTAAGTATTAACTCTGAATAGATCATATACATGCTCATCGTTATGAAACGTGTGGAATCAACGTTCTTTGAAAATTGGAAAAAGTTCGTAAATATTTTGATGCGAGTTTATTATCAGCGATAGCGTCAACTCAAACGATATCAATAATTTTGGAAGGGGACTTACGGACTGCGTCACTCTTTACATTTTGGGAGGCTTTTGCATGTTTCCATTGTTCTGTTCAACCCTTACAATTTTTCTAATCTAATGGGGCCATTTCTTGTAAATTTAAGTGCATGCCAAACTAAGCCTCGGCTATTTTGCTGTTTGTATGAAGGAATTATTTACTTCTGTAAAACAACATAGCTCTTGAAATTACAGAGTACAGTAAAATGTGCGATGAAAAAAAAACTGACACGACCGTAATGACTCTTTTTTTACTCAATATAGTATACTTATAACATTTCATAGGCACGGTAAACCAAAATTAAAAGGTATACGATGCACTTTCTGATTAACTGCGTCCTTTGTCCGTTATTTGATTTTTTCTGTTTTAATGGTTAGCTAATTTTCTCCGTGTTTTTTCGTTATAACGGCATATGTTCTTAATCTGTTCACATAGTTAAAACCACAAAGAACCCTCCAGACTCGAATGAACACAAGCTTCAGATTGAGTGACATAACTCTACATTCGGAAGTGATTTCAAATTAGATACTTCAATCTGATATTTGTTTGTTGTATTTATTAGAAAAGTTGTGTGCATTGTACACTCTCGAGCTCTTTTAAAACTTCACGAAGCAGCGATTTTCGATTTCCTATGTGCTGTGTTGTGCATGTCATAGTATAGCATATGTAGCAGCAAGTAGAAACTTGATATATAATTTAAAATGGTTCTGTAGCATTAAATGCGGTATACGTGTTTCAATGCAACTTATGCTATTTCCAGTCAGGGATGAAATCAATTTGTATTATAAATATGTCGTAAAAAAATCGCTGAGGCAACTTCTTTGAGAATATTTTTCAAGAAAATTAACGTCGGTTCATGATTGCATACAAATTGGGGCTGTTCATAAAATGTATTCGATCGTTTATCGAAACACCAAAAGCAGAAACCTAATTCCTCATACTTTTTCTATGGGAAGCCATGGTGGCTTCTTTTAAGATTTGACTTGGCAAATAGCTCGACATTGCTTCCCATTGAAAACTTAGAAGGTTTGGTCGGAAAAGCGGCTGAGGAATGTTTTAATCGTGGTGTTTCATCATGAAATCCTCTATACTTTGACATAAGACGCAACCACACCTGACAGGGGCAATTACGATAAGCACTCCAACAGAAATTCTGGTGAAACATCTTTTACCGAAATAGTTATTTCCCAAATTACTTACTACAGCATCTAACAAATGACAACAAACAATAAAACTTATTGAAGCAGTTTCAAAAATATTATCACCTGTTATAAACGAGAGCTAACAATGTGTACCAAATTGTCATGATACCCGTACGGAGTGATTATGCGGATAATTAATTTCATAAAAGTATTTAATTTCTCAATTTTCTGAATTCGTTAGCTAGTAGTATATCTGCGTCACGGGCGTATTGCTACCGCGCGGCTATAGTATCTGTACATTCTTTCTCTCTACTCTATTTCAATGAAACATTTGACACAAGTTTCAATCATTAACCTCAAAATCCAGTGGCCTCTATCGAATGACTTGGCTTAGGGGTTAAAAAAGGTCTCTGTTTTTTTGCAATTTTATGATGGTGAAATAAGAAGTTCAATAGACTGGTCAAACAAATTTTTCATAAAAAAGTGCGAAAACTTTGAGGAAATGTTTGTGGTCTTAATGCGGAAAATGCAGCAAAAAAAAGTTTCTCTCAAAGTTTTCGTACTTTTTTATGAAAAATTTGTTTTCGGCAGTGACCATCGGGAAGCCAAACTTTGGATCCGCGGCCATTGAAGATCGCAATTTGAAAAAAAAAAATCTTCCATAAAATGATCAGACTGAGTTGCCCGACGTTCGTAGGGGGACGCTTTTGAAAATAAAATAATTTTTCTAAAACGCTGCAGCTGCACTCTAACATTTATTCAAGCGTATGGTCCTTTATATGTTAAAGAGAGAGCATTAGATGTGCAGCCTAAAGAAATCATCATTTTCAATACTATGATAAAATGTTAAACTTTTCAAAACTCGCACGGAAATGTTTTCCTACAACTTAAGACGCAAAATTAGCGACGTAAAGTTGAACTTTGTATCTAACTTCAGAGTTTGATGCAATGGACTTGGGGCATCAAGACAAGTTATTTTTAAATGATGGAGAACGTTATTCTAAGCAGAAAATTTTTCTACGGTATATCTCAAAAATACACCGATTTTTTTGTAATTTCATCCAAACATCGAAATATACAGCCGCCCATAAAAAAACTATGAAATGACGGACCTATATTTTTGATTTTATTCTGTTTTAAGGTACTCTGTTGATCAAAAATGTGGCCATACATATATTTCTAGCTACCGAGCAAGTCAAACAAATTTATTCTTATCGCGGTCACAAATGGCCTCAGTCAAGTTTTTGGCGGCTGACAAAATGGGGTGTTATTTTTGAGAGGTGGTGCGGTTTATGGAATAAATTGAATAAATGGGAATAAATGGAATAAATGGGAATAAATGGAATAAATAGTGGAATAAATGGAATAAATGATAATTTTTTCAAATTCGTCAAAACCTCAAATAGACTTGATTTTGATGGCAACGCACACAACAAACCATACTAATGTGTCAAAAAGTGAAAAAACCTTCTTTTGAAAACTTAAAGAATTTTTGTTGAAAAATGGAATAAATGGAATAAATAAATTTATTCGATTTATTCCCAAAATAATAAAATTTAATCTCAAGACGGTTTAATTGCTTTATAATTTGTGCAAACCTTTTTTTGTCTTTTGTCTTTTGTCTTTTTTTGTCTAACTTGTGATGTGTTTGGTTAAGATATTTCGCAAAAACAACACAAACAATTTTGGGAATAAATGGAATAAAAGAATAAATGGAATAAATGAAGTGCGCCACCTCTCGGTTATTTTGGTAACAAAATGAATTTTATAAAAAAAACTACGCGTTTTAGAGTCATACCGTAGAACAACTTTTTGCTCAGAATAACGTTTTCCGTCGAAAAGGTCGAAATGCCCCAAGTCAATTCGTTAAAATATGGTGTTTTGTCATCAATTTTGTTAACAGCCGTATGACGCTTCTTGCTAATGGCTTAATAAGTTAGGTATTGAAAGTTTCGGTATTAATACCGGTATTGCAATCCCTAGAAAAAGTACAATATATATTGTTGGAGGGCTTTGCTCCCACGCCCCGCGCCTCGGCGGGCTAGATTTTGCCTGCTGCGAGCTTTATTACGCCCTGCAGGCGGCCATACGTACATTAGGCTTAGCTCCAAACCCCGTTAGAGGCTCTGCCCTTTAAACCTCACCGGGAGGCATTCTCTCCCGGACCCAATTTTTCTTTTTCCATTAAGTTTAATTTGCAATTGCATGTTATGAGTGTGTTCTTTTGTATTTCCTTTTTTGTTTTTCCTCAGACGCTTAATGGGTCACACTTTCATAATTTCAGAACTTTTGTAAGCACACATAAAGACTTGCGTCACACCTCCACTGTACGAGGCTTCTTGTGCGGATATCAGTTCTTTTGAAAGTTTATCTCTCGTCGAAAACCTGATGGAAGATAAAAACTGCTATAGAAATCTACAATAGGCCCATAAACCTAGTAAGTCGTCTCATTGCATGATCTCACTCCTGTCGAGAATAAACGAAAAATATCAAATAAAATGATGGAAATTGAAAAGTACTATCAAAACACTCACAATTCTAGAAGTGACTGCATGCTGGCATTTGGTCATTTTTCCAAAAAATACTGAAACAACATTGCCCTCAGAAGCTGTTTTCCAACTCTCACAGCCCTAGAGATATGGAACATCCCTCCGAATTCTAGAAGTGGCCATAACCCAAGGATTGAGCAATATTTACCAAAAACCCTGAGACACGTGTTCGCTAAAACTTGATTCTCTGCAAGAAGGTCTTTGATCTAGAATAATCGTATATTCTGGTTGCAGAAGCTTTTTCTTTGATTTTTATGAACGAAATGACTATTCGCCAGAGCCGACGAATAGCCAGAAGATATGAAAATGGCTATTCGCTTGCGCCGGCGAATAGTCAGAAGATATGAAAATGGCTATTCGCCGGCGCACTTCACAAAATGTTACGATACTCCTAAGTAACGAAACTATAGGAGTTATCCTTTTATGAAACGTCACAAGGAAAAACACTAAAAATATTGCTAAAATCGTGAAATCGATAAGAAACTCGGTAACAAGTGAAATAACGGCCAAAGATCATGTGATTTTGTAACAAAAATACGAAACTAGTGAACTTGCGATTTCAGGAAACGTCACGAAGGCCTGGGGAATTTGTCTTTTTACGAAATTCAGGAAACCTAGCTGGGTAACAAAACTAGAGACTTTGCGCTTTAAAGAAACATCATGGAAACCTAAGAAATTTGTCCTTTTTCGAATTGTCCCGAAAACTAGATCGCTAACGAAACTAGTGAACTTGCGCTTCAAGGAAACGTCAAACGTCACGAAGGCCTATGAATTTTTCCTTCTACGAAAAGCCTCGAAACCTAGATGGGTAACGAAACTAGGGACCTTGCGCTTTAACCAAACCTAGGGAATTCGTCCTTTACGAATTGTCCCAAAATATAGGTCGCTAACGAAACTAGTGAACTTGCGCTCTAAAGAAACCTCACGAAGACCTAGGAATTTTTCCTCTTACGAAATGCCTCGAGACCTAGGCGGGTAACAAAACGAGGAACTTTGCGCTTTGAGGAAATGTTCACGGAAAGTTAGCGAATTTGTCCTTTCACGAATTGTTCCGAAAACTAGACCTAGACCTAGGAATTATTCCTTTTACGAAATGCCAGTAAACTTAGGTGAATAACGAAATTAGTGACAAAATATATGAAAATGACTAATAGCACTAATCGTGAAATGAACGAGTTCAGGCCAGACAACATTTTCATATGTGGTGGCTATTCGATGGCGCCGGCGAATAGCCACTTTCATATCTTCTGACTATTCGCCGGCGCCGGCGAATAGCATTGTCATATCTTCTGACTATTCGCCAGCGCCGGCAAATAGCCATTTTCATATCTTCTGACTATTCGCCGACGCCGGCGAATAGCCATTTTCATATCTTCTACCTTTTATGAATTTTGTGAGAATTTCAAGAATTTTCTACTCAAGTAGCAGTGTTCACAGATATACGCATACAAGAATCTTTTTACCCTGCGGCGAAAAATGGCATTGTTCCAAACATAGTCGTAAACACATAAGCCTTATGAACTTCGTAATTGTCTAAAGCAAATACCGCATTCAAAAATTTGTGACATATAGAAGAACACTAGTTTGTCGTATCAGAGGCTATTAATGGATAATGGAATTAGAATGCCACTAGAACAGCTCAACATTATGCGATAATCTTTCGCACCTACATAACATATTGCTACTGTGTTAAACACAGAATAATCTTAAGTAACAACTAGCTAAGGTGAAGGTTAAAAATACAGACGTATCATTATGACAAGTAATTGAATTAACGCTGCTGTTCTAGCGAATGTTGTCTCCCACATTTTATTTGATTTCATTCGAGAAACATGTTTGATGGAATTAATGGAATATTCTTCTCAGTTATTTCAGTAATTACTTGAATTTAATTATCGGAAAAAAAATTATTTTGTCGACTCATATGAAAAAATAACAAGACCATACTTTGAACAAAGCGAAGCGAAGGACGTATTGGTAGCTTAAAGCTTATGTTTAAGGAGCCGTCCTATTCAAATATGAACGTAATTATTGTAGCTGTTATAGGCATTAAATTAGTGGAAAACTATCGGTTACAAATAAATTGACAAATAAAAAGCGGTTTGGAAAGAAAGCGATTTTAAAGATCTTTACTCAAGTTATACAGTTACAGTGAAATACAACATAAGGGCCGAAATACACTAGCAATTTGAATTGTCGATCTCAGCAAGTTCCATATTAGCTTTCAATACTAACATAACCATAACCAAAGACCCGTACGTATCAGAATAGATGTGGCAAAGAGACTCGAACGGAAATATAGACGAAAAACTGTTTTCGTATATGGCCAAGAATCTCAATTTTGTCCATTCCATTGATCCCAGTGCTCAGACCCCTGACTCGATTCCCATAAAATTTTTCCCCAGTTTCTTGATATTAAATGCTTTCATTTGATACCAAAATGAGAAATTTCGGTGCTCTACTTGCTGAAATATTTGCGAAAAAGTTTCATCGACCCTAGAAAATTTCATGTCCGGACTCCACTTCTTCGATCATATCTCTTGAACTACTTGGCCGATTTTGCTCATCTTCGAACTTGAACCATGGGAGGCATGTACCTTTCAAGGAAAAAAAGTTTAGGCTGATCGGTTGAGCCGTTTGGAAAAAAAATGGAGACGGACAGACAGACGGACATTTTTTTATTGCTGATTCGTCATCTCTAGACGATAATAGATGCATCCCCCCCCTCCCCTCCCACCTCGATCTAGCCCATGTTACAATAAAATTGTTTGTAGTAAACGTATAGGACCTTTGTACTTCGTACGGATCCAAAAATGTTTATTTCCCTACAATGATTTTTCGCTCTATGGTCTATTCCAACTGTCAAAGTGACGTTTCAAACGTCAAACAATTTTTTTTTTCCGAAATTCCTAAGACCTGTTTTTTTTCCTGTTTATTTCTATTAGGGTTATAGGGTTATAATTGTAAATTTTCAGTTTTCGTTATAAAATTACGTATCGAGGGGAAAGTGTTTTTTTTATGCGGATCCCGTCTCGCCAGAAAAACATTTTCCCCGAGTCACGTGTAAAACTTTTCAAGCCGAGCCGAAAGTAAGGCATGAAAAATTATTGCTGGACCCGTAGCTGTATCTAACGCTGCCGTGCTAACCCGTCACACAATTTCCAGAGCATTGCAGCGCTGGTGATGTAGGAGACAAAATTCTACTTTGTGCTTGCGTGGCGAATACTGCTATTATAGCGAAATAACTTATAGCGTGTATAATATTTTTTTGAGGCCCTAGTACATCTGAAGACTTTTACGCTACAGGGTTGTAGGTGACATACATTTGCTATATAAGTTTTTAATCATAGGCGCGCGGTAGCAATGCGCCCGTAACGCGAGTCCACAAACGAACAAAAAATTAAGAAAATTCTTTTGCACACTGTGGAAACGTATATACAGTTTAGGTTTTGACTTACCCCCCCCCCCCCCTTCGATTTCTACGGAAAATTCTAAGGCGAAGTGTTTTTTCACTCATTAAAATCGGTTCAGTTGATCCGGAGATGATCTTAAGAAAATGATAATTTTCAATACAAAAAGTGTATTTTTTTTATTTCAATTCTTTCCAATTTTTACTACAAATGCTAATCGTAGTACAAAATACGACAAATACTATCATAATAAATCACAATAAAGATGAATATCACAACAATAATCACAAGAAGACATTAAAATCACGACAATCACCAAACATGTCGCGAATACAAATGGCATTTCCTCTCTGAATCGCGACCGATACCCGCTGGAGCAGAAAGTCTGAGGTACGAGCTTCGCCAGTGTTTTTTTTTTTTTTCATAAGTTTCCCCAGGTGTTTCTAGAACAGCACCGAGAGTTTCAAAGGCGAGTGGCGTAAAGTTATATGTCGTTTTCAGATCGATGTTGACATTATGTTTGTGCCGTTCGGCTACGTCGGCCGCTGCTCCACTGGACCTGGAAGTGGCGTTTAAGTAACTGGATGTTTTTTCATAGAAGCCAAAGTTAATTAAAACATCCTTCCTTAGTTAGTTGGTTAGTTAGTTAACTAGTTCCAGGGTGTATGAAAAACGACTTTCTTGGCTACCGCTCGAAAACGGCTCGATAACTTTTTTTGACATTTCGCAAGGACCTTCGGGTGGGCATTCTACGCCATATGAGATTTTAAAAAAGGGGGGGTACCGGCCTCGTTTGGGCGCCTGGGCTCTTAGAAGGCGCCATATAGAGCCCATACGTATGTACTTGTGTGTGTAATGTGTATGGTAGCACATTTTGTATGAGACAAGGTTGGGTGTTCGAGATAGAGGTTTGGTGTCAAAGAGAAAGTTGTTGGGTTGGGTGTGTAGTGTAAAAAAAACTTTTGATATGTTGTAGAGGAAGTTGTGGGGATCATTTTCGCCCATGGGAGTAGTAGCCGCAACGCTGAAAACGCAGAAAAATTATTACGTTGAAAGGGTCCGGCATTTGTGACGCATTTTTTTAATCAAATGTGAAAAAGAATTTTTTGCGTTTCGAAGCTGCAAGCGTCACCTAAGTTGATATTAGTTATTTTGGAAGAAGGGACGAAAACTTGCGTCTTGGGTTTTTGTTGTGATTTGACATTTGTGCGAAGAAACGGACCTGCTTTCAATGATTACTAGGGAGGTCCAAAAAATTGAAAGCGTACGGCACCGGCGCTTTTTTTAATAAGGGTGAGGAAACCTTCATAGACACCCGGTCCTCCTAGTAGTGTTGGATTCCATCTTTCGATAACCTACCAACTAAAACCTCCTTCCTTGATCATCGTGCTTTCGTCTCCCCGGTACCGCCCCACAGCATTACTTCGGGGAATGGTCGCGGCCATTCAAAATGATCCCCTGACAAAAAGGTTCAATGGAGTTTGCTTGATCAGATAGGGGTTTTTTTTCAAGAGCAAAATAGTCAAAAAATCTCGGAAATCAGAGTAAATTCTGCAGCTCTAACACACTATTGCATGACGCGGCGTGTGAAATTTGTAGGAAAATAATTATGAAGCCGATATTAATCCGTTACGAACAGTAAATAAATGGCAAAATTAATTTTAGGTAACGCAAAAAGAAAGATTAAAAGTTATTACGATAAGCTTACAGTGAGGTAAATAAATACACCAAACTAAAACACAATATAAGCACATGGAATATACCCGTCTTTGCGTAATTATAGTTGACATGCGTTAGTCAGATTTCTTTTTATTGTAACCATAGTATAGCCGTTTAATTGTCAATTATATTCAAAAAATGCTTACACTAAAGTTTCCTCATTTAGTACCAAAATCAGTTTCTAATTATCTAATTGTTTCTTCTTCACGAAATAGCGTATCCGATAAGGCAAAAAATCGTGCAAATTTTAATAGAAACGTTGGTATGATAATATGTTGTTCTGTATCCATTCCTGATTCCATTTGGAATCGGCGCATCGACGGCGGCTCAACTATTCGCCTGTGAGCGGCCATTATGTCTTTTTTTTCTATGAATTTTCAGGACCCAACGGAATTAGATATCCACTTGGTTCCAAAGGCAAAGTTTGGGAGAAATGTTCAAAGTTTTTTTTAGTGATGTTTTGTTTGTTGATATTGCAATTCAAGATGGGAGAAATTACGGTCATATTCAAAATGTGTTTTTAAAGTTACAACAACCCTTGATACCTATCGAAACATCAAAAATTCGCTAAAACGTTCTTCGGAGAAGTTGTAGAGAATTTGAAGCGCTACATTTTTCTTTTTTAATAACACAAATCAGACAACGCGTTTGAGACATAGGTCACTTGGACTAGATCACGTCAAAGATCATTTCATATCAAAGATCAAATTTCATATTAGCAGGTAGAACTCGGACTCAGAACATATCGGATTTGACCTGATCTGATTTGATCTGAAAAAAACGTGATCCGAAATTATTCGAATCTGATTTGATCCGCTTCTTTTTGTCTGAACTTATCTGATCTGTTGCTCAGATTGATCTGATCTGAATTATCTGAATTGATCCGAAAAAATAATTATTACATAAAGAAAAGAAAAAGGTGATGAGTGAAAATATTCAGTAAGTTCGTAAGTTCGATAAAATTCAGACAAGGTGCCAAAAAAATTCAAGAGCGCAACTTTGATGATAAGTATGGAACGCCATCCCAAAATTACATGTTATTTGCCTTTTCATGATTGACTACTCTCAACTCTTCTAAATATGAACGTTAAGTTAGCACAAAAGTTTTCCCAAAATTGTTTCCTTCCCGCTAACTTTTGCTTGGGCCGCTATCTTATTAGATACCGCTAACATTATGCGCTAAAACGAACATACTACGCAATACGCTTTCGTATGGGAAATCTTTCAATTATGGGAGTTGTCTGTCCAACGGAATTTTGGGAAATCTTTTAATTTTGGGAATTCTCTGTCCAACGGAATTTTGGGCATTCTCGGTTTAACGGAATTTTGGGAAATCTTTTAATTTTGGGAATTCTCTGTCCAACGGAATTTTGGGAAATCTTTCAATTTTAAGAATTCTCTGTCCAACGTAATTTTGGAAAATCTTTCAATTTTGGGACTTCTCTGTCCAACAGAATTTTGGGAAATCTTTCAATTTTGGGAATTCTCTGTCCAATGTAATTTTGGGAAATCTTTCAATTTTGGGAATTCTCTGTTCAACGGAATTTTGGGAAATCTTTTAATTTTGGGAATTCTATAACTTCTCCGAAGAGCGTTTTATCAAAATTTCGATATTTTGATCGGAATCAAGGGTTTTTGTAACTTTAAAAAAAAATTTTGACTTAGACCGTTATTTCTGCCATTTTGAATTGCGATATTAACACACAAAACATCACTAAAAAAAACTTTGTACATTTCTCTCAAACTTTGCCTTTGGAACCAAGTGGATATCTCATTCCGCTGGGTCCCAAAAATTCATAGAAAAAAAAGACATAATGGCCGCTCACAGGCGAATAGTTGAGCCGCCGATTTTGGAATTAGGAATGGATACAGAACAACATGGTATTCCACGCAAATTAGGAATAAGAAAAATTAGTAAAATAAATTAGGAAACCGAAAATTAGGAAATAAGAAAAAACAAAAATCAGGAAAAACTAAAATTAGGAAAAACAAAAATTAGGAATGAATTAAATTAGGAAAAACCAAAATTAGGAATCAGGCAAAGGAAGAAAATAATTTTTGATAGAATGCGCCGCAGGCCGTGATAAATCATGGAAAATAAAAAATCGGGGTCGAGGGGCAGCAGCCCCCGCGTAGGGGGGTCAAAGAGGAAATATTCCTCCTTGCGGGGTCTAAGGGGCAGAGCCCCATGCACAGAAGGCAGCCTGCAGGGCGTTATTAGCTCGCCGCAGGAGCGGGGGTTAAGGGGGCAGAGCCCCCTACATACCAAAAATAAGATTGCGACCCCCCTAGGAATTCCTGATTTTCGTTTTTCCTAAATTCGGTATTTCCTGATTTTTGATTTTCCTTATTTTAGGTTCCTGATTTTCGTTTCCTGATTTTCATTTCCTGATTTTTGGTTCCTGATTTCTTGATTCCTGATTTTTGCTTTCTAAATTCAGGTGGACATTCGAACAACATATTATCATACCAACGTTGCTACTAAAACTTGCACGATTGAGCCTTTTTTTCAGCCTTATCGGATACGCTAAAACTCTTCTGAAAAACCAAAATTTTTCTTGAAATTTTCATCTAATTTTAATGTTAAATTTATTATTTTCATATTACTTCTAATTCAAGATAGAATATATTCATGTCATAAAAACTTTTTTGTTTGTTTATCTTTATTAATTACCAATGCTTTCTTTACCTGCGGAAGATGTTAACAAGAAAATTGTTTCCGCATGTCGAAAGAGATATAAATGACTGAATATTACGGGACTATTAATTATAAATGTATGGCAGACTTTTGTAGACCTGAGGAAAATGAAAAATTAAGTAAAGGTATATGCGTCAGATTTTAAATTAATTCTCACGGGCAACGTCTGCGAAGAATGAGACAATATTACTGAATCCTTTTAGCGTGATTTCTTTAAACTATATAATAATATGCTGCACGACAAAATACATGTTATAGCCGTGCAATACCTGGTGTAATATTACCGAGGAGCTGAAGCTTTCACCATACTCTGAAATTTATTTTACCATTAATATAAAATGGTTAGTCTTCCGAGGAATGTACTAACATTTTTACCAGTAAAGTTTACGTTTCTTTGGTTCATAATGTATTTTGCAACGGAAACACATCAATTGTGCAACACTTCCACTTATTAAAAAAATCCTCTTATTCTAACTGAAAATTCTGAAATAATTGATATGCAAAATTTTTGCATTTTATCATCGAAAAATAACAATTTATGTAATTCAATTTTAATGAACATAAAATGAAAAACAATAAATAATTAAAATCGAAGATGACAGTATTTTCGGCAGTGCATTTTCCATTATATTGCAACGGTCGTTTTTAGATTATTTGCCCCGAGGCAAATTCAAAGCCGGTTGGTCCAAAAAATACAACGATTGAGTTTACGTAACCAAAAGCTCAAGCAAAAACACCAAGGCATACAAAATTCATGCTGATTTATTCTGCTACAAAATAAATATTAGATGGGACTACTTAACATTTCATGTTTGCCTCCATGTGTGTTCATTTTTTGATGTCATTGATACGATAGCTTTTGGAAGGCGTACGAGGTGTTTTTATTATTAAAGTTCAGTGCAGACTTTTGATGATGAACTTAACATTTTCTCTTTAAAGTAGAAATGAATTTTCGAGCACAAAGAACCTCTTACTGAGGAGGTGTGACGTAAGTCTTTGTGTCTGCTCACAAATGTTCTGAAATCAGAAAAGGGTGACGCATTAAGCGTCTGAGGCAAAACGATTTTCTTCCAGTGGAAAAATCGGAGCACTCAGCTTCGAGCGCAGAAAAAAAGCGAAGCTACGTTGCGTTTTTTAAAAATTGCGTCACAAATGCCAGACCCTACAACGACATAATTTGTATATGCTTTTACACTGGTGGGTCTGGCAATTGTTTATGCGTCACCCCTTTCTGATTTCAGAACTTTTTTAAGCAGACATAAAGACTTGCGTCACACCTCTCTCCACAAATATACAAAATCTACATAACATTTTTGAAGTTGAAAATTTCTAGAGAAAGTCACCTTCACACAAAGCCGTAGCAAACCTCATTCATGCAGAGAATAACCAAAAATTATCAAAAAACCTGATGGAAGTTGAAGTATACTAGAGAAATCCACAATAATCTCATAAACCTAGGAAGCCCCATTGGATGACCTAACTCATGTGGAGAATAAATGAAAAATATCGAAAAACCTGATGAAAGTTGAAGAGTGCTAGAAAAATCCACGTCTTCACTCAAAAATTCTCCACAACTTCGCCTAACTCTCATAGTTCTAGAGATATGAGTCCCAATTCTAGAAGCGGTCATATCCGAGGACTGAGCCATAATTTCCCAAACCCTGAAACACGTGTTCGCTAAAATTTAATTCTCTACAATTTTGCCCTTGAAAGCAACTTTCTAAATTCGATATCTCTATCTCTGCGCATTGTACTTGTCCTGTATGACTCAATGAGCTTCAAAGGAAAAATTCTCATACAGCTTCTGTAACATCAGGGAGTGACTTAACGAGTCAAAAGCCTTTGGAGAAATCCAGGAGTAGCAGAAACGACATCCTTAATCATACAAAAAAGATCTAGACCATGGGAACGCACAATATATGCTTGTGTAATTTCATAAAATAGACTTTTGTGGCATTTACACTATAACAACTTTATAACCGTCACAGTTATAAAGGCAAGGTTCCTAAACATACAGAAACACATTTTTTAATGGCATTCCGTTGTTAAACCTGGTGTCATGGATCTTTATGAATAATTCTAAAGAGCCCCAAATCTGAAAAAGGACATACAAAATGATCACAACAAAAACACTTTTTAAACGGGAAACGTGACGCAAGTCCTCGTCCCTTCTTCCAAAACAACTTACAGCTTCGGAACGCAAAACATTCTTTTGAAATATTTTCGATTAGAAAAATGCATCTGAGCTGTAAGCGTCACGCAAATTGATATCAGTTGTTTTGGAAGAAGGGACGAAGACTTGCGTCACGTTTCCCTTTCAAAAAGGGCTTTTGTTGTGATATCAGTAGTTTTGAAAGAAAAGAGGAAACAAATTTTGGACAAACAATTCCGGCGAAAAAAATTTCCGGCGAAAAAAATTTTCGACGAAAAAAAATTTACGGCGAAAAAAATTTCGACGAAAAAAAGGAACAAAAAAATTTTTCTTTGACACGAAACATCTATCTCCAACAAAAAAAAAATAATTTTAAAGTCCGTCGCATACCACTGTCGGCCATTTTGTTGGTCACCCTGGCACACCCAACATAATAACTTTTCCTTTGACTCCGAACATCTATCTCCAACCCACAAAAAAAAATTAAAAAAAATTAATTTTTCACCTAATTCCGTCCCATACCAAACGTCGGCCATTTGGTTGATCACCCTGACACACTACACGCCTTCCCAACAAATTTTCCTTTGACACCAAACATCTATCTACATCCTAACACAGTCCAAAAATTTTGCTTACATTTGACCCATACTTCGAATACACTCACACACACATACAAAACATCATTTTATATGGCGCCTTGTAAGAGCAATGGCGCTCAAACGAGGCCGGTATCCCCATTTTTTAAAATCTCATATGGCGTAAAATGCCCACCTGAAGGTCCCTGCAAAATTTCAAGAAAAGTTGTCGAGTCGTTTTCGAGCACGAGCCAAAAAAGTCGGTTTTCATACCAATAATAGTTCTGGAACTAAAACTAAATAACCAACGTAGGATGTTTGCAGGTTTGCAGGCGTCAGAAGGTTACGACGCAAGGGAAAAAAGTCAAAACTTAGCCTTATACTATATAAGGTTCCACGGTCTACGAAAAAAAAATTCTTAATTTTTTGTTCGTATGTGGACTTACGTCACGGGTGCATTGCTACCGCGCGCCCATGATAAGAAAGACATGATCTTAAAGCTGTTAAGGATCTCAAAAATAAAACAAAAAAGTTCTTAAACTCAAAGCAAGAGCAGTTAATTTCAATGTAAAACATTCATAGATTCATTAAAATTGGGTGTACTACATGGGGTGAAAAGTCCGCGGCCTTGCAATGAAAGAACTAACTTTTACATATGAAATTAATTTTATTCTTCAACGTAGTCTCCCTGAAGGGAAATGCACTTAGTCCAACGGTCCTGCAACATTTGGATACCTTTGGTATAATAGGATTTCTCCAACCCTGCAAAATAGGCCTCTGTTTCGGATATCACCTCATCATTAGAGTAAAATCTTTTTCCCTGTAGCCATCTTTTTAAGTTTGGGAACAAATAGTAGTCGCTGGGGGCCAGATCTGGAGAGTAAGGTGGGTGGTGGAGTAATTCATAGCCCAAAGAGTCCAGTTTCACAGTTGCTTTTATGGATGAATGCGCTGGTGCATTGTCATGATGAAACAGGACCTTTTTCTTCTGCATATGCGGTCTTTTTCTCTTGATCTCGTTGTCGAGCTGTTCCAATAATGTGACATAGTACTCGCCAGTTATTGTTTTTCCTTTCTCCAAATAGTCGATAAATATTATGCCATGCGCATCCCAAAAAATCGTGGCCATAACCTTGCCTGCAGAACGCTGTGCCTTTGGGCGCTTCGGTCGGCTTTGACCAAATTCTAACCACTCTGCAGACTGTCTATTGGACTCTGGTGTATAGTAATGAATCCACGTTTCATCAATCGTGACAAATCTACGCAAAAACTCCGATTACGCTCGGATTACGCTCGAACAAAGCTAAATTACGCTCGAACAAAGCTAAATTACGCTCTGAATCGTCAAGACGGTGCTGCTTTTGATCAATTGTTAGAAAACGCGGCACCCATCGCGCAGAAAGCTTTTTCATGTCCAAATACTCGTGTAAAATGTGTCGCACCCGTTCTGTTGATATTTTGAGGATGTCAGCTATTTCACTAACTTTAACTTTCCGATCAGCCAAAACAATACGATGGATTCTTTTGATGTTTTCTTCAGTAACTGCTTCACTTGGACGTCCTGAACGTGGGGCATCATCGGTGCTTGTATTACCTCGTTTAAATTCAGCATGCCACTTCTTGACCAATGTATACGACGGAGAAGATGTGCCATAACACTTATCCAGCCATTCTTTGCTTTGTACCTTATTTTTTCCCATTAAGAAACAATGTTTAATCAACACATGGAATTCATTATTTTCCATTTACGAACAACAAAAACCTGCGTCACTCTATTGACAGTAATTCGAAAACTATGACACCAAATGTCAGGAAATTTTGGCTGTAGACAAGTAAAGGGTGGTACTACTGAATGTTAACAAAAATTCTGAAGTAATGACGCCATCTCTATGTGAGGCCGCGGACTTTTCACCCCATGTAGTATCACAGGAAAAGAAAGGCATTTAAAGAATTTCGTATATTTTTCCTGAAGAAAAGTTATTTAATTTACGTTCCTTATCTTCTAAGTTCCAACCTGCTAATTCTTTAAGCAAGCAAGCAAGATCTACGCGCCGCAAGAAGTCACTAGGATATTTAGGGCGGCCAGAACACAATACAAGACTGTGAGCTTTTCACTTCATCATAAAATTTCTTATACTAAGACAAAAGCCGATTCACTGAACTGATTAGACCCGTACGAATTACGAAGGTCTGATGCGTTTACTACCACGTTTGTTACATTGCGAATTCAAACCCGGGAGTAAGGGGGAAGATAGTCGAAAAACTGAGGTCACGTTCGAAGATGAGCAAAATCGGTCGAATAGTTCCGGAGAAACGGTCGAAAAGGTGTTTAAAAACGTGGTTATTCGAAGGTCGGAGAAACTTTTTCACGCATATCTCAGCAAGTACAGCACGTAAATTGTTCAAATTAGCGTCAAATGAAAGAATTAGATCTCACAAAACTGGGAAAAAATATTTGTGAAAATCGGTTGAGTGGTTTGGGCACTGGAACCCACGGAATGGAGAAAATATTATTTCTCAGCCATATACAATACGAGATGGGTTTTCATCAACCTATGGTTTATTATGATTATGAAACATAGAGACTTACTCCCGAAGACAAAGTTGTAGATAATTAATTTTTAGCGAACACGTGTTTCAGGGTTTCCCCGAGAAATGTCCCAATCCTGGGATTCAGCCACTTCTAGAGTTCAGAGGGATGACTCCTATATCTAGAACTATGGCAGTTAGAAAGTTGCTTCCAAAGACAAAGTTGTAGAGAATTAAATTTTAAGCGTACTTCGGGAGGGCTTTCAACATTACCTTGGGTAATTTTTATGAGTCATTCAAACTTTCAAACTATCCAAACGCAATACTTACATAAATACGTTCCAGTCTTTTCGTAACGTCAACTCTGTTTGCCGCATCTATTCTGATACGTACGGGTCCCTTCATATGTTTTTCATATCTATTTAGGGATCGTCCCTAAATTCCGTAACGCAAAAACATGAGACAAAAGATGATTTTCGTATGCGATTTCGATGTTTTGTCTCATGTTTTTGTGTTACGTAATTTAGGGACGATCCCTTACGTAGATTGTAAGATACTTGAAGATTAAATATTTTCTCAATAAAATATGAATATTCATCCGTGAAACACATGTCAATGTTACAGACGTTGCGGTAAGACAATGGGTTCTCAAATCTAAAAGTCTGAAATGATTGTGCACAAAAACATGTTTGATGCATCGCATCAATTCGTACGATAAACATACGTCAATAAGACAATTGAGATTCGACTATTGATCGAACAAAAGAAAACCTGTAATGTTGTTTTCAACATCTGTATCTAGTTTCCGTAACTAAATTGTCTCTAAGCTTCTCCGCTTATGTGATTGATTTTTATCCTTGAATAGAACGCATTAGCGTGTGTTGTGTTTTCATTCATTTGATGTTTAGTCTCATAGGTTATTTTATATTTTTTGTCAAGATGCAAAAATGTTTGTAGTATTATGCGCTAGATGAATCTTTACTAAAGTTTTCGGTTGTACTTACAATTATGATTTATTTTTAACATTTCATCATGCCTGCATCGGTAATGGAGGGCGTGACGCAGTCTCCTCACCCCAATAAAGAAGTCCACAAACCCAAAAAAAAACCATACAAAACCTTTGGGGGACCAGAAACTACAGGCGAACTTTTGAAATTTCCCTCCTAAAATTATTTAAAAAAAAGGACATCGCAGCAGCTTTCAAACAAGCCCAGACTCATCAAAATCGGTTGGAAATTCGCTGAGACATGACATCTCAAAGTTCACGAATTTCCACTCAAACTGCACCAAAACAAGTTTTTCAAAACTTTAAAAATCCTTCAAATTAATCATAATCTATTCACGGATCACGATCTCGAGAACCAGTCAGCCGATCTTCCTGAAATTTTCAGGGAACGTCAGTCTCGGCCCCAAATGAAAAATTTCATAACCCACTTTTCCGGGAAAATTCAGGAAAAGCCGTAACATGTGAAAAAGTGGTCAAATTTGACGGTTTTTCAGGTAATGCTTGGAGTTTTCGAATTTTAGCTCTGGAGTGACAATAGCTAGAGAGCTGGTTTCTTCAGGAGAGTTTTTTGGGATTTTAAGAAAATGGCTGCCAGCAGTCAAACCGGCGCCATCTTAAATTTTCCCAAGCAATAAATTAGGTTTTTTTTTGTTTTCGATTTTTAGCTTCGGAATGACAATACTTAGAGAGTTGGTGTTTTCTACAAAGTTATAGAGTTTCGTCAGGCGAATTTTTTTGGGATCTTCAGAAAGTGTCTACCACCTGCCAAAGTGACGCCATCTTGAATTTTTATAAGCAATAAATTATCCTTCTTTGGGTTTTCGAATTTTGGCTCCGGAATGGCAATACCTAGAGAGTTGCTTTCTTCTAGAAAGTTAAAGAGTTTGGTCAGGAGAATTTTTTAACATTTCAAGAAAATGGCTGCCGGCTGTCAAAGTGACGCCATCTTGGATTTTTTGCTATCTTCTAAATTAGAGTACCTAGACAGTTGGTTTCTTCGCAAAAGTTATAGAGATCAGTGAGAAGAATTTTTTTGAATCCTAAGAAAATGGCTGCCAGCTGTCAAAGCGGCGAAATCTTGGATTTGAAGTAGAATACCTATAGATAGTTAGTGTCTTCGCCAAAGTTGTAGAGATTGTTGAGGAGAATATTATGAGATACTGAGAAAATGGCTGCCAGATGTCAAAGTTTCGCCATCTTGGATTTTTTGCTATCTTATGAATTAAAATACCTACTTCGGCAAAGTTACAGAGTTTGATCAGGAGAATTGGTAACACGAAGTGTTTCGAAGGTAGCAGAAGGTGACACGAAGTGTTTCGAATGTGGCCGAAGGTGATACGAAGTGTTCCGAAAGTAGCTTAAGGTGACACGACGCGTTCCGAAGGCAGCCGAAGAAGCCACAAAGTATTCCGATGGTAGCCGAAGGTGACGCGAAGTGCTCCGATGGCAGTCGAAGGTACCACAATGTATTCCAAAGGTAGCCGAAGGGAGCTGCGGGAAATGATTAAAATTAAAGGAATTTTTGATTTTTTAGTTTAAGTGACTGAGAAATAATGTAAAGTATTATCTCATTGCAGACAAAATGAAATTCAATTAAAGTTAATTTTGGTTCTTGTCATTTGAATGTACGAGTTATTGTTTTATGCTAATTCATTGCTGCATACAATTTAGTATGTCCTTAGAATGAATAAGCTAACATCAACAAAATTGTAGACTCTAAAAATATTTTACTTTGAATATTTTATAATTGAAAATTTAATGGCTGCAAATCAAGCAAATCCTTTTTCGTACTAAACTCTTTGTCGTACTGAATTCTACCATCGTCAAACAATTTATCCAAATGTAATTTAAACCATTATAAATTCGAAAACTCTTAAAATTTATAGATTTTTCGCAATCTTCGTATTATTTTCCAAAAAATGAATTTTCTTTATGTTTCTAGAAATTGCCTATTACGGAAGCCCTTCTGAAGTACTAGGACCGACCTACATCCTGACTATAAGCAAAAAGGTTTATTTTATGCATCCTTTTTAAAGTCCTATCTTCGGCAAAAATGTTCTCCTTAAAATTCACTACAACATAACAAAAATTTATATTTTTACCCTTAACCCGACTTTGGGACCCTTAGGCAAACACCGAAACCTCTAGTTCCATGGGCAAAAATGTTCCCCTTGTAATTTTCCACAACTTTGCCTTTGGAACCGTTTCTGTGTACCTTGTCTGTAAGAAAATATTGATGAAAAATCACTCCCTATCGTGTATTTGCGCGTAGCACGACATACCATCACTCCAAGAACTGTGCATCCCGAAAGACTCAAACGATTTCCGAAAATGTTTACCGCTCGCTTTGAGAGATTCATATCTTTCATTTGACATCTTACTTGGTACTTTCACTACTATATACTTTCGGATCTATGGGCGAAAACGTTTCACCGACCCTCGAAAAATCACATTTTTAGCCACATTTTCGGCTCGTTCTCCGCAACGACTCAACTGATTCTTAGTCAAGTTATGCAGGTATAGGCCGTTCTAATGACACCCTACTTGTACTAAACGGACAATTTTCCGATGAAATTTGAGGAAATTTTGTGCCATTCAGCAAATTTTGAGGGTTTCGGGAATATTTTCTCGTAGTGATCTCCAATTTTCTCAAATTTTCCAAAATCCTTTCCAAAATCTGATGGTTTGCAGATACTTTTTGATGATATTTTCGTAATATTTCTCAATTTTTCGTTTTTTTCATCAAAAATCCTCGCAAAGCATTCCACATCCTACAGCTAGTCTCTACCTTTCCCACTTGACAAAATTTGTTGCAATTTCGATACTTTTCGGATACTTTAAAAGTGCTTTTAAAGCATACTTGAAAAGTACTTTTAAATCATGCTTTGAAAGCCTACCTAACATCCTACAGCCGACTTCACATCATCACATATTCCGATCCACCACTCCAAATGTAGCAAGTAAGGTTGCGTTTGAAAGATATTAACTTTGTCAAGATTATAGGATGCTTTCTAGGACCTGTCGGTTGAAATCGGCTTCACGAAAAGACTCTAAAAAAGCATATTCCCGCAGAAATCTTCCGGAAATATACTTTTTAGAGGCTTTTCGTGAAGCCAATTTCAATCGGCAGGTCCTACAAAGCATCCTATAATCTTGACAAAGTTATTATCTTTCAAACGCGACCTTACTTGCTGCATTTGGAGTGGTGGATCGGAATATGTGATGATGTGAAGTCGGCTGTAGGATGTTAGGTAAGCTTTTAAAGCATGATTTAAAAGTACTTTTAAAGAATGCTTTAAAAGTACTTTCCAAGTATGCTTTAAAAGCACTTTTAAAGTATCCGAAAAGTATCGAAATTGCAACAAATTTCGGATGTGGAATACTTTGCGAGGATTTTTGATAAAAAAAATGAAAAATTAAAAAATATTACGAAAATATCATCAAAAAGTATCTACAAACCATCAGATTTTGGAAAGGTCTCGACGAGACCTACCTAACTTGACAAAATTTAAGGAAATTGGAGATCACTACGAGAAAATATTCCCAAAAAACCTAAAAATTTGCGAAATAGCAGAAAATTTCCTCAAATTTAATCGGAAAATTTTCCGTTTAGTGCAAGTAGGGTGTCATTAGAATGGTCTAAAGTACACGGCCTATACCTGCATAACTTGACTAAGAATCGGCTGAGTCGTTGCGGAGAATGAGCCGAAAATGTGGCTAAAAATGTGATTTTTCGAGGGTCGGTGAAACGTTTTCACCCATAGATCCGAAAGTACAGCCATGAAAGTGCCAAGTAAGGTGATCAAATGACAGATATGGGTATCTCAAAGCGAGCGAAAAACATTTGTGGAAATCGGTTGAGTCCTTTGGGATTTATGGTTCGTGGAGTGAGGGTAAGTCATGCTACGAGCAAATATACGATAGGGAGTGATTTTTCATCATTATTTTCTTACAGACAAGGTACACAGAAACGGTTCCAAAGGCAAAGTTGTAGAAAATTTCAAGGGGAACATTTTTGCCCATGGAAATAGAGGTTCCGGTGCTCACCTAAGTGCCATAAAGTCGGATTCAGAATAATTATTGAACGGGTTAAGGGTAAAAATATAAATTTTTGTTATGTTGTAGAGAATTTCAAGGAGAACATTTTTGCCGAAGACAGGACTTTATAAAGGATGTTGAATAAACGTTTTTGCTTATAGTCAGGATGTAGGTCGGTCCTAGACTTCAGAAGGGCTTCCGTAATAGGCAATTTCTAGAAACATAAAGAAAATTCATTTTTTGGAAAATAATACGAAGATTGCGAAAAATCTATAAATTTTAAGAGTTTTCGAATTTATAATGGTTTAAATTACATTTCGATAAATTGTTTGACGATGGTAGAATTCAGTACGACAAAGAGTTTAGTACGAAAAAGGATTTGCTTGATTTCCAGCCATTAAATTTTCAATTATAAAATATTCAAAGTAAAATATTTTTAGAGTCTACAATTTTGTTGATGTTAGCTTATTCATTCTTAGGACATACTAAATTGTATGCAGCAATGAATTTTCATAAAAAACATTATAACTCGTAGATTCAAATGACAAGAACCAAAATTAACTTTAATTGAATTTCAGTTTGAGAAAATGAGAAAATACATTCAAAGTACATCTCAAAGTCACTTAAACTAAAAAATCAAAAATTCTTTTTAATTGTATCGAATTTTAATCATTTCCCGCAGCTCCAAGGTGACACGAAGTGTTCCAATGGTAGCCGAAGGTGACACGAAGTGGTTCGAAGGCAGCTGAAGGTGCCACGAAGCGTTTCGATGGTAGCCAAAGGTTACACGAAGTGTTCCGAAGGTTACACGAAGTGTTCCGAAGGTTACACGAAGTGTCCCGAAGGTGACCCGAAGTGTTCCGAAGGTAGCCAAAGGCAACACGAAGTGTTTCGAAGGTGGAAGAAATTTTTTTGGCGCAATGAGAAAAAAAATTTTTTAAGAAAATTTTTTCAAATAAAATTTTTTTTGTAAGAAAAATTGTTTAAAGAAAGTATTTTTTCGGGAAATATTTTTTTCAAAGAACAGAAATTTTGAACCTGCAAATTCTAAAACGACTGATATTACAAACAAAAACTTCTTAAAAGGTAAAGAGTGAGGCAGTCCATAAGTCCGCTTCCAAAATTAACGATAACAGTCTATTCAAACTTTTTGCGTATTATCACCGATAGCGTCCACTCGCGATATCGTTAATTTTGGAAGCGGACTTATGGACTGCGTCACTCCATACCTTTTAAGAAGTTTTTGTTTGTGATCAACTTTATATTAGTTATTATACAGTTCCCTAAGACTTACTATCAAGTCAACATTTCGAACTGGACTAATATGGTTTTATCAGTCCACTTCGAATTTTGACCAAAAAACGTAAAATTAAGTCTAGAAAAAGGGCACATTTTGGGCGAAAGATACATAAATTAAGTTTCAAAGCGCGCCTTTTAAGCTTTAACAAAATTCGGTAAAAACCGACAATGAAAATTATGAAACCGGTTGTCTCTAATGCCGTATTACCGGCTTTCCTTCCCTAGCTACGTCACTAAAAACGAGTCACTGCTAGTTTTGTACATAATTCGAGTAAATCACTTCCGATTTTCTAAATTTTTTTTTAATCGAAAGGTCTAGAAATGTCTCATATTTTGTGGACGAAAATTATTTGATTAGAAACCCTTGGACTCAGCCAGGACCCTAAAACTGAGTTTCTACTAGGGCACAACGTGTTTGTTTGCATAAATTGGGTAAATCATAACCGATTTTGTTGATTTATTTTCTATTTGAGAGGTAACCAAGTAATGAATTATATTCAAAAATAAAGGGCCCGGTGCCTGTGCTTAGAGCTCAAGTGGGCCTCAGGTCGGTCCTAAGGTCGGCCTTAACCAAAAAATTTTTTTTTTACTATGTTGCAGAGCGAATTGAGGGAAACATTTTTGTCTATGGAAGTATGTGTCCGAGGCCTCTACTTAGGGCCCTAGGTCGGTCCTAAATACGGCCCTTGACAAAAAATTTTTTTTTGCTGTGATGTAGAGAAAATTGAAGGAAACATTTTTGCCTATGGAAGTATGTGTCTGAGGCATTGCCTTATGGCCCTAGATCGGTCTGAAGGTCGGCCCTAGCCCAAAAACTGTTTTTTTTAATTTTGTCAATTTTGGGGTTTTGGAAGGGTTTTTTATACCGTTGCTTCGGACGGGTTTTTCAATATTGCCTTATCGGCAATTTCCAATACAATTTAGTGTGGACGTAATTTCATGCACTTAAGAGTTCAAGGCCATATGTATCACCTCATTCTGACTGGACACAAATTGTGCGTAGAAAGATTATTCCAATAAACTTTCATACTGTTTCCTACAATATGTGTGCCTTTTAAAGGCCGTCAGATCCTAAACTATACAACTCAATCCATCACATTCTCTCATTCTAGTAAACATTTTTCGTCTTCTTTCAGTATAACGGCTAGTCATAAATATGTTGATATAAAGTGGATTACTTAATGATGAATACACCGGCCTCTGATACAATATACCGGCATTTTTTATGCGGCCAAGTTGACATTCTCGGTGTGTATACAGTCGTCTCTCTTTAACTCATTCGTCAAGTGATCGCACACACTAAGAGAATTTCGAGAGTTTTTCAATCACAAACGTAAACAAATCGAATTGTGCTGCGATAAAAAGTTACTCTGAAATTTGCGTTCATGAAATTGATTTTATTCAGTAACTTTGTATCTGTTGAGGTCTTTGGATTCGGTAAGAAACCACTTTGTGTCGATAAGAAATTTCTATGTAGCTTGATGATTAATGGAAGGTTTTAAGTGACTTCATTCGTTTTTCGGTGAATCGTTAATCTCACGATTTCCCCCCGTCCCGCGTGTTATTTTTCGACATTAAATATTTATTTCTTTGTTTCAGTTGGACTGTTGATTTGTTTCTTTGGAAATTCTCTACTCACCATGGCTAATCCACCCAATCTAACGAGAAGCATTTCTCAATTTTCGAACGATCTTTATGCTGTAAGTCAAATTGTTTTGCTTATTTCTCCTGTAATCAGCGGGGAAAAATAATTAAACTTTTTAGGTTGTCACTGAAGGTGAATCTTCAAATGTTATTTTGTCGCCGTTCTCCATTCACATGGCCGTTAGTTTGGCGATGATGGGAGCAAGAGGGAGAACGTATGATGAGATGTTAAGAGGTCTCAAACTTAGCGGAACGAATGAAGATATTGCTGAAGCAATTCATCGGCTACTTATACCAATTGAGTATAATGCAGATCTTAAAGTAGCAAACAAAGTGTACGTCATGCAAAACTACCGTATTAATCCGCAATTCAATGAAATTGCTAAGGTATAGAATCCACTGAACGTTGGACTGCCACTCAAACATTTTTTATAGGAAAAATTCCACTCTGAAACGGAATCCCTTAATTTTGCAAACAGTCACACATCCGCTGGAGTGATAAACCAATGGGTTGAAGATAAAACAAACAATAAAATCAAAAATTTGATTCAACCCGATTCATTGGGAACTGATACAAGAATGGTTTTGGTTAATGCCATTTACTTCAAGGGCTTATGGCAATATCAGTTTTTAAAGGAACGCACCAAAAAAGAACGCTTCTACACTAGCGAAACCAATTCGGTTTTCGTGGATATGATGCATGTCAAGGTTGATTATCCATTCGTCATTCTTTGGAGTCTGGTTATTGAATTCCATTCATATCTTCATAGGAATCTTTTCGCTACGGCGAATTTGCACATTTGGATGCCAAGGGTATTGAACTGCCTTACAAAGACTCGGATATGGTAATGTTCATTATCCTTCCCAATGCACGTAATGGTTTAGCTAAACTTGAAGCGGATTTAAAACACGTTGATTTAGGGGAATTGTCGTCCAGATATATGTACCGAACTGAGGTTGACGTTGCCCTTCCGAAATTCAAGATAGAATTCGAAGTGTCTTTGGTGGACGCTTTGAAGAAGGTAATTACCGCTGAGTCATCCAGGGCCGTAGCTTTTACAATTTTCAAAAAATTCTATCATTGAAAGACGAAGTTACTATCAGGGGCGCCGACTTCATTGACGAGAAATAATGGGGGCTTAGCCCTCATTGGGAATTTGGCTAGGGAAATAAGACAGCAAGGAAAGAATTTAAAAAAAAGCACCTCAATGACTTGACTTGTCACACTTCCGAGTTGGTACTTGTACACATCGACCAGTAGGTCGATACTTAATAATAACAAAACAGAGGAATAAAATTCATTGAAGCCTTTCTGCAATCAGTGTGTAAAAAACGTGAAAGTTGATTGGGATTATTTCGACGAACAATTCGAAGAACCCGGTTTGCTGCAGGGGCAATCTCGAGCTACCGCTACCGCCTTGCCCCTACCATTCTTTTCCGTTTTTAAAAATACAGCGTTAAGTGGATCTTCCGACATTCGTTTCTACCAACTTAACTGCGTTTAAATGTATCTTCACGACCTTCACGCGGCATATTCCTTTTTTGGCTTATCTTCTAAATTCTTGTTCTTATGTCCCAGAAAAATGGTTATGATATAAAAAGAAAAAACTCATTTTCAGGATTTTTTTTCGTTTCATGTCGCGTCGCCGGGAAAATTCGAAAAGGGTGTTTTGGGGAGTTTTTCCCGCATTTACCCATTCCATTCCCCAACCCCTCAACTAATAGACACCCAAAATCATTTTTTTAGTAAGATCAATCAATTACCTTTCCAACGACACCCCACTTGTCAGGATTGAGTGAAAAATGGATTTTCGGTGACGATTCAAACATGTCAGACCGATTTTTTGGTAAATTTTCCAAATTTTCAAAATTTACTCACATGAAAACACCCCAAAACACTATTTTCGAATTTTCCCGGCAACAAAAAACGAAACAAAAATCCTGAAAATGAGTTTCATATTATAACTAGTAAATACCCCCGCCCTAGGGGCTACGCGGACAATAAGCATTCTTGTTCGCTAGGCCGGAGATTTGCGACATTAATACTAAAATGTATGTAAGAGTGTGCAATTTTCTCCGTACTACCGTTTCCCCGTACAAACGTTAGCACCGTGCTACTTTTTCTCCGTACAACCGTTTCTCCCGTCCTACAATTTCCCCGTACTACCATTTCCCCGTACTAACATTTCCCCCGTACTACCATTTCCCCGTACAAACGTTATCATGGTGCTACTATTTCCCCGTACAACCGTTTCTCCCGTCCTACAATTTCCTTCTCACTACTGTTTTACCCGTACTACCTTTTCACCGTTCTACCATTTACCCCGCACAACCGTTTCCTCGTACCACGATTTTCTCCGTACTAACGTTTCCCCGTACTAACGTTTCCCCGTACAAACGTTATCACCGTGCTACTTTTTCTCCGTACTACCGTTTCTCCCGTCCTACAATTTCCTCCTCACTACTGTTTTCCCCGTACAACCGTTTCCACCGTACTACTGTTTCGCGTACAACCGTTTCTTCCGTAATACCATTTTCTACTTACTATTGTTTTCTCCGTACTACCATTCCTCCATTCAACCGGTTACCCCCGTACTGCTTCTTCCCCCGAGCTGACCCACCAATACTGGTGACGTTTACTAACAAAACTCTAAGACTTTGCCAAAGAAACCTATGGTCTACCACCCATACATTCCAAGATATTTTTAAAAGCATAAAAATTGACCCAATGCCCAACTGCCCGACATTTTCAACAATACTTGTGACTTCTACTCACAAAACTCTAAGGCTTTGCCGAAGAAAGCAATGGCCTGTCTCTCATAAATTCCAAGATATTTTTAAAAACATAAAAATTGACCCAATGCCTAAATGCCCGACATTTTCACCAATGCTGGTGACTTCTACTAACAAAACTCTGAGACTTTGTCAAAGAAACCAAAGATTTAACATAAACCAAAAAAATGTATGTACAAAGAAAATCAATGCATCATTACGTTCCTTACAAAGAAAATATTTGAATACGCCACACAATGCTTAAACACCCCCCCCCCCCCCTAAATACATTGCGAATATAACTGAATGAAGCCACGTGCATAAAATAGTTTTTTTGTTTATTCCATTCCACATTTTTACACACACACACAGAACATATATATTCTCCCTGAAATTACTTGAACAAATTTCTCATACAAAATTACTAATCATTTTTCGTTGTATAAATGTTATAATTCACAGAAAGTACTCAGTTTTAAATGTAGAAATACCACTTTTCAATTCGCTTGAAAGTATCGCCGGTTGGTGATGTCCAGCGCTAAGCGTCGTTGCAAAACGGTTCTAGGTGCCGATGGCGATACTGTTCTATAATAAGAGCGCTTTATTTTTGTTGGGCTGCTTCATTGCGGTCCAGAGTTAACAAAAGGAACGTCTCTCGTTCTCTGCCTCTAGGTTTCCCTTGTGGTTTTCTCTTCCCCTTCGAAGTTAGGTTTACATTGCTTTTTTGGGTTAAAAAAAGCAATGCAAAAGGGTTTAGTTCCTCGGAACTCTTCAAGCAGGTCGGACGTATGTTGGTTCACGCTGGAAATTTGTGACCGACAATTTACAGACAGACAGACAGACAGACAAACAGACAAAGTTTTGCCTTTTATAATTAGTAACAATTTTTTGTGGGCCATAATAACAAGAATTTAGAAGAAAATTCAAAACGTGAATATGCCTAATCTTCACACGCTGATTGCAGCAAGGTTATACACGCAGTGAGCGTATCACGTCTTTTCTGATGGACTGCTGAGCTTTACGGATGAGTCGAAAACTGAGGAAAGACCGGGAGCCGGGATCTATTCGCTGGAACCGGCGAACTGCGACAGTCTCCATTTGGGAAAGTTGGCGAGCGTCCTCCAAGCAGAGACGTTGGCGACGTTGATAGCAGTGATGAATTTAATTCCAGAAGAAATGACGGGTGGCAGAGCGACCATCTGCTCAGACAACGTCAAAACTGGTTAAAGAGCTGAAAGGGACCCTAAACCGATTGGGACTGAGAAATCAGATCACGATCGCCTGGGTCCCTGGGCACACTGGTGTAGACGGTAATGAGAGAGCAGACGAGCTAGCCAGACAGGGTTCAGCATCTGCGATCTTAGAGCCCCACATCCCGATCCCACACTCTCTGTCCCAGTAGGCGCCTGACGAGAAGTGGGCCAAGGAGTTTCTCAGAATGGTACCGTAGTGGCATTAGGAGAGTAGTGGGAGCCATTACGGGTCACTGTGGATTGAACAAGCACTTGGCCAAAATGACCATTTTGGCTGATCCAAGATGTTTGGAGGAGGAAACGGGCGTTTGAGACATACATTTGATGTATGTACCCATTTATGGGGGTAGTGAGGGGGGTCGGTCATACATTTGACGTCTCAAAAGTGAATATTTTCCAAGTTATTGTTGATTTAAATCTGATGACAGCACTGAAAAAAGCGTACGTAATTTATGGATGGTCCCAATGCCCGAAGTTCCACCTGCTAAGGAGCATGACATTAGGTGGTTATGTGATTCGGCCCTCCGATATCTTAGACCTAGGACCTATCGCCCTAGATAGATTCTTGGTGAGAATCGGAAGGTTTTAAGTGATTTACATGATGAACGGGAATAAAACAAAGGATCAATAGATCTGTGTTTTAAGAGCCAGAAATGGCCCATCCCACCCTGATAAATCTGAAAAATCATGTCTTTTCTTGGCACACGAGTTTGAGGTGAATTCACCTTAGCTGCGTTATATTGGCATCCGTGACACTTTCATGCAAAAATGTTGCTGCGTATGCTTTCGTTTCTATCAGAGAACACCTGCGGCGAGGTAGAACGCTTATGTGAAAGACAGCTTGACTGTATGGGAGAGAACCAGCCCAATTTTGTACGTAATTCTCTCAATGGAACCCAGTTATCATTCACATAAGCGTTCTACCTCGCCACAGGTGTACCAACTTATCATTTCTCTGGTTTCCATACAATTTCACTTTAAAGGCAACTTAAGAAAAACAAATTTGACCTGCAAACAACATTACGAATATAAATTCACCTCAAACTCGTGTGCCGAGTGTTTATGCAATCTGCATGATGTTGGATTGCAGATCGTCGCCTAATTAAAAGGAATAAAACAAAAGTATATCGAGCTGGTTAGATTAACAGTCTCCGCGAACTTAAAAGTTTAAATTTAAATAATTATGACATTTGATAGTGCTTTTCTAAGAACGATTGATTAAGGTGACTTTCAAATTTCTACAAAGAGCTTTTTCAAGTAAGTTTTTAAATTTTCACAAAGCGCGATGATGCAGCGCTAGGCTTCCGTTTTAAATTTGCTGAAAGAAATCAAGATGTTGAGCGCCCCCATTGACTTGAACCAAAGTCGGCGCCTCTGTTTACTATTTGCCCCAATAATGGGCCATTCCATTGTTACCAAGGTGGAGGTTTTCTTCGCAAACTTTTTCGATATGGCTACGGCTCTGCACTCTGCAGTACATGAGGGTTGTAAAATCCTCTTGGATATGAGATCGTCTCAATAAAGTTTTTTTTTATTGAAATCAATTTCCTAAACGCTTACAGATGGGAATGGGTAAAATGTTTTCTAACGCGGCCGATTTTAGTGGTCTCCTCGAAACCAATGAACCGTTACAAGTTTCCGATGTCGTTCACAAAGCTTTTATCGATGTGAACGAAGAAGGTGTCGAAGCTGCAGCTGCCACCGGTAAGTTTTCCTTTTTCATCAGAAATATTTACTTGGTTATTGCATGGTGTAGTGTCGTTTTGTGCAATTTGAATAGTCAAATGCATGTTGTTATCTTCATCATCTCATCAAAAAAAAATTTTTTATTTTCAAACATCATCATGCCTCCATGTATTTGTATAGCCGGGGCGGTGCGCGTAAAACGAATGTTGCCGACATTGTTTGAAGTTCATCATCCTTTTATGTACTTTATTGTTATTCAATCCAAAAATGTGATTGTGTTTCATGGATCCCATCGGAAATTCAACAACGATATTTCCATGGAAATACAACACCGGGATGAACTTTAACTTGATGTGACCAATTGTTTGCTATTGTTTGAGTTGTTATATTTATGTACCGAATTGTATTATGAAAAAATTGTACTTAAAACTCTTTGACAATTGAAATTGTTGAAAACTATGCAAATTGTTTTTTTATTGAATATCGAGGATATCGAGTTATTGAAAGCATTCGAAATATGAGCACAACACGAAATGAATTTTTATTAATTTGATTTGATATCTCGTTAATTAGATAATCCTACAAAGTACAAGGGAATTGTTTGTTGATTACTGTGTTGACTGACTTGCATCTATTCTGTGTCTTTTGCGTTACTTTGTTTTATAAGTTTGTCAGACTGGCGGTAACTTGGCACCCCAATCTTATAAGTCGTCACCTGCAATCCTCATTGAGGTCTCGAGTAAGGACGTACAGATCAGCTCTCCTTGTAATATCCGCTTGCCCTGAAACACTTCAGCTTCATTAGGCCGGTTGTGACGAACCCATTCCTGTCTATTTCTGTGTGGTGATGAGGTGAAAAGATGATGGTAGTTCCATAGGCTATTGTGTTTTGATGATGTTGAAGTTTGTGGTGTTGGGTGAATCCCTCAAGTAGCGGGCTGGTCAAGCCATTTGCTTTCTGTGATGTGAGAAATAACGTAAGTTATAAGGGCTAAAATGCAGTATACGGAAACAGCTGGGATTGCTTGAGGGTGGGATCGATAGAAGGAGGTCTCCTGATGACAAAACAACAAGAATTGGGGCGCGGAAGCCCCTCTTTGGGCGCCCAGGGTCATCCAAATTTTGTTTTTTTTTTTCAATTTTTGTGTTTTTTTAAGGTGTAATCGACGCGGGAAGGTCACCTGATGACACAACAACAAGAATTGGGGCGCGAGAGCGAATGAATTTTCCTTTTACAAAATGCCACGAGCGAATGAATTTTCCTTTTACGAAATGCAACGAGAGCAAATGAATTTTCCTTTTACAAAATGCCACGAGCGAATGAATTTTCCTTTTACGAAATGCCACGAGAGCGAATGAATTTTCACAAAATGCCACGAGCGAATGAATCTTCCTTTTACGAAATGCAACGAGAGCGAATGAATTTTCACAAAATGCCACGAGCGAATGAATTTTCCTTTTACGAAATGCCACGAGAGCGAATGAATTTTCACAAATTGCCACGAGCGAATGAATCTTCCTTTTACGAAATGCAACGAGAGCGAATGAATTTTCACAAAATGCCACGAGCGAATGAATTTTCCTTTTACGAAATGCAACGAGAGCGAATGAATTTTCCTTTTACGAAATGCAACGAGAGCGAATGAATTTTCCTTTTACAAAATGCCACGAGCGAATGAATTTCCTTTTACGAAATGCCACGAGAGCGAATGAATTTTCCTTTTACAAAATGCGACGAGAGTTTGGATGACCCTGGGCGCCCAGGGAGGGGCTTCCGCGCCCCAATTCTTGTTGTTTTGTCATCAGGAGACCTCCCTCTATCGATCCCACCCTCAAGCACCCCAATACCAGCTGTTTCCGTGTACTGCATTTTTGCCGTTATAAGGACAACCTCGATGTTGCAGATTAACGGCCGTACCTGACATAGCCTCAACAGCACGGCCCCATGGGCAGGCCGAGGCTCTACCTTTCGAATTCTAGTATGTAAATACCGTCCTTCATCGAAGGTGGGGACCGAGCAGTCTTTTATATATTCTTTCATTTATAGTCATGGAGTGGATAATGGGAGCAGCGAATCTTCAAATACCACAGCCCCGCGTTTCAGCACCTCAATCAGTGTTAGAGCCAGATGCACCCATAAATCTATCTCCAACCCCACGGCATCGAAGTAACTCTCAGTAGAGGCTTTTAACAGTTCTGCTCAACCGCCTTACTACCCCGACACTGCAAGGTCCTTTCCCGCTGGGATAGGCCTGAGTTAGCCCTATGCGAGTTGCATCCTTCCAGAGATACGTTATTGTTCCCTAAAGTTGTCTCCAGTGTCTCTCGGCTATCTGGGTCTCACAGCTTCTCTAGACAGCTAGGGCCTCCGCCTGGAACACAGTCGGATATTTCCCAAGAGGTATTGAGATTTGAAGGTTCAAAATGTCGCATGAAATACCCGCTCCTTCTATTTCCGTTTTATTAAACTCGTCCGTGAAGACGGTTATGTTTCCTGCCTCTGAGAGGTGTACACCAAGTTGACACTGCGTCTCCATCCCATCTGAAGGCATTGAGATATCCTCGAAATTTCTAACTACAGGAGGAGAATTATAAGATTTTGCAACGTTTCGTCGTAACTCGTAACGAAAAACCGAGTTTTACATGCACAAAATACAAACGTGAAAAGAGAGATAATATTTCTTGCACATACACAAGCTTATTATTCTCTCTCTCTCTCTCTCTCTATAAGTGGCCTACATTCCATTAACGCGGGCTTCTCACTCTTACTATTTTTGGAAGCGACTGAACCAAAAGCATAATGCGACATGGATGTCCTGATTTCTTTCTAACGGTCAATTTCTATGAGATAGACTTGGTGTATTCAAATCTGCAGCAGCGAAATCTTACGAGCGATACACCTTTCTCTTTTTTTGGTTCGTCAAATAATTTGTGATGACACTGTTTGCCATTCAATTCGCTAGAATTTTATGGGACTTGCTTTGTATATATTGCTCTTGATGGTTCTGGTATAAAGTTTGTGTGGTTGTGATCGCTTTTTTTACCTTCATGAAAAATTTGAAAAACAAAACTCTTTTTATCTTTCCAAGGTATGGTTATCGCTTCGAGATGTGGGGAGCGACAGTGTCGACGATTAAAAATTGATCATTCGTTCTTATTTTTCATTTGGAATAACAAAACTCACCAAATAACCTTCACGGGAAAACTTTTACAGGCTACAAATTGACATTTCCATATCATGCGAGTGACAACATTTAAGTTTTAATTTAAATTTTCTTGTGTATGTAAAACCATTCATTTTGTCAGGTCAAAATTAAATTTTTTTTTGAAGATATCCGATTGTGCTACTTCTCTAATTTTTTGACTGCTAAACAGGGCTGTCGTAATCGCTAATTTTTTCGTTAAAGAAATTGAGAACATATGCAAGGGACCCCGTACGCATCAGAATAGATGTTACAAAAAGACTAGAACATATCTAAGTAAATATTTCCTAAGTCTTAAGTATTCATACAATTATGTCCACGTCAAATTGGACAGTAAATTGCCGAAAGAACAATATTAAACAGCCCGTACGAAGCAACGACGCTAGAAACCTCTCCAAGCCCTTAAAATAAGCCCAGAATTTAGAAAAGACCCAGAGCACTTGGGAGAGGCCTCTGCCCCATACTTCCATGGACAAAAAAGTTCGCCTCTTTTTTCTCTACAGCACTGCAAAAAAAACCTCATTATCAAAGGAATATTCACGAAAACCACCAAATATCGTGTAGGGTCGTTTGGCCCACATTAAGGAACCACTCAACAGATTTCCACTAATTTAATTTTCGTCATTTTCTGATGTCCCCATCTCTCATTCAAAACGTTGAAGAGCGATTTCCGTTATTTCTGTTATAAGTGAAAAAGTTTCATCAACCTTCAAAGAACCATTGTAACTTCAATCAATTTTGCCCAAATTCAAACACGCAAGGAATTTTGTGGTTATCTTTCAGGAAAAAAACGATTTTGAAAATCGGATAAGATTTACCCGATTTGTGTAGAAAAAACACGTTGGGCCCTAGTAGAAACTCAGTGTCGGTGCCCTGGCTAAGTTTAAAACCTCAAAATCAAAATCAAAAACAAAAAAAAAATTATGAAAATCGGAAAAAATTTACTCGAATTATGTACAAAAGACCAAAAACCACTTAAGCGGCCCTAGCTCAGCATCCCTTTGCCCGACAGTGCTCAGATTTAATCCCATGAAAGCTATTTTAATCATGGGCGCGCTGTAGCAATGCGCCTGTGACGCAAGTCGACATGCGAACAAAGAAGAAAAAAATTTTTTTGTAGACCATATATACAGTTAAGTGTAGACTTACCTCCCTTGCGACGCGACGTACCACCTGGAAAATATTTTTCCCAGATTCTATGAAAATTTCTAAAGCGAAGAGTCTTTTCACTAAATGAAATCGGTTCAGTGTATCCGCAGATATAACATTTAGAAAATTATCATTTCCTATATAAAAAGTGCATTTTCATAGAAGCCAAAGTTAATCAAAACATAACCAAAGACCCGTACGCATCAGAATAGATGCGACAAATAGAATAGATGTGGCAAAGTGACTCGAACGTACCTAAATATACAAATAAGCAAACAATCCAACGTTTCCTGTTCTTTTATAACTATAAGAATTTCAAAGATCCATAGAAATTACCCAAGGTAATGTCAAAGGCCCTACCGAAGTACGTCTCAGACCATTCAAATCTAGAAAAACTTATATCCAAGGACTAAGTCGTTTTTCCCT
>CM055404.1:49421006-49458113 GCA_029228625.1 Pseudolycoriella hygida | reverse complement strand
ATTTTCGTGAAAAATACTATATTCAGAATGCATCAGTGTTTTTTCGTGGCTAAAGTACAAACCTTCCGCTGTCTCTGTGATAAAAAATAGTATGGATAACTCGGGGCAAAAGTAAGAAAATTCAAACCGTGTGATTGCAAACCTCACCTTCGGTTCGGGCTGCAAACTTCACACGGGTTTGAATTTTCTTACTTTCATCCCTTGTCATCCAAATTACTATTGAAAAATAGTTATGCCTGTTACACAGTCACTCCGTTTAGCTCTCCGTTTACGATCAAACAATGAAAGTTGGTTACCATTGTTCAGTCATAAGCGGAGTGACTGTGCGACAGGCCTTATTCAGATTGCAAGGAACAGAAAGAAAACAATTCAATCAAACGCAAGGGCTGCAATCGCACTAGTCACACACTTTTTCATTACGAGAACTACGATTTCGCATTATGCATTATGAATTGCAAAACAGACGAAAACCGACAGGGGGGTGGGGGGGTGTCTAAAAAAGCCAAAAAAATGCAGACGTCATTTATGAACGCTCCCTTTGGGGTATAAATAGAAGAAATATGCAAAAAAAAAGTCCGTCTGTCCGTCCGTCCGTGCGTCTGTCGCCAAGTTATCTCGAGTAAGGCTTGACTGATTTTCAAAATCTTTATTTTCCTTCTGAGATTGGCACTTTTGGCCCAAGGGCCAAGTGGCCAAGGGTGGTTTTTGGTCTTTCATACATAACCCGGGTAAATCATATCCGATTTCAGTAAATGTTTTTTTGATCTACAGGTCTATGAAAGCCCAACAATTTATGGAAGAAATTTTTTTTAGTTTGGGTCTTTGGGCTTAGTTAGGGCTCTAAAACTGAGTCTCTACAAAGGCTAGGGAAAATTGAGTGGAACATTTGTCCATGGAAATAGGGAAATACATACAACGGGAATACATACAACGGGAATCCTTGCAACGAGATTCGTACGGGTCCGCGAAGCTTATGTTTTTATTTGTTTCATCAGAATCGGCTTGATTCGGAAGCCCACCTGGTAGCCTCGCTTGTTAAATGCTGAATTCGCTTCCGCTGAATGTCGCTGTGTCAAACATTACTTGCTCTTACAAAAAAAAACTGTGTAGCTTTCTATCAAAAATAATATTCGTTCTTTTTTAGCTATTCTAATCACGGCACAATCGGCAATAATTTCGAAGGAGAATACTTTTGTAGCGGATCATCCATTCATTTTTGTTTTAGGCAACAAAAGGAATAAGGTTTTTTTAGGGCGTTATTTGTTCGAATAAAAATTGTTGAATTGTGAATGATTTCTGCTGCATATCTAATATTAAAATTGCTTTATTTTCTACTTGAAAAAGAGTTTTGCTTTAGAAAACTATTTTGATATATTTCGAATGGTCCGGTAAATTTTCATTTCAGGTGCGGTTTTGTCAGTTTAAATTTGTTTCGTTAGTCTCGGCTGTTCCTCGGCTCCTACGTATAAATCACTTTACAATCTGATTCAACTAATATTTTAATTCAATTTCGTGTTGTGAATATTTCGATTTAGAAATTGAAATCAGTAAATTCCAATTTTTGATTTTTGTGTGTTGGAATAAAAAATCGGGCTATTACAACCGTCAAAATGACGTTTAAAACGTCAACATTATGAAACGAGCGATCATTTGAGGAAACAGATGAGAAATATGTGTTTCGTTCACTAATGTCAAAGAAAAATTGATTAAAAAAGGAAGAAAATCTAGCCGCAATAGCAAGTACTTTGACGTTTAAAACGTCATTTTGACAGTTAGAATAGACCGAATTTTGATCCCAGCGGACTCATATATTTAGAATTGTCAATTTTTGGTATATTTAGAATCATTAAATACAGTATAACCTTCCGACTCTTTCAAAGACAATCACGAAATCAAACATTTGTCCAAGTTAGAGGGGTTCGCAATTGGCGGCTTTTATTGTTCAATTTTTTATTTTATTTTTATTTTTTGCTTGTACAAGTACTACAACTCAACAAACAACAAACGTGTCTGGTAGTTTATGAAAAATAAAACTTCAACAACAAATTTCGAAACTCTACAAAGTTTGACTTTTCATTTTTTATTTGCATTTGTTTCCACTGTAAGAACTTTTTAATTTACTTGCATTTTATTTTGCTTTTATTATGTTCTTGATGTCTTGCGAACTGTTTTTTTTTTTTGTGAAGCCAAGTAATGTATTCAATACATTGCTAAGAGTTGATAGGGTGATGGATGTCTGCAACATTGATAAGCTCGACCGGAACTACTTTTGAAAAATTGAATCACGTGCGTCTGGATTCGGGGTTTTAAAACGTTCGAATCACGCATATCTAGTTACCAACACTGGGCAAATTTCATCTTAATTTCTCTTGAAGTAATGAAATTCTGTAAGGAACGGGTTAGCTCAGTGGTACTGGCTTCCCACCAAGAATATCAACGGGGTTCAATTCTGGTGGGGACGAATTCTGTATATGATTTTCCTTCAATGTATATCATGAAAGTACGTTCCTAGGCACACCCAGGCTTCATAATATTGGTGCCACAACGAATCGTACATAGAAGATTGACAAAAATGAATTTTGTGTACAAATATCTGAGTCTAACTTTAGACGGAGATATAATTAGCACCAGAAGAAATCCTAATGGTAAAATGCAAACTACGTCTAACGTGGTTCGGAATTCGCGTTAAGCATGTGGCTCAAAAATATGCCTGCCGGTAAAACACATTGGTATGGCAAACCGGCATTCTAAGCCGTTTTTTTCCGCACCTAGTTCATCGTAGTTTCGCCGGAGTTTCTGTAATTGGCTGGCCGTTACTACATTCTGGCTCCACTTCAATGATATCACGACGACGTATTCTATGACGACTGATTTATTTGATACGATTTAAGACGATATACTATTTTTGACGATACGCTTTAGTTGAATTTGCTTTTTCACTTTTGACGATTTTTTTTTTCTTTAAATTTTTGACTTAGATTTACTCGATCTTAACTATTTGTTGTTTGTTGTTTTGAATTTGATTTTCTATGTTCTATCTATGTTCGTTTTTTAACGTTTTTTGATTTTTTACTTTTCGATTTAGACATTTGTACAGATACGCTTAATTTATTGTATTGTAACGTTTTGATGGTTTTTTAACGAGGTCTATGACAGCAGTCATAGACACTCTTTTTCCATGTCATCTAGAAGATAGAAGACAATAAAATGCAATTCATCAGATGGCATTAGGTTTGTGTGCAATTTACCAGTACCGAAACTGAAAGAGGAGTGGGAGGAGTTGTGGTGAGATGGATAGAAAACATGCTCAAGGATAGAACGGTTGAGGCTATTATATGTGGTCACAAGAAAAATCTTTAGGTAGCCAAGGGATGCCCACAAGGCGGGATCCTTTCACCCATACTCTGGTGCATAGTGGTAGACTACCTCATTAGAAAACTAAATGAGGAAGGAATCTATGCGCAGGGGTATTCAGACGACCTGACGGCTCTAGCTAGAGGGAAGTTTGAAAGCACCTTGGGAGATCGCATGAGAGTTGCGCTGAGAATAGTGGAGAACTGGTGCTTGGAGAAGGGCCTAAGGGTCAACCCCACTAAGACATACCTTGTGCCATTCAGTAAAAGAAGTACAGGATCAGATCTGGTGGGGAAGATGAGGTTCTTCAGTGTGGACCTAGAACTCGCTCCAAGGGTAAAATACCTCGGGGTCACGCTGGACAGCAAACTAAATTGGATCGACCATACCGAAGACAAGGCACAAAAGGCCTTGACGGCGTTTTGGATCTGTAAAAACTCTTTTGGGAGGAATTGGGGTCTGTCATCTAAGGCCATTCTGAGGCTATACGAGGCTGTGATCCGACCCATGATGAGTCACGGTTCTATAGTATGGTGGCCAAGAGTCCATTCTGGAGAAAGCAAGGAAGAGACTGAGTGAGACACAAAGGCTAGTGTGCATAAGCATAACTGGACCTATGAAGACCACGGCCGCCGCGGCCTTGGAGACGCTGTTAGCGATACCGCCTTTGGACTTAGTAATTAAGGCCAGAGCTTTCGCCACTGCGGATAGGATAGAGCAGTCAGGCTTGTGGGCCCCGTACTTTCGTTTAGGGCATGGCAGAATTAGGGACGTTATTTCGGACCCGATTTTTGACATGTCAAGGGACCGGATGGCGCCAGTAACTGACTTCACTAGGCGTTTTGAAGCGAGCAGGCAAGAATAGCCAGATGGGTGGCCAACCTGTTTGCCTAGAAATGCGAAAGTTTTTTTCACTGATGGATCCAAGACCGTAGAAAGAGCAGGGGCTGGAATATACCATCAAGACAATGCACATGGCAGTTGGTTCCATTTAGGCAAAACTTCCAGTGTCCTCCAGGCAGAGGTCTACGCAGCTCTCATGGAAGCTCAAGAATCACTGCCGGCGGGGACGCAGGGAAGAGAGATCTTTATCTGTTCGGACAGTAAAGAGATGATTAGGGCGCTCATGTCACCCACCTCGACCTCCAAGCTGATGAAAGAGGGAAAGGATTATCTAAACTACATGGGACTGAGTAATCAGATTACCTTGGTTTGGGTACCTGGACACTCTACCGTGGAGGGAAACGAAAGGTCAGATGAGCTAGCTAGGGTGGGCTCCGCTACCACAACAAGCGGAGTGGAGCCACGTCTACCAATACCCCAGGCACTATGCAATGATGCATTAAGCAACTGGGTGCGACGGAGACACGCAGAACGCTGGGAAGCGTATGAAGGAGGCGCGCATACGAAGCGACCTGATGAAAGATGGGCGAAGGACCTTATCAAAATGGACCGTGATCGTATCAGAAGGGTAGTAAGGGCGACCATTGGGCATTGTGGGCTGAACCGACACCTGAATAAGATGCGGTTGTCGGAGACCCCAAGATGTTCTTGCGGATTCGAAGAGGGAACGGGCATACACGTGATATGTGATTGCCCTAAATTCCTCCAAATGAGACGCAAGATTCTTGGGAATTTCACTGTGAGACCATCTGAGGCTATCAAATGTGGACCTGTCATTTTGGACCGGTTCTTGGAAGTGACAGGAAGGCTCACATAATGATTTATATGATGAACGGGAAAAGGAACAAAGGATCCCAGGATCTGTGTTTCAAGACCAACAATAGGTCGTCCCAAACTGATAAATCTAAGAATTTACCAGTAAAAAAACTTCGGTAACGAAAAGAACTGTAAAAAGAATTCATCTGAACAAAAGCTCATACAAAATTGTGAGACTAGTAAATAAAACATATGAAAGGGACCCGTACGTATCAGAATAGATGTTACAAGAAAGCTCAAACGCATCTTAGTAAATATTGCCTTAACTCTGTGCAATTACGTCATCATCAAATTGGTTCAAATCCAAATTGCCGAAATGGTAATATTGAAAAACCCGTCCGAAGTAACGGCGCAAAAAATCTCTCCAAGCCCTTAAAATAAGCCCAGAAATAGGAACCGACCTAGGACACTAAGCAGAGGCCTCTGACCCATACCTCCATGGACAAAAATCTCCTCTTTTTTCTTTACAACACTGCACAAAAAACCTCATTATCAAAGGAATATTCTGAAATTTTTCGCATACATCTAGACAAGTATTTCATGGAAATTGTTCTTGTCGGTGTCTCATTAAAGTTTTCGATGTCACGAAAGTTTTGAAACCCTTTTTGTGAAAATCGGTTCAGTGGTTCAGGCACTAGTGCTCTTGGAGTGGGCGAAATTCAGTCAACTCGTCTACATACGATAGAAGGTGTTTCATTGTCAATATTTAGTTAAGTATAAGATATAGAGTCTTACTTCCAAAACAAAGTTGTTGAGAATCGAATTTTAGTGATTTTAGCAACTTCTAGAACTGAGTGCCTGTGCCAGTTGCCTGTGGCAGTTAGAAAGATGCTTCCAAAGACAAAATATTAAAGAATTTAATTCAAACGAAAAGCTGCAGGGTCTCCCCGAGAGACGTCCCAATCCTGAGATTTAGCCACTTCTGGAATTGGGAAGGATGTCTCACTTCTCTGCAAGTATGGCAGTTAGGAAGTTCTTCGAAAGGCAAAGTTGAGAGAATTACATTTTAATGAAAGTAGTTTCGGAGTTCACACGAAAAATGTCCTGATCCCATGATTTTCGGCCTCATGCGACCTTAGGTCGTACTTCGAGAGGTTTTTCGATATTACCGAGGGTAATTTTTGTGGCACGGGTCGGTTTGGGCTTTCATAAAACTAAAAAAATCGGGTTTCGAGTTTGACCCAAAATTTTACATCGGGTTCGGAGTTCGGATCGGGTCGGGCTTCCGTTATGTTATCTTTCGGGCTGCGGGTCCCGAACGACCCGTTGTACACTTTCGGGGTTCCCGACCCGATGTTTCCTTTCGGGTTCGGTTCGGGTTGGGTCGGTTTTGAAAAAAAGCTCGGCCCGCACACCTCTAATAAAGTCACAAAAATTTCGTAATGAAATTTTGTATACTTAGTACATAGACAAAGCCAGCAATGCGTACCACTTGAACGCCGGTATTTTATAAGATTTGTTAAGATTAAATTACGGACGCTGGTCGCCGTTAAGCAAAGAAATAGCAAAATGAGAATTCCTCTTAGCAAAGTGTTGGATACTTACCTTAACCATCAGCTGCGTGTACATTTTAGAAACACTAGTAAGTTATTCAACATAATCTGACTTATGCATTGCTTCCTCTATCTCTCTTCACTATTTTTCGTTTTGCTGAATTTTATTTTATTGATCTATTGAAAAAAAATCTAAACAGAGGCAATAGTTGGATCATTATCAGCTCGTTTAACTGAGATATTTTTGGCCGATCATCCCTTCTTCTTCACAATTACAAGCAAAAACCTTATCATATTTTCAGGGAAATTCTTCTTTCAAAAATAAAATACTAAAACTTTTGTTTTTTGTTTTTTTATTAACGAACGATAAGTCTAAAAATGTGCGCCGGCTCATTTTTCTTCAAACTGCGATGGTTTTTCACGGCCTAAAATCACACAAATTATTTTATTTGATTTCGTCCTTATTAAAATTTCCATCTTCCATATGGCTCATTCCACTCAGCATTTTACCATTGCAAATGTAAATTCATAAAGGAGAACACAAACGAGCAATTTGAATTGTCGATCTCAGCAATTCTGTGACACAAGAATCATCGAAATACGACGAATTTGAAATTTTGATGAAAATACGAGTGTGCTTTGACAGGAGAATCGTAATTAATTGACGCGAATTAGAAAACTTTCTAATTTTCCGAAATCGGTGTTGACAGTTGTCGATTCTGATCATTGATCGAAATACAACGAAATTGCTCATCCCAGCAAATCATAATTTATCGTTTGTTTTTCTGCTTAAAGTTTGCAATGTATATGTGTTGTAGCGTGGTGTATTTTCTCTCTCTCTTCTTTCGGAAAAGCTTCAAAAAGCTTCTTTTGTTCTTTTGCCTGAGCTTTTCCGAAGGATATCAAGAAGAAGACTTTGGTTCATTTGATGGCCCCTGCTTACCTGCCGTACAACGAACGCATAAAAAACTTAGCGACGTGATTTTGTGAGAGAAAATAATGAAAATCTCTCATCTGATAACGTCGCTATGCGTTGTGTTGTAGGACAGATACGGTTACGATCTACCATTATCATATACTTTCGAAAGATTAGACACGTTTTCGTGCGTTCGTATGGCTGTGTGAAGGAGATAACAACTGTACGAACGTATGAAAACGATGGAAGGACACGAAATTTAGGTTCACATAGAAATGGAACGATGCAGGAAGTAAAAGTAGGACAATTTTAAATGAAATCATATTTCAGATCAACGTTATGTAACGAAATTATTTTAGTTGGAATAAAAAAAGAATTATTTCTTTACATCAGCAATGCTACTTGAAAAACTGAAATAACTGCGTTCCTCAAATAACGTTATAATAATCGTATAAGGTGTCCAGTTTCTTATGCAAGACCCGATTTTTTAATTTAGTTCTTTTGACAAAAAAAATTCTCTCGACAACATGTCAGCGCACATTTCTAGTCACTTCTACTTTTGTATCCGTCCGTGTAATAAATGTATCAATAACGTAAGAAATATAAATTCATAAATGGTTGTTTTATAGCCCTTATAGGTAGAAGAATGGGACGAATTCATCCGAAAAAATTTACCGCAAATCATTCATTTTACTTTATTTTGTTATCGAAAGGAAACGTGATTTTTATTGGTAGAAAATTGCTGTAAACAAATTTTTGACAAAAAATGTTTTTCAAATCTTACATTGTAAATAATACGTGGAAATATATCACATAATTTTGTCTTCAGTTATTGTTGATTTTATTCTGTGATGATGTGAACGTTTAAATAAAAAAAAAAAAACAAAGAAAATCGTTTACATGAGTGCGAGCAAATATTTTGTAATTCAATATCAGAATAAAAACATTTAAAAGGACGAAATGTGATGCAAGTTTTTGTTTCTTCTTCCGAAACTGATGAGAAATAGTACATTACATCACAAGGACTAAAACGGTGCATTTAGACACAGGTGGTGAAAAGATGAAAGAGTTTGCCAGCGGAGCCTTCTTACCACCGTGGCCTAAGTCAGCATCGTTTTAGCTCCAAGTGATGTATCTACGCAGACGAACGATACGTCAGATTCGGAAAAAATACTCTACAAATTTTGCAGGAAAATTTTATATCATGATCATAGCAAGTGTACGATTGCATTTTTCACATTAATCATTTGATTTTTTGTTCATGTAAATTACACAAAAACGTGAAGAAAATATTTGTGTTCTGGTTTAACAATTCAAAGCGCAGAAAATGTGTGGATGTATAAATAAGAAGTGTTTGTGAAGTGAAGAAATATGATTTTTGTAGTTTCAGTGGTCAGCAGTGATAGATGTTACTTTGACTTTGATGTTTTCATTTTTCTGTAGGAAGTAAGAGGTGTAAAAATGTTCAAATGTAAGCCGAAAACGTGCCTTCTCGGGTAGAAAATCTGGCGTTTTTTGTCACTCTGCGCAAAAATTTTTACGTCCATCTTGGTATATGTTACACCCACATTTCGACACGTCAGAAGTTCGCCTTTTAATTATCATTGTTCATCATTATTCAATGGATTGTGAAAATCAAAAGACAAGTTTCGTTATGAAGCGTCAATACCATTGAGGGTTTTGACAAATCGAAAGCTTTACAGTCTTTGTTTCAATTTTCTTTGGTGTTGTTGCGAGAAATATTTAATTAAAAACTGATTGAACCCGGGTTTTCTTGGTGGAAGGCCAGTACGCTACCACTGAGCCAACCCGTTCGTTGGTGTATATGCGGCGGAAAAATTCTTTCCGTATAACATGCGGCGGAAGTACACACCAACACACTCTCGCCGTATACAGTAAAATATTTTTTTGACTATCCCCTCCGGAAGTTTCACATATATGCATTTTTACCCTCCGCGGAAATCATTTATTTCACGCATGTATACTAGAGCTCGGACTGTTCCAGATTCCGTGTCAAAAATCGTTTTCACCACACACACACTTGTTGCTTTCGTTCCAAAAACCGTTTTCACCTCGCTTTCACCACAGCTATGTATACGTGTCCACGATAATTTAGTGCAGAGTGGAGCTGCAGCATTTCTTCTGATTTTCGCGATTTTTTTACTATTTTGCTCTTGAGCACCAGCTAAATCACTTCAGATCAAGTCGGCTCCACAGACACTTTTTGTCAGGGACACATTTAGAATCGTTTAAGCGCTGGGGCCCCATACCTTACATTTTTTTGGACCACCCTAATGACGCCATATAAAACATTATTTGTTGTTCTAAATTCAAAATTTATATAAACAAAGCTGTGAACCGTTCAAATCAAATAATTTTCGTTCTTTTTTAGGTGTGAAGTTTGTTTCTTATTCGGCAAGTCGAGAAATAATTTTCGTAGCTGATCATCCATTCACTTTTGTTTTAGCCAACAAAACGAATAAATTTTTTGTGGGTCGTTATTTGTTATAATAAAAATTGTTGAATTGTGAATGGCCATGATTTCTGCACTATTTCTTTTATTAAAATGTTTATGTTTTATGATTGAAAAGGAAGTTTTACTATAGAATAGAATTATTTTATTGAATTTAAACACAGGTCTGGTAAGTCGTCATTTCATGGACATTTTGTCACTTTCAGTCCGCTGGCTCTAATGTACTACCACTAATACCAAATATGTTTGTAGGTTTTTTGAGTAAAATCTTAAAACTATTATTCTGTTGCATACTCTCTACATCGTTTCATTTCGCGTCATGCGAAAGCTAGACAATGCAAACTGCTCAAAATTAGCATTTAAACTTTACTCCACATTTGGAGCATTTCCGCATTAGCATATTACTTTAAAAAACCTACAAATCTGTTTCATATTGATCGTATCCTTGCATCATATTTTACTTGAAGGCTGACGGTGATGCACGCGAGTTGATAACCGTTCTGTTCATCGAATAACTCAATGAACTTGACTTATTGGGTACATTACACAACTCGGAATGAAACTCAAAACTTATAATTTCAGGTGATTTATTAGTGATACGGATTTTTTTGAGAATTATAAATCTGATGCCTATGAATAACAAGAACAGACTCAAACATCTCAGAAACCATTCATAAAACTCGTCCGCACTGGGGGGAGAGGGAAGAAGGTATAACAAAAGTGAGACAAAATAGGACAAAAAAATGGGGTAAGGAAGGGGGACTATTTTGCGATGGGACGTCCTTCAGTTTTGGGAAGAAAATGAGAAAAAACCGAAACAGATTTCCGGACAAGTGTTTCCTCGATTGTGTATGCCGATTTGGATCCCATAGTTTCTTTGAACTGAGAAAGTGGTGAGAAAAAATGACACGGCGTTTATAGTAAAACGATGAAGTGACTTTGAATGCACTCATTTCAACTAAGAAAAAATTTACAACGCTTGCAGCGGTCGTTGTTTTCTCACATTAAGAGTGCACACTGCTTACAAAAGAGCCATCTGTCGGAATCTTTTCAACTAATGAAAATTTGTATGGAAAAAGTCGCAATTTTCTGTAACGTTTTTCTTTTAAAGTCTTAAATGAAAACGAATGCTTATGTCATCATTACATACTTAACCCATTCCTAAACAAAATTGCGGAAACACTTTTGGAGAAAACATTTACATTTGCTAGAAATGTGGATTCCAATATTTCACTGTACAAGTCAGTCTTTTAGCCTTTCCACTTAATAAACACTTCAAAACGCATAATTTTTTCGACCAATGTGTTTGCTCACTTAATCTTTAACTGAATAATGAACTTAAATGACAGAAAACATTTTCTACGAGTCAGAAATGGATAAAAAACTTTTTGAGTGGGATGTCTTTTAAGGGATGAGCGGTACGAAATGGGACAATGCTTGACAGGGGGCTCAGCCCAAAAATTCTGCTGTGGATTTACACGGCTATTGTGAGGCCTATGTTATCATACGCTGCACTCGTTTGGTGGCCGCGTTGTCATATTGACACCACTCAGAAAAAACTCGCCAAAATACAAAGACTTCCACTGATCATGGGCGCGCGGTAGCAATGCGCCCGTGACGCAAGTCCCCACGAGCAAAAAATTCAGAAAATTTTTTTTCGTAGACTTCGGAACCATATATACAGCTAAGTTTTGACTTCCCCCCCTTGCGACGTACCCCCCGGAAAATATTTTTCCTGGATTCTACGGAAAATTCTAAGGCGAAATGTCTTTTCACTCATTAACATCGGTCCAGTGGATCCAGTGGATATGACCTTTAGAAAATCGTCATTTTCCATACAAAATGTGCACTTTCATAGAAACCAAAGTTAATGGAAACATCCTACGTTAGTTAGTTAGTTAGTTACTTAGTTAGTTACTTAGTTCCAGAGCCATTTGTATGAAAACCCACTTTTTTGGAGTTTTCTCGAAAACGGCTCGATATCTTTTCTTGAAATTTTGCAGGGACCTTCGGCTGGGCATTCTACGCCATATGAGATTTTAAAAAAGGGGGGGTACCGGCCTCGTTTGGGCGCCAGGGCTCTTAGAAGGCGCCATATAAAGCCCATATGTATGTGTTTGTGTGTGTGTGTGTACGGAAGCATATTTTGTATAAGACATGGTTGGGTGTTCGAGATACAGGTTTGGTGTCAAAGGGAAAGATGTTGGGTTGGGTGTGTAGTGTATAGGGGTGACCGCCAAAATGGCGGAAAATGGGCCGGGGGCTCAAAAAAAAAAAACTTTTGATATGTTGTAGAGGAAGTTGAAGGGGATCATTTTCGCCCATGAAAGTAGTAGCCGCCGCGGCTCGGTTTGGCGGCGGCGGCGGCTCAAAAAAAACTTTTGATATGTTGTAGAGGAAGTTGAGGTGATCATTTTCGCCCATGGAAGTAGTAGCCGCCGCGGCTCGGTTTGGCGGCGGCGGCGGCTCAAAAAAAACTTTTGATATGTTGTAGAGGAAGTTGAGGTGATCATTTTCGCCCATGGAAGTAGTAGCCGCCGCGGCTCGGTTTGGCGGCGGCGGCGGCTCAAAAAAAACTTTTGATATGTTTTAGAGGAAGTTGAGGGGATTATTTTTGCCCATGAAAGTAGTAGCCGAAACTTCCAAAAGTACTGATATCACAACAAAAACCCTTTTAAAAGGGAAATGTGACGCAAGTCCTTCTTCCTCCTTCCAAAACAACTGATATCAATTTGGGGTGACGCTTAAAGCTTTGAAACGCAAAAATTCTTTTGGAATGTTTTCATTTTTGATTAAAAAAATGCGTCACAAATGCCGGACCCACCAATGTAATAATTTTTCTACGCTTTCAGCTGTCATACGCAAAAATTTGATTTCCTCTTCAAAAATACGCCATACATAATGACAAATTTTTGCGTTGTGAAAGCTGAAAGAACAGAAAAACTATAACATTGGGGGTCCGGCATTTGTGACGCATTTTTTTAATCAAAAATGAAAACATTCCAAAAGAATTTTTGCGTTTCAAAGCTTTAAGCGTCACCCCAAATTGATATCAGTTGTTTTGGAAGGAGGAAGAAGGACTTGCGTCACATTTCCCTTTTAAAAGGGTTTTTGTTGTGATAAGTATTACAGGTGCAATGAAGTCAACACCCACCGCTGCTCTGGAGGCTCTGCTAAATATAGAACCATTACACATCTATATTGAACCCGTGGCCAGAGCAGATTGTGTAAGATTACACCAGCTATCCCTTCTGAACAAGAATAATCTCAGACATGCTAAATTATGGAATATTATGACCACAGAAAATCCAAATTTTGAAATGCCACAGGACGCAATCTCCCCTAAGTATCGTTTTGGGAAGGCCTTTAAAGTATGTTTCCCAACACGGGAAGACTGGGCAAATGGCACGGTCATAGGTAAGGATAACTGTCTGACGTTGTACTCGGATGGATCCAAATTAGATGACCGTGCAGGTGTAGGAATTCACTGTCAACAAACCTTAACAGCCAGATCCATCCCTCTTGGCTCCATAGCGACAATCTTCCAATCAGAAACCTTCGGAATAGGCCAATGCAGCAAATTGATGCTTGACCAAAACTCTCAAAGTCAATTGATCTATATCTGCTCGGATAGTCAAGGCGCACTGAAAGCTCTAAACGCTTACATAATCCGCTCAGCCATCGTATTTGAGTGCAGAGAAAGAATACAATCCCTCGCTTTAAAAAATCAAGTCATCTTGACTTGGGTACCTAGGCACAGTAAAATCCATGGAAATGAAATAGCTGATGAACTAGCTAACACTGGAGCGGCCGAACAGGTCACGGGCCCAGAGCCAAGACTTAAAGCTCCACCTGCATTTTTCAAAAACCTTATTAACAAGTGGAAAAACGACAAACTCACGAAACGCTAGAACTCAGTCGACCACGCCAGGTAATCCAAGACCCGTATCAAAATTAACACTAAAAACTCCAAGTACCTACTCTCGTTGAGCAGGAACAACATTAGAAGAGTCACCTCCATCCTCACGGGGCACTGTCATCTTAACAAGCACCTCTTCACAATTGGGTTGACAAATAGTAATAGTAGTAAATGTGGTGATATAGAAACAGCTGAGCACTTTCTATGCAAATGTCCTGCTTATATCACAGCAAGAGCCAAAGTCTTAGGGGCATATATATTCCCGCACAACATTATCTGGAGCATACCGCCCAGCAATATATTGGAGTACCTTAATCGCATAAGTAGGTTGTAGGTAATCCAATGTGGGTGCGCACAACAGGCACTCTAAACAAACAAACAAACAATGCTTGACAGATGGGTCCAGAAATCGACCAAAAAGGGGACGGGTTTTAAGTTAGTATTGGGCGGTCCGATTAAAACGATCGTAGACGAGAAGCTAGGCGGCCAGACCCTTTCTCAATGAACAGTCCAATCTACTGAATTTCCGCGGCATAAACTACGTTTCTAAACGGATGCTGTGCAATTAGTAAATCAATGAAATGGTCTTGTGAAATTGAATACTTAAATTCAAATGGAACTGCACTGCTAAATTATCTTTCAATTTCTAAATTCTCATTAACTTTGGTTCTATTGGGATATGGTATATTTTGCACGCTGAAAAATCACATGTTCTTAAGGTTCTATTTCCAGATCTAATCGACTGATTATTTTGATCAATAAGTAGATTCCAATCAGAATTTTACGTATAATCCGAAGAACCGAGTCTCAGCGGGTAATATACAAGAAGAAAAAGTCGAAACTTGCTGCACTAAGACTATGAACAAAATGGTTTTTTTATTTTTTTGATCGTAGGTGGACTTGCGTCACGGTCGTATTGTTACCGCTCGTGTACTATGAACTTATTTTCATGAGCATTCTTCATTTTCTCTTTATTTTGAACCATTAGCATTGATTCAAATTTTTTTCACATGTTGATTGAATAATGCTCACATTTTTCAATAAAATCGCACACATTTTTTTGATCGATACGAGATAAAGAATTCCGAATGGAAAAGGTTTCCACGCCGCAAATAGAAACCTTCTTAGAACAATATAGATATCAGAAAAATATTACCGTTATTTTGTCAATTATTATTTACGAAATTTTTGCCAAACGTTTGCTGAACGAAGGGTAGATTTTCAATGGAACAAGGTGAATTTCATGAGTCACATTCACTACATAACTGGGATTTGTTGTAACGTGAAATTAGTACGTAGAAACGAAAAAGCCTTGTTTACCTTCTCTCATATTAGCTCACCAGTATATTCAGCAATTCGCAGCTCGGCGCAACCCGGTTAGAATTTGCTAAAGAAATAGGAAAAAAATGTTATAAAAACCTTTAGTTATAGAACTCAAAATGATTGAGTTCTCAGTTCACAGTTTTTCGAGTTAACGCTCGTAACTGAAAATAAGATTTTTTAAGCGATCTCCGTTTATAGGACATACATGTTTCGTTTCCTTGTGACTTCTTAATCGGTTTGATTAGGAAGTGCACTTCACAGCCTTGCTTGCTTAATGGAATGTTACTGGTATCGACTTTATGTAAAAGTTAGCTGTGCACCTGTTTTGGATGATTAATTTTGGACAATTTCGCGAAAACGCTTAAAAACAATAGTCTAAAACAGGTTCACATTAGGGTGTTTCTCAAATTCAAAAATTTTTCGGAATCAAAACCTTCACCTCCAGAAAAATTTTTGTCGGAAAAAGCTATGTTCTTGATAAATGGTAACAAAATAGTACTTTATTGGTGGGCGATAGAAATGACCGTATTGGGTCAGTGGTTAGCATTGTATCATTCTGATCTACGTGCCGTGGGTTCGAGTCCGGCGGCTGCAGGTCTTTTTTTCCATTTTTTTCCAATATTTTTTTTTTATTTTATTTATTTGGTTGTTTTGGTCGTCACGTGAAATTACTATTTTCATATAGACATTTGAATTTTGCTCTGTGAGAAAATCACATTTATAACATAAATAAAAACTGATTCAAATACAAAACGAACAAAAATACAAATACAAAACGTAAAGAAAACCACTCAAAATACATAAGCCTATGTTGTATATCGAGAAAAACAACGCTAGTGTTTGTGAAAGAGACATAGTGTCAACAAACAGTATCAACAAAAATTGTACATACCAAATGAGCGAATTTGTGCAGTGGTTAGCGTCGATTCTTGCGGATCGGTGGGTCGTGAGTTCAAATCACGGCGGTGCCACTGTTTTTTTCAGTGAATTGGCAAAGAGAAAACGAATTTTCCCTAGTGATTTAATGTATGGTTTTTCCTTCATATGCGAGAGAGAATAACGTACAATATTCTCTCGCCGATGAAATAAAAAAAATTAAATTTAAATTATGCGGAAAATCATTAGAGTTGCAGATGCAGACGGCCGCCATTTTCACATGCAAGCTTTAACGAATTTTCATGACCAGCTATCGCCCACAGGAAATATGAATCTGTGTTTTATTCGACACTATAGTGGTGTAACTTTCTTCAGTAATAGTTGGGTAGCATAAAAATTAGTTTGTCTTGGAGTGTCAACGTGTCAAAGTTGCCGAGTATGAGCTTTCTAAAAATATAGGTTCGACATAGCTTTATGCTGGAAAAATCTTATACATAGCTGATGTAGAAGTTAATAGAGAATCCCGGAAGAATAAGTTTTTGAAAATCGGTTCAGTTTTCGGACGTCTATGCTCATTAGTGTGAAAAAGTCATAGGTAACGAGAAAATTTCAAAACACTATTCTCGTGTTGTGTGACTTTCTAAGCAACTTTGTTCAAATTTTATTGCTAATAAGAATAAATGTCTTCATTTTTATTTCTTCAGGACCAATTCCTATTGTTTGAAATTTATTTCTGACTCGGTATTTAGCTAAAACGTGGACTAGAGTGGTCAAAAAATTAAGTTGTGACTCTAAATAGGTCATAATTTAAATTTGATTCCGAAAAATTTTTGGATTTGAGAAACGCCCTAGTGCACAGTGCATATACAACTTCACATACAGTGGGGAAAAAAAAACTTCAAATAATACCCTCAATTTCGCCCCTTTGTATGTAATAGTAGATTACAACTGAGATCATGTAAACGGTCGGTAACATAAAAGCGAAGTTTGCAAAATCGAGCCGAAGGCGAGATTGTGTAATCGCCCTTGTGTTACAAGTTTTTTACATGACCTCACTTGTACTATGCATGCACTCGGTCGTTGAAACAAACAATTAAACATTTTGAAAACAAAAGAAAAAATAACTCCTCAAAGATATTGTACACCATTTGAGTTCTTAGAGTAGGCTTAAAAACGAATGAACTATCGTAGAACAATGTCTGCGTTCATTTTGTTATTTCATTTTTGTCGATGTGATAAAATGCAAGGAGTGAACGGACTATGTAGATCAGAAAGCAAAGCTGCGGTGTTAGAAACTCATTTTTTTTTTCAGAATTTTAGGTTCAAATCCTAGTAGCCGCAAGTTTTTTTACATTTTTTTTTTGTGTTGCGTGCATTCCATCAAATACGTCTATTAGTTTTTCATACAAAAACTTTACTAAAAATGTAGAATTTCAATCGATATTGACCCATGTCTTGCGGTTAGACTACGAACGTTCAAACGTTTTTTACGAATTGATCACATCATGTTTTCAAAGCCTTATTACTCGGGAGATATTAGTCCGATTGAGAAACTAAGTACTTTACAGGAATCCTCTGATCACGCACGACACACTGGCATTATGTTTCACCAAAATCGTTTGGGCAAAATCAATGACATTATATCACACACATACACGTACATCATGATTTTTTTGAATCGAGTAGCCTTGTTATACCCTTACAACTAAGTGTTGGATTTCTAATTATTGCTCGTTGCATGATTATCCGTAGGATAATATGATTAGAGTATAAGACGCTGAAGTGGATGTCCCGGGCTCAAATCGCGGTGTGGACACGGTTTTTTTCTTTATGAAAATAAGGCCTATACGCAAGAAGAGTTCATTCTGGATGAACTGGACCATAATGGCTCATTACGTAGGTCGCATCATTACTGCCTAGCATGTTAAATTTCATCGACATAGCAATGAACCTGCAACCCCAAAGTAGAGAGTAGAATACTGAATTTGCTTATCCTCAATGTCGCTAGATCACACAATACTTGATGTTCCACAAAGAAAAATGTTCCCTTCTGTCAAATAATATTCGTTCTTTTTTAGTTCTTCATGTGGAGGAAAAGCTAATGGCAATACGACCAAATATTTTCGTAGCTGATCATCCATTCGTTTTCGTTTTAGGCAACAAAAGGAATAGGATTTTTGTAGGTCGTTATTTGTTCTATTAAAAAATATCGAATTACGTTATCATGATTTCCACACTTTCCTCTATTAAAATTATTATACATATTTTGTAATTGAAAAGGAAGTTTTACTGTAGAATGGAATTATTTTAATGTTGGTCAGTTTGTATTTGTATTTGCATTTTAGAGACTCCACTAACAGCTTCTTATAGCCAATAACAAGTGTTGTCTGGACCAGCGGCTTAGCGTGACTTCCGAACCACGTCTCAGAGTAATGTGAATGTAGCCTCTTATTAAATTACTCCAAGAATGATTATTATCTCGCCTAAATGTAGGCTTAGATATTTCGTACACAGATTCATCGTATATGGGCTACGTCATACGATTCATTGAGTGTGTACGTCGTTATGGGCACCAAACACACCACAACTACCCAACTTTTGAAGCTTGATTGAACTTTAGGACGTTGTATGTAGAATTTTTCCGACACGGGATTTGAACCCCGATCGTTTTGGTGGAAGGCCAGTACGCTAACCACTGTGCCAACCCGTCCTGTCCTGTTGTCATTTCATTGGCATTTTTTCACTTCAGGTTCGTAGGCTTAAATACCAATAAATTGGAATGTGTTTGTAAAGTTACGGAAAAGTGAAAAATTACACATTTTTGTGATCTAAAATGGCGTCGAAGAGTGTGTGCAATAAGTGCGTGAGTGCAATAAATAACCGAACTTCAAAAGCAGTAAAATGCATAAAATGTGACCAAATGTACCATAGAGATTGCACAAATATCACAGTTGAAAGATATGACCAAATTAAGAAAAATAAACTTAAATGGATATGCGATATTTGTGTAAAGGAAAAACCTACCAAAGACAATGACACCGATTTCACGATATGTGAAATTGCGAGCGATCAAAAAGAAGTGATTCTGAATATTTCGTACACAAAACAACTTAAAGATATGATTGAAAAGCTAGACTTGCTCTTAAAAGTTCAAAACGAAATATCTTCTATGAAAAAAGCGATGGAAGTACTAACGGATGCCGTTACAAATATGAAGCACGAAATGAAAGAATTGCAGGAAGAAAATTATGCACTAAGAAGTAAAATTCATAAACTAGAACAAAACACGAGTGAGCTGAATGATGCCGACGATGGACAGGAACAAATCAATAATAATATATTGATATATGGAAAATACAGGAAAATGAAGACCACGTGGCAATCATAAAAACAATTGCTGAGGCAGTCAACGTAAGCATCACGAAAGAAGATATTAAAGCGACTTTCAGAAGTAAACATGCTTCCAATGCCAGCGGATTGACCAAAGCTATCCACATCAATTTTAACACGAATGAGACAAAGATGAGACTAATCAATGCGATTAGAGGTAAGAAATTAAACCCTGAAATTCTTGAAAGCACTGAAAAAAGACCAATCTATATTAATGAGCAATTAACAACGAAAAATCAAAAACTGTACAAGCAGGCACGAGATCTAAGACGTCAGAAATTGGTAAGATTTGCGTGGGTTAAAAATGGAGTTGTGTATATCAGAAAGACGGAAGCATCTAATATAATCAAATTCAAAAAGCAGAACAATGATGACATATGATATTAGCGAAAATGATGAATGCACAATCCATTTTAACCCAATAACCACGCACTATTCTGACTACAACGAAATTAAATTCACTAATGAAGAATCACTGAAAATATTCTACTTTAATGCTCGAAGTATACAAAAGAAAATAGAGAACCTCGAAATATTAATTGACAAAGTAGCTAATAACAACAAAACACTAATACACGTAATAGCCGTCACTGAACACTGGATCCAGGAGGAGTTAAAGAAATATTTCTCATTCGCAGAATACAACTCGGTACTGAGCTCAAGACCAGGCAGATCTGGTGGAGGAGCTGCTATATTAATACACAACTCGATTGACTATCTAGAAATATCTAATTTTAGCACCGACGACAATAGTTTCCTCACAATAAATATCAAAAAAATAAACACAAACATTACATGTGTTTATAGAACAACGAAGTACACGAGTGAAGACTATGATGAGTTCTTAAATCAGCTGGAAGAGCACATGCAAAAATACTGCACATAAACCGTCACATACATGGTTGACGATTTCAACATCAACGTTCTAGAAAACACACTGATAACTAATCGTTACCTCTCAATCACCGAGAGGAATGGATTTCTCATATGCGACAAAACAAGTGTAACAAGACCAGCAGCAAATACAAATTTAGATCATCTCCATACTAACAACATTGCAAATGAAATAAAAATTAATACGTTCCCCTACCACAAATTTGATCATAAATTAATGTTCATCGAAATACAACGTAAAATAGAAAGAGTAAAGCAGAATTATAACGCACTGATAAAACGAATTAACCATATACAATTAACAGAAGCAATAGAGAATGATAATACTTTCAAGCCGCATACCACCAAATTATCATATCAACACTTTACTTCAACAATAAAATCACATATTGCCAACCACACAGCGATTAAACGTAACAAAAAAATAGTCCAGTCGAAAAAGCCATGGACTGATGACGAACTAGTCCAATGTATCGAAACAAGAGATTTTTGGGAAAGAAAATTAAATGATGATAGAGAAAACGACACTATCAAAGCCGAAATACAGTTTTGGGCGAAAAAAGTAACGTATTTGAGACGGCAAAAAGGGGAAGCATACTATCGTCAACGGTTCAACAATGCAAATGGCGATAAAAGAAAAACGTGGAAATGCATCAACGAGGTTTTATATAATGGACGCAAGCGGCAAGCTGAAGTTCCAATCTTTGACAAAACTGACTCGAATGAAGAAAAAACAAAGAAAATCAACGACGTAAATGAATACTTTGCAACAATTGGTCAAAAAATAATTGCATCAATCGACAACTATCATATCAACATCCCCCCAATTCGGACTCAAACTAAATTTGAATTACAGTGCACCAATCAAGCTGAAATCGAACATACCATCATATCGATCAAAATGACTAAATCATAAGGATATGACGAAATAGATCTGGAAGTTTTAAAACGAAATTCAAGTAGCCTCGCAGAACCGATAGGCCGCATCATAAACGAAACATTCGAAACATCAGAGATACCACCTGAGCTGAAAATAAGCAGAGTGACATTAGCCTTCAAAGGTGGAGACTCATCGAAATGGGAGAATTACAGAGGAATAAACAACCAGCCAATTATTGACAAAATTATGAGCAAGATAGTTAACAAGCAACTAGTCGACCACTTAGAAAAAAACCACATCATTACGGGTAACCATTACGGATTCCGGAAAGCATCAAACACCACAATAGCACTGTTTGATCTGACGACAACCATCCAGTATAATATTGACAAAGGCAGGACAGTGCTGCTTATATTTCTTGACATTAAGAAGGCGTTCTACTCTGTATGCAGAAAGATCCTCTTGGAAAAACTCAAAGTAATTGGAACAAAAACAAAGTCACTAAAATGGTTCCAGAATTACCTACACGAGCGAAAACAATTCATCCAAAAAGACGACATAACAAGCGCATTTTGAGTCCATGAGAATTACTTCATTTGTTTTTCCGTTGTGCAATATATTACATTGTGAGATGAACCTGAAGATTTATTATCAGAATGTACGCGGTTTGAAGACGAAAACCAAAGATTTTCGTCAAGAACTGTTGCAGTGCTCATATGGCGTAATACTGTTGTGTGAGACCTGGTTACGAGATGATATTTTTTCCTCTGAGCTCTTTGATGAAAGATACACCATTTATAGAAAAGATTGTAACAATACCTTGATAGGGAAGGATGATGGCGGTGGCTGTTTAATAGCAGTGAAGAGGGGTTTCAGCTCTAAGCGTTTGTATGATTGGGAACTTGACACGGATGTTTGGGTGGCGGTTGACCATGTAAACGGTGAAAAAACATTTCTGAACGTTAAATATATAGAGCTGAGGAGCACTTTTGACAAGTATAAATCACATTACGACAGGTTAGTTGAACTGTTTATGTCGTCAAAATCAGGGGACAAGTTCATTATGAGCGGAGACTACAATTTGGGTGACACGATTGAATGGTCGTTTGATGATGCTAAAAAAACACATCGAGCTTCAAATTTTAATGGTGCTGCTCCTAATGGATTACTTGATGTCCTTGCATTATGTAACTTAAGTCAGTTTAATATAACTCGAAACGAGTTAAATAGGACTTTAGATCTGTTCATATCAAACTTGGATGCAAACTGCGTTGAAATTTAAAGAGCAATCCACTAGTTGCGATTGATGCACATCATCTACCGATTGTTGCCAAAGTGAACTTGTCCCCATTGAAGTTTTTAGTCGAAAAGCGTAAACCCAAGACCAATTTTTACAGAACGAATTATTCACAGCTGAGCTCAGAATTCTCGAAGGTTGATTGGGTGAATGAGCTCGGTGATCGTAATGTGGATGACGCTAGTGATAAATTTTACGATATTCTTGATCATTGGATTAAAACAATACCCAAGACAATTGTATCGTCTAGAGACTACCCAAATTATTATACGTCCGAGCTGATATCAATGATCAAGGAAAAGTTTGTGTTGAAGTCGAAGTTGAAGGGAGCGAAAGGTACAGATGAAGAAATCGATCTTAGAGCAAAATTTTCGGAGGCCCGTAAGAGAGTAAAGGCAAAAATAAAATCATGCTTCAACGATTACGTTGATGACTGTGAAACCGGATGAGGCTGGATGATGAGTGTAGTGATGATAGGCAGTCGATTTGTAATTTGTTCGCGAGATTTTTTGATTCTGTCTACAATTCTAGCGTGGAAGTGTCAAAAGAAATTGTCTACGACCCGTTCTCTCTTGCAGACGTTAATTCAATTTCGTTAACTTCATTCAGTCAAGAACAGGTTCAGGAAGCTATAAAGAGTTTTAACGTCAATAAGGTCTCTAGCCCGGATAATATACCGATGATGTTTTTCATAAATTTGGCGCTCTCGCTTAATCTACCCCTATCCATTTTATTTAACAAATCAGTGACTGAGGGGAAATTTCCGTCCAGATGGAAAGTGAGCTATGTCTCTCCTATTTTCAAGGAAGGGGATAAAGGAGATGTGAGGAACTACCGGCCAGTTTGCATCATGGTTGCTGTCTCCAAGATTTTTGAGAGATTGGTTTTCACGAAATTGTTTGATCAGCTGAAATCTCGAATTCACCACTCTCAGCATGGTTTCTTTAAGAAACGTTCAACCCAAACGAATTTAATGGAATATGTCTCTACCGCAGCTCAATCAATAATAAACGGAGGTCAAGTGGACACAGTTTACACTGATTTCTCAAAAGCCTTTGATAAGGTTGACCACTTTATCCTTATCAACAAACTGAAATCGCTCGGTTTCTCTGATTGTGTTCTGGTTTGGTTTAAATCTTACTTAAGAGACCGCTCACAGTTTGTCGTGATTGGAGCCTCCAAATCGAATCGCATTACTCCGACTTCCGGTGTTCCGCAAGGCTCCATTTTAGGGCCATTGCTGTTTATTCTATTTATAAATGATCTGCTGTCAATGTTGTCGTCGGGTTCTGGATTCGCTGACGATCTAAAAATCTTTCGAAAAATCAAATCAATGTATGACTGCGAACTACTTCAGGATGATTTAAAGAAAATTGTCGATTGGTGTAGAGTAAACAAAATGGTAATTAATGTGAAAAAGTGTGCTATCATGTCCACTAGTCACAAACAAAGTATAACTAGATATGCATACACAATTGGCAAGGAGGAATTGGAGCGAGTTTCGGTAAAAAAGGATTTGGGGGTATTAATTGATGACAAATTGTCATTCACTCAGCACATTGATGAAGTAACTACGAAAGCCTACAGGATGCTGGGGTTCATTTTTCGCTCAGGAAAGTATTTTAAAAATCAAAGGAGCATGACGTTGCTGTTCAACACTCTAGTGAGAAATCGTCTTGAGTATTGCTCGTCTGTTTGGAATCCTTACTATGTCAATGCAATCGATCAAATTGAAAGAGTTCAGAAAAAATTTACCAGATTGTTTTACTACAAGTTCAACTTAGGCAATCCCCGTCCTTCATATCGTGACCGTTTGAAACGTCTGAAGATGCACACCCTGGAGTCCAGAAGAATAGAGAATGATGAAATTACGTTATTCAAGTTGGTAAACAACCAAGTTGAGTCTCGTTACAAATGAGCCTCAGTTATAACAATCCTCAAAGATTGACAAGACAGAATGCTACATTTTACCTTCCAACGATGGCTACAAATTATCAACACAACTCTCCAATCTACAGACTTCAAAGGAACCATGATACTTTCTTTTCCTGTATGGATTTGCATAGGGATACATTATCCATGTTTAAAAAGAAAATTCGGCATTTTTTTGATTTCTGATCGCTTTGGACTTTTTTACTGTAATCTACTTTTTCATGTGCTTACTTCAAACTTTTTTGTGTATAAATTATCGATTTCTACATGTATAATTTATCATATAGGTGAATATGTTATTGGGCGTTGAACCTGTTTATTCATCTTTAACCTGAATAAAATAAAATAAAAATTAAAATTAAAAGAAGTTGAAGAAGGAATCCCCCAAGGAAATAGTCTAGCTCAGACGTTGTTTTTGACGTTTGTTAACAACTTTTCTGATTCCATTAAAACTGGTAAACCATACTCGTTTGCAGATGACAACGCTCTCCTATATGTCTATGATAATGAAACAAACACCTAACAAAGATTGAACGAGGATATGAATTCTCTTCAACATTGGATGGATACCCACAAGCTACAACTAAACACAAAAAAAAACTAAATACATGGTAATGTCAAAAAGATCAGACACGTCGAACACCAACATCGGAATCAGATACGGCGACGCAATGATTGAACGCATTGAAGAATTCCACTATCTTGGACTAAGGATGAACTCGAGAGCTAATTGGGATACACACATTCATTTATTAAACCGGAAACTGGCACAAATAAGTGGAATCTTTCGAAAAATAAGAAGAGTCATCCCACCAAAAATGCTGAACCAAGTCTATCACTCACTATTCCAAAGCCACCTTATTTATGGAATTAGTATTTGGTCATGCACAACGAAAACGATGATATCTGACCTCCAAATATTACAAAACAAGGCGATTCGAAATCTCTTTAATGAAGACAGGCGAGCAAAAATTAAAGACTTGCACAAAAAGCACAATTTGATCCCCATCCAATATCTAAAACAAATCGCATTGTCAACGAATGTCCACAATATCATCAATGGATTCACACATTCAAATACGGTATTTACAGCTAACAGAGCAATTCACAACTACCTGACAAGAACAGCAACACACATCCATGCGCCGAAAACGATGACAAAAAAATATGGGACCGCTGCATTAAGAAATCAATCGATACAGATATACAATGATGTTCCCAACGAATACAAAAATCTAAACAAAGAAAAATTTAAATTGAAAATAAGAAAACATTTTAAAAACAAATATGACGACGAAATATAAATCCAACAAATACTAATCAAAATAATAACAAAACTTTCAGAAGAATAAAAACTTAAACTAAATAATAAACAATAACCCTATATGTTCAATGTAACGAGTTCTTACTCATTTTGGATAGATTGTAAATAAATAAATAAAATTGTTGTTTACGGACTTTGTTGATTTCTCCATATAAAAATACATGCAAATTCACACACACATACGTTGTGTTAAAAAAATGGCGTCACAAATGCCGGACCCAACGACAAAATAATTTTTCTGTACTTTCAGTTTTCGCGCTTAAAAAATTTGACTTTTGTTTTTTATTGCGTAGATTGTTTTAAATTTTTGCGTGTAAAAACTGAAAGTGTTGAAAAATTATTCCGCTGGTGGGTCCCGGTCCGGCGTTTGTGACGCAATTTTTATTAACACAACGTAATTTTGTTTCAAAAAAGCGCTGTAATTTTTTCAGGAAATCAAAACTTTGAACACAAGGTTCCATTCAAACAAACCTCTGCGTATTATCAACGATAGCGTCACCTCAAGCGATATCATTAATTTTGGAAGCAGACTTATGGACTGAGTCGCACTCTACCTTTAAAGAGGTTTTTGTTGTGATATCAGTCGTTTTGAAAGTTTACAGTTGTTGAAAAAAATTTTCTCCAAAAAAAAATTTTCTCAGAAAAGAAAATTGTCTTCGAGAAAAAATTTCTCCGAAAAAAATTGTTTTCGAAAAAAAATTGTCTCCGAAAAAAATTTATCTTCAAAAAAAAATTTTCTCCACACACTTCCCACATCATTCAACACACTTCCTACAACCTTCCACACACTTTCCACATCATCCCACATCATCCCACACACTTCCCACATCACTCCACACACTTCCCACACACTTCCCACATCATCCCACACACTTCCCGCATAATCAGACACACTTCCTACTTCATTCTACACATTTTCTCTATTCCATACACTTCCACTTCATTCCACATACTTCGCACATCATCCTACGCACTTTCCACATCATTACACATCATTTTCGGTCACTTCAAAAAAATTTTTTTCTCATAGTCGCTCTACGGCAGCATAGCTCATTTCGGACCACTTTAACCGACTCCTGTCAACGAACCCCCCAACTGATTTCCACAAGACCGGTTCCGTTCGTGAGATCGATACCCTTCATTTGATACCCCATTCACCACGATCTGACCACTACCGGCAGAGATATAGCCGAAGAAGAATGGGGGTTGTATGAAAACTTTGAAGGCCAATAACAGTTCTAAGATTTTTTTTGGGGTAGCCACCGGCTGAATTTTCCATTTGGGACCGAAACTGAACTTCCCGGGCGATTCTCGAGAAAAAAAAGGATATAGATACATCGTGGACACACAACACAGGAATAAAATTTTGATTATTTTTGGACCCGTACGAAGTACAAAGGTCCTATACGTTTACTACAATCAATTTTATTGTAACATGGGGTAGGTCGAGTTGGGAGTTGGGGGGATGCATCTATTATCGTCTAAATATGACGAATCAGCAATAAAAAAAATGTCCGTCCGTCTGTCCGTCTCCACTTTTTTTTCCAAACGGCTCAACCGATCAGCCTAAACTTCTTTTTCCCTAAAAGGTTCATGCCTCCCATGATTCAAATTCGAAGATGAGCAAAATCGATGAAGTGGTTCCGGAGATATGATCGAGGAAGTGACCGAAAACATGGTTTTTCGGAAGTCGGTGAAGCTTTTTCGCAAATATCTCAGCAAGTATAGCACAGAAATTCCTCATTTTGGTGTCAAATAAAAGCATTTGATGTCACAAAACTGGGAAAAAATTTTTGTGGGAATCGGTACAGGGGTCTGGGCACTGCGACCAATGGAATGGACGAAATTGAGATTCTTCGCCATAAACGAAAACAGTTTTTCGTCTATGAAATATATATATATAAATAACTATGCAATATGGAGATTTAGTGTCAAAGGCAAAGTTGTAGAGAATTAAATTTAAGCGAACAAGTGTTCCAAGGTTTTGGGGAAATATGGCCCAATCCTGGTATATGGCCACTTCCATAATTGGGCAGGATGACCCAGATCTCCAGAACTATGACAGTTGGAAAGTTGGTTCAAAAGACGAAGTTGTAGAGAATTAAATTTCCAGGATGACCTGGATCTCCAGAACTATGAGAGGTAGAAAGCTGCTTCCAAGGACAAAGTTGTAGACAATAAAATTTTAGATAACAGTGTTCCTGGGTTTTAGGGAAAAAGACTTAGTCCTTGGATATAAGATTTTCTAGATTTGAATGGTGTGAGACGTACTTCGGTAGGGCCTTTGACATTACCTTGGGTGATTTCTATGGATTTTTGAAATTCTTACAGTTATAAGAGAACAGAAAACGTTGTATTGTTTGCTTATTTGTATATTTAGATACGTTCGAGTCTCTTTGCTACATCTATTCTATTTACATCTATTCTGATACGTAAGGGTCTTTGGTTATGTTTCAAATATATTTTTACCATTTTTATATGTAAATTGGTCATCTTTGATTGGCGATATCTCGGCTCGTTTTAAACCGATATTGATGATCCAAAGTGCGTTGGAATCAGGATAGGAAGTAGTTTTTTTTAAAATAATTTGGAGGGGAAGGGGGTAGGGGCGAAAAACTCCAAAGTTCGCCTATACATCGTGTCTTGTCCCAAAGGTTTTTGTATGGAGTTTTTTGAGTTTGTGGGGGTTTGGGGACTTTGTCACGCTCTCCGCTACCGCTCCGAGCATGATTTCAATCGATTCAACGCCGAAACAGTTTGTGAATAAGTCAGTAGCAAACGAATGAACTTTGTGTACGTTTGTGTACTCTCTTAAAGAAATCAACAAATGAGTACTGGGATTAGCTCACCAATATATTCGGCTATTCGCAGCTCGGCGCAACCCGGTTAGAATTTGCTAAAAAAATAGGAAAAAAATGTTATAAAGACCTTTAGTTATAGAACTCAAAAGGGTTGAGTTCTCAGTTCACAGTTTCCAGTTAACTGAAAATAAGATCTTTTAAAGGATCTCCGTTTATAGGACGTACATGTTTCGTTTCTTTGTGTCTTCTTAATCGGTTTTATTAGGAAGTACACCTGACAGCCTTTCTTGCTTAATAGAATGTTACTCGTATTGACTTTAGGCATAAGTTAATTATGCACCTGTTTTGGATGATTAATTTTGGACAATTTCGCGAAGACGCCTAAAAACAAAAATTTTTTGGAATGAAAACCTTCACCTCCAGAAGAAATCTTAGACGGAAAAAACTATGTTTTTAATAAATGGTAACAAAAAGATATGAAGGGACCCATATGTATCAGAATGTTTCTTTTAAAAATAATCGGCCATGCCTAGATCTTTCAAACAAAAACCGATTTACTCGAGCTATGTACAAAAAACCCGTAAGGTCCTAGTCGTTTCAAACAAAAAAAAAATTATGAAAATCGGAAAAGATTTACTCGAGTTATGTACAAAAGACCAAAAACCACTTAAACGGCCCTAGCTCGGCGACCCTTTAGCCGACCGTACCCAGATTAAATCCCATAAAAGATTTCTCTATTACCTTGTTCTTCTACGTCATCTGAGTTATGTAAACGTTTTTTCCAGCATAAAGCTATGTCGAGTTCAGAGCTCCTACATGAACCTATATTTTTAGAAAACTCATACCCGGCGAATTTGACACGTCTACACTCCAAGACAATTAGTTTTTATGCTACCCAACTATTACTGAAGAAAGTTACACCCCTATACTGTCGAATAAAACACAGATTCATTTTTCCTGTGGTCGATAGCTGGTCATGAAAATTAGTCAAAGATTATCATGTGAAAATGGCGGCCGTCTGTAACTTTAACGATTTTTCGCATAATTTAAATGTAATTTTTTTTGTTACCATTTATCAAAAACATAGTTTTTGGATCAAAGATTTTTTTTGGAGGTGGAGATTTTGATTCCGAAAATATTTTGGATTTTTTAGTGCACATACAACTTCACATGCAGTGGCGAAATAAAAAAAACTTCAAATAATTGTGTAATCGCCCTTGTGTTACAGGCTGTTTGCATGACCTCACTTGTACTATGCTTTTACGTAGCAGCACTCGGTCGTTGAAACAAACAATTAAACATTAAACATTTTGAAAACAAAAGAAAAAAAAACTCCTCAAAGACAGTGTGCACCATTTGAGTTCTAAGTGTAGGCTAGCTATCGAATGAACTATCGTAGAACAATGTGCTGCGTTCATTTTGTTATTTCATTTGTCGATGTGATAAAATGCAAGGGATGAACGGATTATGTAGCTCAGTAAGCAAAGCTGCGATATTAAAAACTCCGGCGCCTTACAATGATTCCTAATATTTAGTAGTTGGGCAATTTTTAAATTTATTTTATGCAACGCATACTTGAGCATGTTAAAAAGTATATATGAAAATCCATTATAAACTTGTTGTAAAATGGATTTTTATATATTTTTTTATCACTCTCAATTACTTTTTGCATAAAATGTTTTATGAAATATGTTGCGAAATTCAAAATTTTTGTCACACGATGTGTTTATCATACGAGCGTAGCGACAAAAATTTTTCCTTTTCGCCACTTGTTGCATAAATAACTATTTATTTCTGGATGCCTGACGCGACGCCTACAGCGGTCCGGAATAGTCCCACGGTTTTTTTTATGAACGACTCTTTATTAAAATACAATCTTCTATTGCCATAAACTCAATTTCGTGTTTTTTAAATTTATTTCAAAGCGGAAGAAAGAAAAAAACGAACAAAACCCAATTTCTGTACTCAAAATTGGCTCACCTATTCGGTCTCACTCAGCAAAAATTTTTCTCTCGCTGCGCTCGTGATTCCCTCATCTTATGACAAAATCAATGACATTATATCACACACATGCACGCACATTATGATTTTTTTGAATCGAGTAGCCTTGTTATACCCTTACAACTAAGTGTTCAATTTCTAATCATTGCTCGTTACATGAATACACGTGGGATAATATGGTTAGCGTATAAGACGCTGAAGTGGATGGGCCGGGTTCAAATCGCGATGTGGACATAGTCTTTTCTTTATAAAAATAAGGCCTATACGCAAGAAGAGTTCATTCTGGATGAACTGGACCATAATGGCTCATTACGTAGGTCGCATCATTACTGCCTAGCATGTTAAATTTCATTGACATAGCAATGAACCTGCAACGTATACTCAACGTACCGAGTGCGTACACGTTAAAAATCCATAGAATACTGAATTTGCTTATCCTCAATGTCGCTAGATCACACATTACTTGATGTTCCACTTGATGTACCCTTCTGTCAAATAATATTCGTTCTTTTTTAGTTCTTCATATGGAGGAAAAGCTAATGGCAGAACGACCAAATATTTTCGTAGCTGATCATCCATTCGTTTTCGTTTTAGGCAACAAAAGGAATAGGATTTTTGTAGGTCGTTATTTGTTCTATTAAAAAATATCGAATTACGTTATCATGATTTCCACACTTTCCTCTATTAAAATTATTATACATATTTTGTAATTGAAAAGGAAGTTTTACTGTAGAATGGAATTATTTTAATGTTGGTAAGTTTGTATTTGTATTTGCATTTTAGAGACTCCACTAACAGCTTCTTATAGCCAATAACAAGTGTTGTCTGGACCACCGGCTTAGCGTGACTTCCGAACCACGTCTCAGAGTAATGTGAATGTAGCGTCTTACTAAATTACTCCAAGAATTGTTAGGCGCATGATTATTATCTCGCCTAAATGTAGGCTTAGACATTTCGTACACAGATTCATCGTATATGGGTTACGTCATACGATTCATTCAGTGTGTACGTCGTTATGGGCACCAAACACACCACAACTACCCTACTTTTGAAGCTTGAGTGAACTTTGTAGTAGAATTTGTAGAATATGTAGAATTTTTCCGACACGGGATTTGAACCCCGATCGTTTTGGTGGAAGGCCAGTACGCTAACCACTGTGCCAACCCGTCCTGTCCTGTTGTCATTTCATTGGCATTTTTTCACTTCAGGTTCGTAGGCTTAAATACAAATAAATCTCAATGTGTTTGTAAAGTTACGGAAAAGTGAAAAATTACACTCTTTTTTGTCTTGTCCGTTACTGACTTTGTTGATTTCTCCATATAAAAATACATGCAAAAATTCACAAATTCAAGTAAAACATATGCAGAGGACCCGTACGCATTAGAATAGATGTGTCAAACAGAATAGATGTTGCAAAAAGATTCGAATGTATCTTAAGTAAATATTGCCATAACTCTTAAGTGTATGAAATTACGTCGACAAAATTGAATTGGAAATTCCCGAAAGGGCAATATTGAAAAACCCGTCCAAAGAAACGGCGCAAAAAAGATATTCAATCCTTAAAAAAGCCAAAAAAAAAAAAAATGGAAAAATTGTGAAAAAAATTGCACTAGGCATGATCTTAGAACCACTTAGGAGAGGTGAGCGGGTCGACCTTTTTTTTTAGTCCGACCCGACCCGAACTCGACTCGATACCCGACTCGACCCGTCTTGTTGGTAGCTCGACCCGAACCCAACTCGAAATTCAAACCCGAAGCCCGACCGCCCGAAAGAAGTTCGGGTCGAATTCTATTACCCGAAAGAATTTTGGGTTGAATTGTTTTAACAAAAAAAGTCAATTAGCTATTTCAATTTTACTTGCGCCGCTAGCGCTACCACTAGCTTATCGCACTGGCTCTCATAATTACTTCAGAACAAATTCAAACAAAAGTAGATAGAAGAGTAAAAAATAGAAAAATACTGGTGGTCTTGGCGACAGCGCAATTCAGTTTTCTTTTCGGCGGCGATGGCGATTATTTTTGAAACCTTCTCAGCTGTCGGCGGCGTTTTTTTTTTTCAAATAATAAAATTTTTGAAGGTAAAAATTGTGGAAATTCTCGTTTTGGTACAATTGCACCCATAGAAGTAATATTTTACTATGGCTGCTGTACCTTCGGCAGATTAAAGTCAATCCGCTTGAATCAACATTTAAGAGCCACTCACAATTCTTAATCCTACTTCCTACTTCCTAATTGTTTAACAAAAATCGAAAAACTAAAAGTGCTGGTTTCGTCGTTTACGACTCATCAGTACACCTTGTCTTAAGACCATGTGTATATCAGCAACGATGGCCATAGAATGATACTCAGACTATTTCAACGCGCCTTTTATACAATCCAGATCCTACGATTGCCATTTCGTTTGAACAAATTGGAAGTAAAAGAATTGTGAGTTTGTTTCGGATATTTTTTAATTTGGATTATTCTGCTAAGCAGATTACCACAATTCAACGACTATCGAAAATAAATAAAATTTTTGACTTTTTTCAATTTTTTAATTTTATTTTTTGTATAAATATTGGCATTAATCTTCCAACTTCTATTATTTCTTTATTGTTGAACTTTTCGGTTTGGATGTGGTGCATCATTTTTAAATTTTTTTACCAATCTGTTTCGGTTTTTTATGTACCCAAATCTTCAACCCGAAATTACGTCCGAAATCCGCCCGCCCGGGATTTTCAAGACCCGAAAGCCCGAACCCGAAACCAGTAAAAATCGATTCGAGTTCGGGTCGGGTCGGGTTTTTTCCAATTTTCGGGCAGACCGCTCACCTCTACTCTGATCTATTCTTCCATGAAAAAAAAAGTTCTCCTCTTTCTTATTTGCAACACTGCACAAAAAACCTCATCATCAAAGAAACATTCACAAAAAACCACCAAATATCGTGAAGGGTCGCGTAGCATGAGTTGTGCCCACACTGAGGAATCTACAGCCCGAACCCATAAACGGATTTTGACTAATTTAATTTTCGTGGTTTTCTGTCCACATCTTTCATTCAAAACCTTGAAGAACGTTTTCCGTTCTAAATTCGCGGAAATATAAATCAAAAAGTTCCAGCAACCTTCAGAAAACAATCTTTTTGACCACTTTTTCGACCGTTACTTCATAAGTTTTTGACCGATTTTGCTCAAATTCATGCCTGCAAGCAATTATTGGATTATCTTTCAGGAAATTTTTTTTTTTTGAAAATCGGATAAGATTTACCCGATTTATGTAGAAAAAACAAACAGTTTTCGACTTTTTTCTACAGTGAATTGACACATTTCGAAAAAGGAAGCTTTGCGCAATCGTTGCCCAGGTCCCAGAGTATATTTAGACATGCCACTCGATAGTTATGTGTGCTTAGACCCGAAGAGAAGTGTCCATGTACCACTAAAAGTTGACGAAACTATTCAAAGCGATGGCGCATATCTTAAAATTGACTTAAAAAAAATCTATATCAGTGGAATCCTGGCGCCCCATAGATCTTATTTTTTGGTGGGGAGGTAAGAAATTTAAAAAAAGTCATTTTCGATCCACCCTAGTGCACGGGGCTTAAAGATATCCGACGTCGCACATCGTCTTTCTTCTCTTCTTTTCAACTCAGTTTCCACGTTCGTTGCTAAGGCTCTCTAATGAAACCCTAAGCCAACGGCTTTAGTATACAGAACCCATTGTAAAAGTTCTTCAATATTTTTTTATACGCCTTATTTCATCGTATATAAGTTTATTTACGTCAGCAAGCATTGAACCAGTTTTTTGTGATGTACATAGTAATGAGTGAACAATATTATGTTTATTTTACAAAATAATAATAAAATTTCATTGATTCTTCAGGTGTTGTCGCAATTGCTTTTTCATCTTTCGATCCCGATCCAACTGTTGCATTTAAAGCTGATCATCCCTTCATTATTGTATTAAAAATGAAAAGTAATTTGATTTTTATTGGAAGATATAAGCATGTATTTAGTTGTCAAAATTGAATCGCTAGAATGACGGCATATTGTTTTTAAGAAATTTAGGTTAAGCATTCGGCTCACCTTTTAAGTAAAAAAACCCTGAAGTAAGTTTTAGAAATTACAGCCATGCACTAATAATTTCCCGCATTTTATGAGATGCCAATCAAATTTATCCCACAAAATTCGCGCATGTGGATCCATCATGTATCCATACGAAAACGATATATGCGAAACAAATAGTTATTTGAATTACAAGGGATGAAAGTATAAAAATTCAACCCTGTGCGAGAATTGCTGCCCGCGCCGAAGTTAAGGGCTGCAATCGCACAGGTTGAATTTTTATACGTCATCCCTTGTGATTCACATCATTTTTCATTACGAGAACAACGAAAATTGTAATTTCTCGAAGTGAAAACACAAAAACAACAATAAGCGATCAAAGTACACTAATTGACTTTAGCATCGTGACGTACACGACTTTCGCATTGTCTATTTCGACTTTCGTATTGTGTGTTTTAAATTTCGTATTGTCTAAGTTGACTTTCGTGTTATGTAGATTAGGGGTGTTCAAAATTATATGGGAAAACAAACTTTTGCAAAATTTGGGCTCCCCAGCCGGAAGACGTTGTGTTTTTTGACGCTGATGAGTGCTATCGAATCCGAGTGAGTCTAGGCGGTGCTCAACGACAAAAATCGTTAAAAAAGCGAAAATTGTGAAAAAGCTCGTTTACCGAAATTTGCATGAATTATGTGAGATATTAAGAGTTATATTATTGCAAGTTGGATCAAGCCGGCTCAAAATTATCCAAAGAAAAAGTTTGTTTAGATCTCCCAAGCCCAAGCCCATCAAAGAGGTTTCATACTGTCCAGGTTCATGGACCAATGCCGAAAAAGTTATGCTATCGAAAAATGTTCTTCTATGAAAGTTTAAGCATAGATAGTACTTCAAAATAACACATAAACAGTTTACCTCGGCAGCAGATATTTCGGAAAGTTTGAACTAAGATTGATTTTTCCAAAGTTCGGCGAAAAAAATTTCCGTCGAAAATTTCCGGCCAAAAATTTTCAGCAAAAAAACTTTCCGGCGAAAAAAATTTCCGAACAAAAAAAAATTTAAACTTCCGGCGAAAAAAAATTCATCGAAACATCAATCTTCAATCGTTTAAGGAAAGACAATCTAACGAAACAAAACAAAACATGCTGATTTCGGCGTATCACGCCCTAACGTACCAAACAAAGTATGTGATTTCATCAGTACACCTATGTCTTGCAGGACAATGTGTATATCAGCGCAGACACAGAACAAATACAAATTTTGAACTTTCAGCGCTTGCTTTTATACACTGAAAAACTTCCGCAATCTATTAACAAAACTCTTCATTTTTGTTAATATTTTTGGAAGTACAGATGCGGCAGATTGTGAGATGGTTCATTTCTTAATAATTACTTAATTTTTCTTGGGTGTAGCGGCGTTAAATGACACATAAATTTCGTTTCAATTATCAGCTATATTTCGGGTTTTGGGGATTTCGGGGATTGGGTAGTTAGATAGGGTAGCATCTGAGTGTACATCTGTACATGAACGGAAGGTGCCAGATGTGTAACTGTCTAACTATCAAGTGCTCTTTTTAAGTCCTCGTCTTAGTCCCCGGTACTGATTCCTACGGAATTTGCTAAACTTAAGAGTGCTACCTGAAAGCCTGCCCACGGGCTGGATGGGAAACTGTGGAAGGTAGAGTGGGTTGAGCGAGGGGCTAACAACCTCTCCTCGGAAAACAAGCCTAGTTCAAGAATTACTGCAACAACAGCCTCGGATACCAACGGAAAGTTGTCGCCGAGGATCGTCAGAGATGGCGTACTGCTGTTGTGGAGTCAGCCAAAACCCGCTTGGGTTAAAAACGGCTGTTAAGTAAAGTAAGTTTCGGGTTTTGTTCGACCCATCTTCAGGCTATAAATAATTAGAATAAAATAAATAATTTTTAGTTGAACATACTTTTCAAAACTAACAAAGCTTGTTCTACCTTTTAGGCAACTAAAACTACGGAATCACATTAATTAAACGACTAAATTCACTAAATGAAAACCGATTACTTATTTCTAAATCACAGACATCACAATAATACTTTCACGATTTGTTATCATTTGCTTCTTATTCTCTTCCTCGGCGAACCGCACCGCTACCGCACCTTTGCGTACTTTATTACGTAGTGGTGCGGTTCGCCGAGTAAGCCAAAAACATCTGGAGTTAATACCATCTAAGATGGAACTTCCTGATTTGTGCAGTCCAGTGACGATTTTCATTTTTTAATGTAAATGGTCAAGAAATGAACCATCTCACAATCTGCCGCATCTGTACTTCCAAAAATATTAACAAAAATGAAGAGTTTTGTTAATAGATTGCGGAAGTTTTTCAGTGTATAAAAGCTAGCGCTGAAAGTTCAAAATTTGTATTTGTTCTGTGTCTGCGCTGATATACACATAGTCCTGCAAGACATAGGTGTACTGATGAAATCACATACTTTGTTTGGTATGTGAGGGC